>ML058357.1:11084513-11550800 GCA_003013855.2 Liriodendron chinense | reverse complement strand
TCAGGCTTGAACTGGGCTATGGAATGGGGCTTACAAGGGTGAGTTTGGCTGAGTTTGGACTTGGGATTTGGGGGTATGGTCCTCCGTTCAACCAGCTATCTCTACCAACAGTATAGCCGAAGGTGGGGTGTCTACAGGATCACATCCCTATTGTGAATGAATTTCACGAAGTGCTGAAATTACCGCCTCGTCGTGAAATAGACTTTTGTATCGACCTGCTGCCAGGAACTACGCCTATATCGATTCCACCATACCGAATGGCGCCTGTTGAATTAAAAGAATTAAAAGACCAACTCGAACAACTACTAGAGCAAGGCTTCATTCGACACAGTGTCTCACCATGGGGAGCGCCTGTGCTGTTCGTGAAGAAAAAGAACAGTAGCCTACGACTCTGTATTGATTATAGGAAGATAAACAAAGCCACCATCAAGAATAAATACCCTCTGCCCAAAATAGACGACCTATTCGACCAATTGAGGGGAGCCCAGTACTTTTCCAAGATTGACTTACGATTAGGGTACCACCAACTTCGTATTAAAGAGGAAGATATACCTAAGACCGCTTTTAGGACACGTTACGGACATTATGAATTTCTAGTGATGCCGTTCGGGCTGACGAATGCCCCCGCAGTATTTATGGACCTAATGACTCGGGTTTTCAAACCATACTTGGATCATTTTGTCATAGTGTTTATAGATGACATCTTGATTTACTCGAAGTCGCGAGAAGAACATGAGGAACATCTGCGAATCTGTCTGCAAATTCTTAAGGATCATCAATTATATGCTAAATTTGAGACGTGTGATTTCTGGCAAAGGGAAGTGAAATTCCTGGGCCACGTAGTGTCGGAAAAGGGAATATTAGTTGACCCTTCTAAAGTTGAGGCAGTGGTGAAATGGGAGCAACCCACGAATGTGTCAGAAGTCCGCAGCTTCCTGGGACTAGCAGGATATTACAGAAGGTTCATCGAGGGGTTTTCAAAAATCGCAAAACCATTAACTCACTTAATTGGAAAGTGGATACCATTCCGATGGGAAGAAGAGCAAGAGAAAGCCTTTCGTGAATTAAAAGAAAAACTGACGACTGCTCCAGTGCTCACAATACCGGTTGAAGGAGAGAAGTTCTTGGTAGATACCGATGCGTCCTACCAAGGATTAGGATGCGTCCTTATGCAAGGAGGTAAGGTTATCGCTTATGCATCGAGGCAGCTGAAGAATCACGAAAGAAACTATCCGACTCATGATTTAGAATTAGCAGCAGTGGTGTTTGCCCTAAAGATATGGAGGCATTATCTATACGGAGAGCAGTTTGAGCTCTATACAGATCACAAGAGCTTGAAATATCTGTTCGACCAGAAAGACCTCAACATGCGTCAGAGGCGATGGGTAGAGTATTTAAAGGATTTCTATTTTGATATTTGTTATCACCCAGCAAGGCAAATGTGGTAGCCGACGCATTAAGTAGGAAGAATCATCGACTTGCAGCTTGTATGACCATAAAGGAATGGAGGATGATCGATGCTATAAAGAATTATGATTTTGAACTAAAGTCGGGAGGAGAAAATTCCTATCTTAGCAGCTTGGTAGTCCGACCTACACTGGTGAACAAAGTTATAGAAGCTCAGAAACATGACACATGGTTATAAGCTAAAATCACGGAAGCATCAAAAGGAGATACACTCAACTGGAATATCGGAACAGACGAAGGAATTAGAAACCAAGGAAGATTATGCGTCCCAGACATCACAGAGTTAAAGGAGGAAATATTGAGTGAGGCACACCGATCAAGATTTACCATCCATCCGGGAAGCACAAAAATGTACCGCGACGTACGAAGACAATACTGGTGGAATAACCTGAAAAGAAATGTAGCAGAATTCGTATCTAAATGCCTCACATGTCAACGAGTGAAGACTGAGCATCAGAAACCGTCAGGGTTGTTACAACCATTACCTATCGCTCAGTGGAAATGGGAGCATATTACGATGGATTTCGTAACTGAATTTCCGAAAACCCAGGGAAACCACGATGCGATATGGGTGATTGTCGATAGACTAACCAAATCTACACATTTTATACCGATCTGTATGTCATACTCGATGGATAAATTGTGTAAACTTTATATCAAGGAAATAGTACGACTGCATGGAATCCTTGTATCGATTGTTTTCGACCGTGATTCAAGATTCACATCTAGATTCTGGAAAACTTTTCAGAAAGCAATGGGAACTACACTCGATTATAGTATGGCCTTTCACCCTCAGACTGATGGGCAGACAGAGCGGGTAAACCAGATACTCGAGGATATGCTTCGGTTATGTGCCCTAGATTTCAAAGGAAGTTGGGATGATCACTTACCCTTAATTGAATTCGCATATAATAACAGTTATCAGGCCAGCATCGCAATGGCGCCATACGAAGCTCTTTATGGAAGACCCTGCCGATCACCGAGCTGTTGGGCCGAGGTCGGAGAAAAATGTCTACTTGGGCCAGAATTAGTACAAGAAACCTCGGAGAAAGTACACATCATAAGAGACCGAATCCGCACAGCACAGAGTTGACAGAAGAGTTACGCCGACAATCGCAGAAAAGAATTGGAATTTTTCGAAGGGCAGCATGTATTTTTAAAGGTCTCTCCTATGAAAGGGGTAATGCGATTTGGGAAGAAAGGAAAACTTGCACCACGATACATTGGACCTTTTGAAATATTAGAAAAGGTGGGAAAGTGGCGTACTGACTAGCTCTACCGCCACAATTATCGAGCGTGCATAATTTCTTTCATGTGAGTATGTTGCGAAAATATGAAAGAGACACATCCTATGTGATTGATTGGCAACCATTAGAAATACGGGAAGACGTTACCTATATAGAGCAACCAATACGAATTTTGGACCGAAAGGACCAAATACTCCGAACCAAAACGATTTCCCTGATCAAGGTTCAGTGGAGCAATCATGGAGAAGATGAAGCCTCGTGGGAACGAGAAGACAAAATCAAAGAAAAGTACCCACAGCTATTCGACCAATAAGGTAAATTCGAGACGAAATTCTTTTTCATTACAGTGCGAGACACTTCATAATTATATTCCATATATACATTTGATTATACAGTTCATCATAATGTGAAACACTTTAACTTACCTTAAGATAAATTTCGGGACGAAATTTCCTTAAGGAGGGAAGAATGTAATAACCCAAGTTTTTGAAAATAATTAAAGTGACAAATCAATTAATTAATTAATAATTTATGTGGATTATTATATTGATAAATTAATAATTTGTAGGGAATTCAAGTAGGATCCTTTATTAAATTTGCTCAACACAAACACTAGATCAGTGTAGAAGTGACAGATTTATCAAAACTCACCATAAATACGAAAAATACCATTAATTAAACTTAATCTATATAGATGATTTTAAGTGTACCAGTTTCTGACGATCCGTTTCATGTAAAACTTCATATAATAGTTTAGAGACCTGATCTAACCGTACACGTCAAATTTCAGCCCTCCGATCATCCTACAAATACCCTAATCAGAAATCGGGACATAAGTGGGCCATCTAAACTCGGAATTGCCTCATTTTTGGTGTCATGCCTTAAAATTACGTGACCTATCTGATGAGTGGTGTGGATTTTTCGCATACATCACTGTGGGTCCCACGTGCACTAAGTGCACGTTAGACCCGCGGTCAACGCATGTTGACCGCATGCGCGGCTGAAGACCCGGTGTCTTCTTCGCCCGACGCTGCAACTGCAGCGTCCGCTGTCCGTTGGGCGGTCCACACCGTCCATCGCTGTGGGCCCCATCCAAAAATCCATTCCGCTCATTGAGTAGCCCTCTATTGGGTCTGCTAAGGGAATGATTTATCTTAGTGATCAGTGACTGGAGTGGGCCGTAAAATCTGTTGAAACCTAGAACTAAACAAAATAAAATGCGCAAGATAGGGGCCGATCCTACGCATGGGTCCCTGAAACTTGAAAGGATTGTTTGCGTGGGCCCCACCTACGATTTTAACGGTTTACATGATGCCAAGTGTTGATGTAGAGGGAGATCCGAAATCTTGATCTTTCCTTCTCCCACTCAAACTCGACTACGAAGTCCGGAGTTTCCGTCCGCAATACGCCACCTCCAGCGTATTGGTGGGATATAATAGCTTGTAGTCGTCCCTCCCCTCCCCCAGAAAAACGTAGAGAGAGTGTGTGTGTGTGTGAGAGAGAGAGAGAGAGAGAGAGAGAGAGAGAGAGAGAGTAATGTAGGGGGGGTTTACGGTTGTTGTTTGCTTCTCCCATTGCTGGAGCAACCTTCCAGTAGCAGCAGGGAGAAGAAGAAGAAGAAGAAGAAGAAGAAGAAGAAGAAGAAGAAAGAGAAAGAAAAGGAAAAGAGAAAAAAAAAAAAGAGAAGAAGGAAAGAAAGAAATAAAGAGGGTGTGTTTCTTTCTAATTTTTTTTTCCTACATGATAATTCTGAGTATTCTGTTATTTTAGAAATTTATGTTTGGAATCTATTTTGCTTTAATGGGAAGCTTAAACGTTGTATCTTAGTTTGTAGTTGTTTTCTTTCTAGTAATTACGATTTGCATAAATTTTAAATATTTATATGTAAATTTTCAGTTAATTTGTGTTGTACATGTATTAATTGAGTGTGGATTTCCTTTAAAGGAATTTGAAATAATAATTTGATTCATGAATAGCACGATTGTGAACTCCAGTTATTACCGTAGGGTGAGCACCCTGGTGTGTGCAATAGGCCCATTGATGATTGTTTGGGTGAGCGCCCAAGTGTGTGCAACAGTCCCTGGTTGAGCGCCCTGCGTGTGCAATATACCCTTCTGATAGTCCATCGATTGTGGACGGGTTGGTTGAGCTCCCTGGTGTGTGCAAGATACCATACTAGCGTACCCGGTGGATATCAGATGATTTTGGCAGGTTGGGTGAGTTTCCCTGGTGTGTACAAGAGACCAACTCTGCAATTATGAGACAGTGTAGGCCCGACTATAAACTGGCCCTGGATGTTCTACTAATAACCATACTGAGATTGTTGAAGCATACTTGCATACCACGCATCACGTGCATGTTTAAGAGATTTTGATTTGATGAAAGTACTATTGAAATTGTAGTGTTGTACTTTAATGGTCAAGTGGGTTTTCTACATCGAATTACATGTGTTAAATTATATGAGAATGCTCACCGGCTTTTATAGCTGACGCAGTGTTATGCGATTAACCGTAGTGACAGGTGATGATTTAGAAGACTTCGAGGAAGCGGTTCCAGATGAGGGAATACTCTAGAAGATATTTTTATGAATTAGTTATTTTGATTTTTGGTTTGAAAGCATTGATGTAATAAGGCCCATTAGATGGCCATTAGTTTAGACAGTTTGGAACAATTTCATAGACTCGTTGATTATAGTTTAATTTTCAAAGTTGGTTTATTTTTATTCCATATATTTGGTACCTTGTGAATGGAAAGAATAAAAGTTTCAGCTGTGATGGTGAAGGATTCATTCATAACACCCTTGATTTCGAGATTTGAGTTATATACTCAAGTGTTGAATTTTGGGGGAGTTACATATCATGACCCGACAAAACATATTAATGATGTGGATTTTCTTCCAAACACCTTAATGGGGCCATTACCCTTTTTTGTTTAAGAAGAAAAAAAGAGAGTTCAAGTGACGTGTGTTGTTCACGCACGTCACCTTGAATCAAGCACACCTTCCCATTTCATACTCTCTTTTATCTTATTTTCAATCTCTCTCCAAGATCACCTATTGCGGGACCCATTAGCATGATTTGTGTCATCTATCAACCGCTCTTAAGAACTTCAACAATCAGCATTCAGCCTTCATGTGACTCACCTAACTTCCAGATCTGTCTCATTTTCCACCTCAAGTTCCATCTTGACTTAGCAAACCTCATGAATGGTTAGGATTCCACCAAATCAGCATGATGGTTCCCATTGTAAAAAAAAAAGGAAAAGAAAAGATTTTAAATCGGCCAACGTGCCAGCTCTCACCATAAATACTGTCGATTCGAGACCCCCTCATTCATCGGCTTCTTCTTCTTCTGCTCAAGCTAGAGACTCGGCCCATCTGCATCAGTCGACCATCGCATTGGGACACACCATTCTCACCTAAACCATTCATCACTCCTCAAATTTCGTATAAATCCAGCCTCAGTCATCCATTGGCCTGAAATCAATGTAACAGTCGTTCAAATCATCAGCTTGGTTCCATTTTGTTACTTGTAGCAATCTAAACCTGCTTATCTTAACAAACAGAATGGATTCTCCTCCTCCATCATCTAAGTGGAACCCACCTAAACATCCAAGCTTCCGCATGAGATTCGCACTTCCTAGCGCCCGTTATAGAAGCCCATCGAAGTAAGGATTCTTTCCTCCTCGCGGTGGCGATCCCCATGAACACCACCCTCACAAATCCCAACCACTCAAGGCCGCTCCATCCAATGGCCCTCATCATTCTGGCTCATCCAACAACCAAATGACTAATCAGAAGTCACTTGAACTCCGTCTCTCAATCTTCACCTATCGGATCTGCATTTTATCGACGTAAGTTTCCAAACTCGAACCCACCAGGTTAATCGACATGAACCATCGGTCTTTGAATCCCTTAAGCTCCATCACATTAATCATAACCCTCCATCACAACTGAAATGAAGAAATAACCACAAAAATAAAATCTGCAATTGATGCCCTACTTACCTTCACCAAATAACCACCTCAAACTTTTGAATTTTAATCCACGTATACCTTGTGGGCCACCTGATCATAACTCTACGATCCAATTTCATCTAACGTATAAAAACATCAACTTGGTTCCGTCCAGCGTCTAAGGCGCATCTTTACAAACACAATACTCGACGCAACCCTTTTGCAAACTGGAGTCCTAAACCTTATTAAATCACTGATTCAGGCCATTTAATGTCGACCGTTGAGATCCGATCTAGGGGATGAATAGAGCTTGGCGATGTGTGTCTAGGAGGGATAGTACGATGGAGAAGTGGGACCCATCGAAAGCGGGTCATGCCACGGACATCCCGGGCCAGGTGGGACCATCCGAGCGCATGTGGCATAGCTAGTAGGCGCATGTGTCCTTGGGATGGGCGCATGTGGCCAAAGTTAGGAAAGAGAGAGAGTGAGAGTGTGGACCCTCGCCATTTCCGCGCTCCCACACGACGTTCTCGTCCCTTCCCCTTTCGGGAAAAGAAGGAGAGGAGGATGCGTGAGTGCGAAATCGCCGTTTGTGCCACTGGCTTGCCTCGTTCTCGAGGGCTTTGTTTGGTTGTCGTGTTTAAGCTGGATGTGTCAAATGAGTTTATATAAGACCAGAGTCGCCACTAGCCAGTTACTTCGAATCTACAGTCGGCTAGACCCCGTAGAAACGTTAGAGAAGGGGATCCGAAGATTCCTTCCTCTAAAATGACTCCTTTTGATCTGCGGCCAAAAGATTCAAGGTAAGGGATCACGGTTACAGGGTGGGAAGAGGTTAAGCACCCCACACACTGCCCGTACCGAAGTACGGTCTTTACTTCACAGAATCGATCGAATACTTGAAAGTCTAGTTTAATCCTCGTATATTCTCATGGATGACATGATGCATGAATGCGGGTCTGAACAGTAAGAGTTTCTGATAGGCAGGTTCCAACAACGGGCAAGCCCAGAGCGTACGCTCGAACTGACAGGTGCTTAATGTAAGACATATGCCGTGTGCTTGAATGATCAAGGTGTTTTATGGTGAAGCATGAATGCAGGTCTGAACAGTAAGATTTCTGATGGGCAGGTTCCAACAACGGGCAAGCCCAGAGCATACGCTCGAACTGACAGGTGCTTAATTAAGACATATGCAGTGTGCTTGAAGAATCAAGGTGCTTGCAGTGAAGCAGGGGGGTTGGAAGAAAAGTAAATGTTGCACTTATGTTAGATGCAAATGAGATGACGCTGGAAAAGAGTAGCTGGATGGACGGAGGTGTCGCAAGGGTTGGCTTCGAGTGGCTGGATCAAGACTTGGGTGGTCAGGCTGGGCTGGACCAGGGCTAGACTCTCCTCACTCGGGCTCTCCTTGGTGGAAAAAATGGGCTAAGGGGTGGAGAAGGGCTCAGACGGACGATCGCTGGACTGGGCAGATTGGTCTTTTGAAATGAGAAGGGGAGGGGGGTATTTATAGCAGCGAGCAGTGGCAGAGCTCGTAATTTATTTTGGGCGGCCTGCTATGGCCGCCCGTACGGCCGTTCCTCGATTTTCAGCGAGGTACGGTCGCACCCTCGGGGCTGCTGCTTGACTCGCTGGGTCGACTCAGTGAGTTGACTCAACGGGTCGACTCGATGGTTTGACTCAGCGGGTTGACTCGGCGGTTTGACTTGGTGTTTTGACTCGACGAGTTGACTCAGCGGGTTAACTCAGCGGGTTGACTCAGTGGGTTGACTCAGTGAGTTTAACTTTTTTGAGATTTTTTGACTGAATTTTCTTATGGGGGGTTTTTCAGGCTGATGTTTAGGACTGGGTTGACTGGGTTCAGGCTTGAACTGGGCTATGGAATGGGGCTTACAAGGGTGAGTTTGGCTGAGTTTAGATTTGGGATTTGGGGGTATGGTCCTCCATTCATCCAGCTATCTCTACCAACAGTGTAGCCGAAGGTGGGGTGTCTACAGATGCCCCTCTTTGGCAGAGGTTGCTTGCAACCGAATGCCAAAGAGAGTGGACACCCCGCTTCTGAACCGGTCATTCATAGATCATGGTCTGAAATCTTTGCTTGCTTTTGCATCTGTGCCAGTTGATCGTCTGGAACTCGATCACTCGCACATACCGCGGGACTTTGGAGAAAACGTTGCGATTGTCCCTGCAGTTTGTTGCAACCTGGGTACCCAATCGCAACCCTTCCATTCCCGATCGGTACTAACATCGGAAAGGTACAGCAGAGCCTCTGCGTTGCCAGTCTTACGAGGTTACTGACCCTGTGATTGATTGTATGTTCGATGTTCTCCCAGATCACTCCAAGAGTACTTGTTTCGCTTGACTGTCAAAGTGGTTAGACGCCCTGCGTCCGATAGTCTTACGGGATTCTACTACGCCGACTTGGACTCAGTCAAGGTACTTCAGGCATCCACGCCTAGGTATGTGCGGGTGGGCTCTTTCCACCCGATCTGCTGGTTTCGATGCTTGGTTTGCAATTCATTCTTTCCTCGATTGTGGTCTGGAATCTTTGTTGTCCTTTGTATCTGAGTCAGTTGATTGTCTGAAAATTGATAACTCGCACATACCGCGGGAGTTTGGAGAAAACGTTGCGATTGTCCCTGCAGTTTGCTGCAACCTGGGTACCCAATTGCAACCCTTCCATTCCCGATCGGTACTAACATCGGAAAGGTACAGCAGAGCCTCTGCGTCCGCTAGTCTTACGAGGTTACTGACCCTGAGACTGATTGTGTGATGTTTGATGTTTTCCCAGATCACTCCAGGAGTACTTGTTTCGCTTAACTGTCAAAGTGGTTAGACGCCCTGCGTCCGATAGTCTTACGGGATTCTACTACGCCGACTTGGACTCAGTCAAGGTACTTCAGGCATCCACGCCTAGGTATGTGCGGGTGAACTCTTTCCACCCAATCTGCTGATTTTGATACTTGGGTTACAATTCATCGTTTCCACCTGTTCAAATGGTTTCTGTGACTGAGCCTTTTGGCTTTCATCTTTTGTATCTTGGCATGTGGTACGACCGCACTGACACTGGAGTTCAGTTCGACCGTACTTTGAGTGCATTGGATCCGATGGTCTCCGGGGAAACCGCGAGTCATCGGATCTTATTTGATTTTTGCGTTGGCTCCTACCCAGAGATATGGAAGATCTCCTGGTGTGTTGGAGGCAGAACGCTCTACTGAGAAAATATTTTTTTTGGATTTTTGAAAAGATACCCACTCTGGGGAGTGATACTCCGTGGGGTTTTTATTTGCAAATGGGAATATTTTTTTTTTCTCTTTTAAAATGAAAATCTGGTTTGCATGCGCCTCCACTAGGGATGCCTGTGGGGTCTTTGGCTAACCGTCTTTATTTTGAAAGCAGGTAAACATGATGATTGATGCGATGGATGCTGATGAATGGAGATGCATGATGAATGCATGGCTTGGCTCATTCTCTTTCAGTTTGATGATTTTGCTTTTGCTGGAGATGCAGAGAATTTTGAGCTTATTGCTTTCAGGGTTGTACTCCCCTGGGTTTTTTTCTTTTTTATGCGGATGTTTGGTCAGCGGGTTGGTCAAGATCCTGACCCGTGGTCGATCAGGTCCATCGTCCCAAGATGTTGTTTCTTTGCTAATGAGAATGTAAGAGGATGTTATCTGACCTCAAGATGTTCTTCTGGGCATACGTGTGATTAAGATGGTGTTTGGTTGCCCGTTTTGGTCAAGATCCCAATTTGCGGGTGATCGGATCCGTCATCCCAAATTGTGAAGAGAGTGGAGTTCAAGACTCCTGAAGTGTAGTGCTGGGGGACAGTGACAATTTTTGTGATTTTTGTAAATATGTGGTCCGAATCTTTACCTGAGTGGTCAGGATAGAGATCGGTTATTGAAAATAAAGGAAATATTTTTGTGTTTTTGAAATTTTTGGCTGAAAGCAAAGGAAATATTTTTGTGATTTTTGACAATATTTTGATTGAAAGCAAGGGAAATATTTTTTTTGATTTTTGACAATATTTTGATTGAAAGCAAGGGAAATATTTTTGTGATATTTGACAATATTTTGATTTGAAAGCAATAGAAATATTTTTTGTGATTTTCGAAGCATTTTCTTTGAAAGCAAGAGAAATATTTTTGTGATTTTTGATAACATTTTGTTTGAAAGTAAGGGAAATATTTTTGTGATTTTTGAAGAGGTGATTTTGCAATGTTTTTGTATTTTGTGATTTTTTCTGAAATATAGGAAAAAGTGTGGAATTTTCATCCACTTCCAGCTTCTACTGCTGGTAAGGCACCCGATCCATTTTACGTCAGCGAGCAAGACAAGTCTCACACACTTAAGTGCCATAGTTTTACATCTTCGGATGAGGAGATTTTGAGGGTTTTCAGTCAACACACCCACAAAGTTGCCTGTTCCTCATGTGCAATGCACATAGACCACGTATCGTCCGACGGACTCCTTCGGCCACAAAATGAGCCACATCCTCACATTTCCCTTAGTCAATCCAGTTTGGGGCCTTACGTTGCTCACAATTCCGTGAGGGTGCGCTCCACCTCCCAACAGCCTTAATCCCCTTCATGAGTTTTAGGAACAGGGAACATCCGTCAGATTCAACAGCGACTTCCAAATCAAGGTTGTCTATCACGGTGCGTTCAACACGAACAGGATTGCGGAGTTCTGCCCGCCTCAGCCCTTACCTGTTTAAAAGATTTCAGACACCCGTACGATCAAGTGTCGGCCATGTCTGGAACAGGTTAGGAAAGAAAGCCCCCGAGAAGTTAATCCCAGTGTAGTTTTAGGTCTTCGGACCGCTGGAGATGAATTTGTGCAGTTGAAATTGATGGCAAATTTTTTTTATTTTTATATTTTTTTGTATTTTTTTGTATTTTGAAAAAGTTCCAGATTTTAACTCGGGTAACCGAGGTTGATGCTGGTTTTTACGGAAAACTTGAAATCTTTTTTTGGAATTTTTGGAAATGATCAGGGTTATCAAACCTTGATCCCAACGGTCGAGGCCGATGCCGGTTTTTAGTTGAAAGCAGGAAAAGGTCCCCTGAGAAATTAATCCCAGTGTAGTTTAAGGTCTTCGGACCAAAATCTGTACATGCTGAAAATACATTCTTTTGTTTTTTAGAAAATGTCCGGAGTCATCAGGCCTTAATGAAGACCGATGCCGGTTTTTATTGAAAATCTCTCGGGATATCGATCCCAACGTAGTTTAAGGTCTTCGGACCAAAAACTGCACAAAAGGGGGCAAACACACATTTTTTTTTTTTTCGAAATGATCCAGATCATCAAATCTTGGCCTGAACGGCTAGGATCGATGCTGGTTTTTATTAAAATCCCTCGGGATGTTGATCCCGACGTAGTTTAAGGTCTTCGGACCCAAAAACTGTGCATAACAGGGAAAACCTATTTTTTTGTTCTTTTTTGGAAAATATCCAGTATCAGCGGATCTTGACTCGACGATCCAGACTGCTACCGGGTTTTATTAAAAAGTCCCTCGGGATCTTGATCCCGACGTAGTTTAAGGTCTTCGGACCCAAAACTGTTCAAAACAGAAAAAATATTATTTTTTTTGGAAAATGTCCGGAGTCATCAGATCTTGACGAAGACCGATGCCGGTTTTTATTAAAAGTCCCTCGGGATCTTGATCCCGACGTAGTTTAAGGTCTTCGGACCAAAAACTGCACAAAAGGGGGCAAACACACATTTTTTTTTGTTTTCGAAATGATCCAGATCATCAAATCTTGGCCTGAACGGCTAGGATCGATGCTGGTTTTTATTAAAATCCCTCGGGATGTTGATCCCGACGTAGTTTAAGGTCTTCGGACCCAAAAACTGTGCATAACAGGGAAAACCTATTTTTTTGTTCTTTTTTGGAAAATATCCAGTATCAGCGGATCTTGACTCGACGATCCAGACTGCTACCGGGTTTTATTAAAAAGTCCTTCGGGATCTTGATCCCGACGTAGTTTAAGGTCTTCGGACCCAAAACTGTTCAAAACAGAAAAAACATTATTATTATTTTTTTTTGAAAAATGTCCGGAGTCATCAGATCTTGACGAAGACCGATGCCGGTTTTTATTAAAAGTCCCTCGGGATCTTGATCCCGACGTAGTTTAAGGTTTTCGGACCAAAAACTATGTGCAAGACAGGGAAAACCTGTTTTTTGTTCTTCTTTTTTGTAAAATGTCCGGTGTCAGCGGATCTTGATTCGATCCAGACTGATGCCGGTTTTTATTATAAGTCTCTCGGGATATTGATCCCGATGTAGTTTAAGGTCTTTGGACCCAAAAACTATGTACAAGAGAGCAGCAATCCTGGTTGGAGACTACGGGAATTCTCCTTGGAATGGTTCGGATCATCAGGTCATACCCCTGGATGGTTGAGATCACTGTTTGACCAAGTCAATCTTTTTCTTTCTTTTCCTTGAAAATTCCATGGAACTTTTCCACATCATCAAGCCAATTTCCCACCAATTTCTCACAAGATGAGATTTTGGTGAGATCTCTTCTTTTTTCTCACCATTCTCTTCCATCACTTCATTCTTACATGGAGGTACAAGATTCACTTGCAACCACCCTTCCCAAGGAGGAGTTCTTCCCAAGGAGAGGGGGTGAGAAGTCGTTTCACCTAGGTAGGGGTTAGGACGGCCTCCTATGGGCCGCCCGGACGGTCTCTAACCCTTGGTCTCTTCGGTGGGCTGGGTAAAAGGGTGCCCTCCCCTTTTCTATATAACATGGGGCACCCTTGCCCCCTCCATCGTGCAATCTCTCTCTTCTCTCTCTCATACTCTCTCTTTTTTCAAGTTTTCTTTTTCTTCTTTGGTGGTCCTTTGCTCTTTTCAAGTGGTGGGCCTTAGAGAAGTTTTGGGACAGCAAGGTGGTCTCTCTTTGGTGAGTCGTAAAGGTATGGACCACTTTCTTTACCTTTCTTGTCCTTTTCCTTCTTCATTATCTCTTCTCATGACCCTTTTCTTTTTCCATGTAGCTATCCCAAAAAGAGTGAGGGTGGGCCCAAGTGTTTTTGGCCATTTTCTAAATCTCAAGTCTCTTTCAAAGGTGGTGCATGGAGAAGGACATTGCAAGCTCTCCACTTCATTTTTTCTTTCTTCTTTTCACACTCCCTTCATGTGTATGTAAAGGGTGATTTTGCCATGTCATTAAGTGTGCATGGCAAAATACCCTATCTTTTTCATGGGAGTTGGGCCTTTTTTCATATGTATCAAATGGGCTCAAAGTGAAGTCATGGCCCTTGGTGTATTTGATGGGCCCAATGCTTCATTTTGGGCTCCCTCATGTTTTCTTGCCCTTGTCATTTCTTTTGGAGCTTTCTTTTTCTTTTCCATCTTCTTTCCAAGACTTGGGCCCATGGGCATGGTAAGGCCCATCTCAAGTTTTGGGCTCATGGGGCTCACTTTGGGTGACCCCATCTTTTTTCACATATGTATGGACCAAGATGACTAGCCCATTCTTCATTTGGATCTCAAGTGGGCTAGATTTTCTAGTTGGGCCTTTATGGACAAGTGGCTCAAGTCTTCCACTATCTCTTGATTATGATGTACATCCTTGTACAAGGTGTAGTGGGCTCCTTGGAGTTTTTCATGTGGATGGGCTTTTAGGCCTTCATTGAAACTTGGGCACTTCTTTGAACCATGTGTGCCCCACTACACTTTGTTCATGTAGGATTTTTCTTTTCATGCTTTTTCATTTGATGGATGGAGGACTTGAGTTACTTAATCATCTACAAGTCCCATGAGTGAGTTGTTCCAACAATCTCACTAAGTTCAAATGGTTTTTCCTTGTGGTAGGGATGTGGTTCTCAAGAGTTTCCCCTTAATGTTATCAACCTCAAATGGATAATCCTCAAGTGAGCTATTCATACAACTATGGCTCCTTGATCTTTTCTTTGGGGGCTTGGTGGGTCATCCACCATCATTCTCAAGTATGAGTGATTTCTTCTTCAATTTGTGAGAAAGAATGATACCCATAAGTTGCCCATTTTTGTCCCATGCTTTGGGACATTTTGGATTTTGATCTTCGGGTGGGCTATGCGTACCATTCTTATCCATTTTCATGATGGTTGGGTGACTCGTCAAGCCATGCCCTTGTGCTCAAATGGTCTCCCTTTTTAGTAAAGAAATTGGTGCACATTAGTTGCCCAAACTTACCCTTTCATGGGCATTTTCGACTTGGTTCTTCATGTGGGCTATGTGCATCAACTTTTTTACCATTAGCTTCTTTGATTCATATGTTTGTGGGTAGACCGCCATGTTATATTTATGGTCAATACCTTCATCAAGATGAGGCACATAAGGTTGCCCATGGTTATCCCATGAATGGGTCCTCATATTCTTCAAAGTGGGCTATGTGCTCTCTCCAATCCATTGAGATGAGGCATTTGGGTTGCTCTTGGGGGCCCACTTTCCCCCTATCCCCCACTTGTCCATGCACATGTGTAAAAAGATGGAAACATCTTAAGTGAGAATCATGGCCTTGGCATAAAAGTGGATCAATCTTTTGGCCACATATGGACTTTGAAGGGGGGCTTCATGTGAATTAAGATCCTTTGTTGATCTCATGGCACTTGAGTGCATTTGTTGTCCAAAATGTGTCCTTGGATGATAAACTTTTCTTGCCTAAGGCATGCCATGCCACCTTCTTTAAGGTGGGCCTTACTTTTTCCAATGGGCCCAACACATATCCTAAGTGACACATGGAGTTGGACTTTAGATTTTGCATTTGAATGTGAGTCCAATCCCATGGGTTTCTTGGATGATAATTTGGATTTTAACGGGTAAGGGATAAGGACTTACCTTGCCAGGCTTGTAGGATTCAATGGCGGATGGTACCAGAGGTCACCGAGTGATTGATGAAGATGATCCTGCCTTCATCGTCCGCCGAGGGGACCACATGTGTTCCTTAGCTATGGAGCATCAACCTCTTCCTGCTATCAAGGGTCGAGGTACCAGGGATCGCTGGGACAACTGGGTGAAGGATCCACAGCCCTTGCTAGAACGAGTATTGAATGGTACTCCCTTTGCTGGCCTCCTCACCTTACGTTTCCGTAATAACAATGCTAACCGCATGATGCTCGCGGCCCTTTGCGAGAGGTGGCGGGACGAGACCCACACCTTCCAGCTCCCTTGTGGTGAATGGGGAATAACCCCCTTGGACATTTATATGCAAGTAGGCTTTCCGTTTCATGGAACAGTTGTTCCTCAAGTCAGTTCTCTGGCTCCCCTCACTTCCACTGACTGGCTATGGCTCGTTGGTGATGTCTCACCCGAGGGTGAATTCCAAGGCCATCAAGTAAAGATGCGATGGTTCTACAACACTTTTGCCTCCGTCATCCCCACCATCGAGCGAGAGGCCCTCCACAAAGCCCGGGCCATGATCACTTATGCCTTCAGGTCCTTCCTTTTTTGCCATGCGAATGAGAGGGTTGATCCCAAGTTTCTTCGTTTAGTCGAGGATCTTCATCATCCCTATAACTGGAATGGGGCTATCTTGACCCATATCTTTCAAGGTCTAGACAAGACCTGTCGACATAGTCGGTCCTTCACAGGCTTCTGGCCTGTCGTTGAGGTATCTCTTCTTTCACCTTTCTTGAAGGGCTTTCGCCTTCTTTCTTTCTCTGATCAATAGATGTGTCTTTTGCCTAGACCTGCTTTTATGACCATTTTCCCCATCTCGCGCCGAGGATGCGAGATGATGTTGAACCCTCTCTGTATCGCCACATGTACTGGCACCAGCAAAACCGTCAGCGGAACGCCCGAGTTTCTAGGGACAATTGGCGTGCTGACATAGACGGGTTGACTATTGAGGACGTAAGTATCTTGCTTTCCCTACCCCTCGTGCTGTACTGTGACTGATCGTGGTGACCTTATTTGTTGCAGCTCGCTCGGATGTCGTATGCCAGTTTCCCTCTCTATTATACCCCCCAGCGTGTGGAGGCATACGATGCTTCATGTCTCCGTATCATGCTTTCCGACGCTGAATCTTTTCAGTGGTATCTGGGGGAGAGGTTGCTTCGGCAAGTTACTGGGGTGGCTCGGGTCCCTTGTTCTGCACCTCCCCCAGCTGCTCGGATGCCAGTTGATGAGAGAGTTGAGGCTCTCGTGGGCCAGCCCGGATTTCGTTTCACGATCCCGGATCGTGACTATGATGAATGGTATTTGCTGTTCGGCCAGGGGCCTCTGCTTCCTTCGCTTTATGTTCTAGGTGGCCGTCGCAGATATGCTGGAGGCTCGGTGACTGCTCCTTTGATGGATCTTTATTGTCGGGAGCGGGACGAGAGGAGGGATGATGATGACTATGTTGGTGACTTGTAGCTTGCTTGGGTATTCTGCTTTGTATGGCCTTGTACTTTTGCTTTTGTCTTCTTTTGTATCAAGCTCTTTTGAATGAATATACAATCTTTGACTTGTCTCAAATTCTTTGATGATGTCTCGATGTTTTGACCTTTGACTTGTTCCATTAATGATTTGTGGAAGATGAGACTTCTTAACTGCATGGATGATGACTTAAACGGTTCAGATTGCTTGATTAGGCCTTGTGGGCCCACTTGATGATTAGATCTTGGATTCTGGCACTTCTTTTGATGATCGAACCTTTGATCTTGCTGCTCCATGACTTGGGTAAGCTTTCTAATGGTTTGGATCCTGATGATTTAGCCCTTGAATGGTTCAGATTGCTAGATTTGTCCCTGTGGGCCCACTTGAAACCTTGGCTTTACTTTGGGGCACCTCTTTTGATGATTTGTGGGGTTAAGAAGGTTTCTCATGGTGCAGATGATGGCTTGAACGTCTCAGATCGCTTGACTTGGCTTTGTGGGCCCACTTGATAATTAGATCTTGGATTCTGGCCCTTCTTTTGATGATCAGCCCTTTGATCTTGTTGTTTAATGGCTCATGCAGGTTCTTCAATGATTTAGATCATGGTGATCTAGTCTTTGAATGACTTGGATTGCTTGTGGCCCCCACTTGATCACCTTTCCTTCTCTTTGACTTGATCAGCCATGTTCTGGCCGCATTACTTCATGATTGGACTGGTGGGGCACCTTTTATATGATCTTGATCAGCTTCAACCTAAATCTGGAGTGGAACGGAGCCTTAGGCGGCCCATGGAGTGCCATCTGCTGACGTGGACTGTCAGCCTCACCTACCAAGAATCCTGGAGCTAATCCCGCGGAGAGAGAGGGAGCGCGTCCGTACGGGCGGCCCAGAGCAGGCCGCCCAAGGCTCGCCTCTTGAGCGGCCTGGGCTGGCTCTGGTTCAGACATTCCCTGCTGTCCCCTGTTCTTGTCTCCACCTGCTCTGTACGTCCAGGTTCGATTTCGACCATGAATCTTCCCTTTGTCTCCTCTTTCCTTCTCATCTTGTCCTCATCTTGCTTTGTCCTTTCTTGGGCAATGGATAGTGGAGATTTAAGGGTTGTGGGGGCTGTCCATGGTGGGTCCCACACTTCAGAAAGTATTGATGGCTTTAATGATGGAGGGATTTCTTTAATGGATGGTGGAGATGGGGCATTGAATGGGGGCATTGATGAGGGGCTAGAGATGGTTGTTGGTGGAGCTTTGAATGGCCCCATTAATGGCAGCCATGCTGAAATTCCAGATTTGAATGGGGCTTTGATTGTGAGAGAAATGGATGGCATGGATGAGATGGGAGGATGGGACATAGGTGAGGCTATGCATCCCTTGAATGTGGGCCACCTGGATGATGTGATTGATGGAGGTGATGGGACCATGATGGACATAGATGGGCTGATCTCATGCTTGGATGGGATGGATGGCTCAGATGATACCTTTGACGGTTTGGATGCTCTTGATGAGGGCCGGGATGTGCGGCATACTTGTTTGGGTGGACTTGATGTGGTCATTGATGATGTCCCCTTGATGATGGATGGTGTGGATGCCTCGATGATCCCTTTGATCGGCCCGAATGATGATTGGATTCATGATTTCCTGTTGGAGAGGGCCGCAGGTCCAGATCTGACTGTTGATTCTTCGATCGGGGTTGCCGGGACCCTTTTTGGTGGTTCAGATGCATTTTTCGACGGTCAGATTAGCCAGGATGCCACGATGTGTGGTGTGATCTTTGCTGGTAGCCCTTTTGATGGGGAGCATCGTCCTTCTGCTGATCGTCGGTCTTTTGCGCACTCTGTTCATGAGGTGGGCGAGTCTTCTCATGCGGCTGAGGTTATGACAGTTTCAGATAGTGATGCGACTATATCAGACATAGCCGTTACTGAGGGCAGGTCAGGGGCTGTCGAGTCTGCAGAGGTTCCAGCTTTTCCTTCTCCCTCGCCCGTTGACCTTCCGATCCTTGATGAGCTGTCATTGATTTCTGGGCCTTTTGTTCTGGAGGGGGTACCAGTGAGGACTTGTCAGCTGCTTCCTCGTCCTTCTTGCTCGCCACGACTGCTTGCTTGGCTTGACAGCTTGTCAGCTTATGAGATTCGGGAGTTAGAGTCCTATGGCTTTGGTAGTCTGGTCCATATGGCTAGAGTTGATATTGATTGGAGGATGCTTGGAGCTGCCTTGATTGACTGGGTCCCTTCGTTGAACTTGTTTGCGTTCAACGATATGGAGATGGGGCCTTCTTTGGAGGAGCTTGCACGCTTAACAGGCTTGTCCTGGGATTATACTCAGTATTTCTCGCCGAAGACGTCGCCGAAGACTGCCACACCGCAGAACTGGTTCGGGATCCCTTATCTTGTTCATCCTGCAGCTGCCGGCCAGGATGCTGTAGTGTTCTCCTTGGACTTACTGTATGATCTTTTTTCGGGTCCTTGGAGTGTGGCCGGTCTACCTTTGCTCGGAACGCACTGATGTTCTGCTTGATTGCTGAGGTGCTGTTCTCGGGATGGCGCAGGTCCCAGACTCCTCTGCTTTTTGAGGTGATGAGCCGAGCTATCCGTCGGCAGGGGATCATTTCTCTTACCTTGGCCAAGCTGTTCAATGGGCTGACTGACTGCGCCCTGGGCCGCACTCGTGTCCTTCGCAGCTGTTGTGCCTTTCTTCAGGTATCTTTTCTGCACCTTTTTCTTCTTGCTTTGTTGGGAATTGCTTTGCTCTAGCTGAACTTCTTTTCTTTTTTTGTGATCAGGTCTGGCTATGGGAGCGTCTTTCTTTGACCGTTCCTGTACCCCTTCCTGGCATTCCTAGCTCTAACATCATGCGTTATATCATGGAGTTCCTTCCGCATACAGCTAGGATGAGCGAGCCCTTGTATCGCAGGATGTTTGTTGAACTTCGTGACTGGAACGTTCTTTGGGAGTCATCTTGGCTTTCACTTCCTCCAGTGCTTTGCGATGCACACCGCCATCCTCTGATGTTGGTAGGCTTTCGATCCTACTTTTCTTACCATCCCATCCGGTTCCTGCGGCAGTTTGGGTATGAGCAGGATGTTCCTCTTTTCGCTTTCACGGGTATCGGGCGTCGAGCACTTCCCTCTAGATCCTCTGACTTCAGGACCCGGATTGATTGTTCTTGGGCGAGTTACTTGACTGCTGATTTGTTGGGTTTTGAGCTGCGGACTTTTTCGATGGCGACCGCCCCATATCAGTACTGGGTTGCTGAGCAGTCTTTGTATCGACGTATCCCTTGCTGGCACCAGATTGCTGATGAGGATGAGCAGGATATCCTTGGAGATGCTGGCTCTTCATCTGGTTCATATGAACCCTTTGAGGAGCGCCCGTTTATCGATCCTTGCTTCCTTTTGGCCACTCATGGCCATCTGCTGTCTGAGATCTCTGCACTTCGGTATCATTGTGAGATGATGTCGAGGAGATTGGCTGCCGATCAGAGATTGTCTGATGAGGAGATAGCGATCCGTACCCTTGAGCGCGATGAGGCGCATTACCTGCGTATGGAGGTGAGCAGGTTGAGAGAGAGGCTATCTTTTTATGAGTCAGAGGACTTACCTGATGTGGCCGAGGAGGAGGGTAGAGATTGATTGTGTTGGCCACCTGCACATTCCTTTTTTGCATATATGATTGATGATGATGCATTTTTGTATTTTTTGAAAAAGATGATATGATATGTGTAAAAGAAATATGATGCATTTAATTGAAAAAAAAGAAAACTGTTTGAAAATCTACTGTGCCATGAGTTGTCTTGTGAGTGAGTGTCTGGATTTTGTGTCGAGATATAGGAATCAGAACTGGGGCTCGGCCAATGCCTTGACCGATGTCTCGAGATTAACTTGCGTGATCCTTTGGTTCCCTTAGAGGTGTAGGCAATGGAAACTGTTGCTTCTTGAGATTGTCAGCGTTTGTAGAGCTCTTCGCTCTTGACTGCACTTCTTCTTATTCTTGAACCGTGACTGCTTGAACCGATCTGGACTGTCTGATTTCTTGGTACCTGCACTTTTAATTTTTTTTTTCTTTTTTTTCTTTTTGAGCTATTTTTGCCTAGCAGCGCTCTTTCGAGTTTTCACCACAGCCGGCTTTTTCCCGTCATTTTTGCCCGTGGCGCCCTTTCGGGTTTTCACCACGTCCCGGGTGTTTGATCTTGCCTGCCCCTTGACAGCTATGTTGTTTTTACCCTTGGCGCCCTTTCGGGTTTTCACCAAGTCCGCTGTATGCCCACTGTTTTTACTCAGAGCGCCCTTTCGGGTTTTCACTTCTCCCTCTTTGTTTAGGCACACATTTTCTTTTTTTTTTTTTTTTTTTCTGGATCTTGGATAACTGCGGCGGCTAGAGGTCGGGAATCCGTCGTTGCCGACTGATGGCAGTCTTTCAGCCCTTATCCTGAGTTACGATGATAGAGCTGTCGATCTTTGCTAAAGACCCCTCTGAGATGAATGGATGGATGACTGTGTTTCTTCTTGGACTGATTTTTTTTCTTGGGTGCCTTGCTTTGGCTTCCCTTTTTCTTTCTCTTTTCTTCTTTTTTTTTTCTTTTGTATTCTTTTTCTCTCTCTTTTTTTGTCTTTTCCTTTTGAATCCCCTCCTTTTTTGTATTTTCCTCTTTTTGAATCCCCTTATTTGAAACACTTATTGGTGGACGGAAATGATTTCTCAGAGGTCTTAGCTTCGACCTCTTGACTTCAGCTCTATTAAAGTAACTTTTGATAAGGTCAGAATAACTTACCCGTGAAAGATCTTCACGTTGTCGGCGTTGGTTGGCTCAGGAAGATCCACCCCTCTCATGCTGGTGAGTCTGAGTGCGCCTCCGGGAAGTACTTCTCTGATGATCAGCGGCCCGTCCCACGAGGGTTTGAATTTTCCTCTGGGATCCGGAAGGTGCGATCGGTAAAATCTTCTTCATGACCATGTCGCCTACCTTGAAACTTCTTTTTCGGACTCTCTTGTTGTAAGCCCGAGCGATCCTTTTCTGATAGCATTGAGAATGACTTAGCGCACGCATGCGTTTTTCATCTGCTAGCTGCAACTGATCGAATCTGGCCCGTTGCCATTCTCCTTCTTCAATTCCGCTTTCTAGTAACACCTGTAATGATGGTATTTCCACCTCGACTGGTAGGACTACTTCCATTCCGTAAGTAAGCTCGAAAGGAGTAACGCCCGTAGCAGACCGTACAGACGTTCGATAGGCCCAAAGTGCATATGGGAGCATATATGACCAATCTCGATAGGTTACGACCATCTTCTCGAGTATCCTGACGATTGTCTTGTTTGCGGCTTCTACCCCACCATTCATCTGAGGACGGTAGGGGCTTGATCGATGACGTTGGATCTTGAATTTGCTGAGGAAGTCATCCATCTTCTTGTTGACGAACGGGGTCCCATTATCTGTGATGATGGCATTAGGGATTCCATACCGGCATATGATGTTGTTCTTCATGAATTTGATCACCTGAGATGCTGCAATCGTGGTGTAGGAGGCTGCCTCTACCCATTTGGTGAAGTAGTCGACTGCCACAAGTATGTACTCATGACCATTTGATGCTTTGGGACTGATCTTGCCGATGATGTCGAGTCCCCACATGGAGAAGGGCCAGGGGGTGGTCAGGTTGTATAACTCTGATGATGGGGCATGGATTTGATTCGCATGCTCCTGACACTTGAAGCATTTTCTAACGTGCTGGCAACAGTCTGTCTCTATGGTGAGCCAATAGTAGCCGAGTCGTAGAATCTTCTTTGCCATCATGTGCCCGTTCATGTGTGGGCCACAGATTCCTTCGTGTATTTCTTCCATGATCTTTGCAGCTTCTGTTTCATCGACGCATCGAAGGAGGATGTGATTATAGGATCGCTTGTAAAGAACTTCGCAACTGATGGTGAATTGGCCAGCCAAACGCTGGATGGTTCGGCGATCTGTTGCTGTTGCTGACTCTAGATACTCCTGGGTTTCGAGATATTGCTTGATGTCGGCATACCAGGGTTTGTCAGGGACAGCTTCGGCTTCTTCTATTTGCAGGCAAAAGGCAGGTTCTTCTTGAATTTCGACTGTGAGTTCCCATTCTGAAGCTCCTTTTGGGATCTCGAGCATTGATGCCAGTGTGGCGAGAGCATCTGCAAACTGGTTCTTGGCTCTGGGCATGTATGAGAAGGTGATTTCCTTGAATTCGTCGATCAGATTGTCAAGATACACATGATATGGTATCAGCTTCTCGTCCTTGGTTTTCCATTCGCCATTGGTCTGATTGATGATAAGCTGTGAGTCTCCAAACACTCGTAGCTTCTTGACGCCCAAGATTATGGCTTCCCTTAAGCCAGCGATGCATGCTTCATACTCTGCCATGTTGTTGGTGCACTCGAATGCTATGCGCCTCAAGATAGGAATAGGGACATCATCTGGAGAGTAGAGGATTGCTCCAATACCACTCCCTTTAGAATTTGCTGCGCCGTCGAAGAATAACGTCCACTCACCTTTCTTCTTTTCTTCTTCTTCAATAAGCAAGAGATCTTCATCAGGGAAGAATGTCTTGAGCGGTTGATAATCCAGGAGGGAGTGGGCGGCAAGATGATCGGCGAGGGCCTGTCCCTTGATTGCCTTCTGAGTGACATAGGTGATGTCGAACTCAGACAGGAGTAGCTGCCATTTAGCTATCCTTCCAGTGGGTGCCGGCTTCTCGAACAGGTACTTGAACGGATCCATGTGAGCGAGGAGGAGAATAGGGAATGCAATCATGTATTGACGGAGTCGCTGAGTTGCCCAGACTAGGGCGAGGCAAGTCTTCTCGATCGGGGAATACCTAGTCTCATAGTCGGTGAACTTTCGACTCAAATAGTATATTGCTTGTTCCTTCTTCCCGGTCTCGTCGTGCTGGCCGAGGACACAGCCAATGGCTTCTGCTGCTACCGAGATGTATAACAATAGTGGTCGTCCGGGAGCGGGCGGCACTAGGACTGGAGGATTCATGAGATATCTCTTGATGCGATCGAAGGCGACTTGGCAATCATCGTTCCATTCTTTTGGAACGTTTTTTCGGAGGAGCTTGAAAATGGGTTCACAAATAGGTGTGAGCTGTGCGATGAAGCGACTGATGTATTGAATTCTGCCGAGGAAGCCACGGATTTCTTTCTCTGTTCTAGGAGGGGGCATCTCGATGATTGCTCTGGTTTTGGTCTCGTCGACCCTGATGCCGTCCTCGCTCACCATAAAGTCGAGGAGTTTGCCTCCCATTGCACCGAAGACACATTTCTGTGGGTTGAGGCGGAGCTTGTACTTCTCTAATCTGTTGAATAGCTTCTTCAGATCTTCAAAGTGTCCTTCAATTGTGCGAGATTTGACTGATCATGTCGTCCACATATACTTCAAGCTCTTTGTTCATCATGTCATGGAATAATGCTGTCATTGCTCGCAGATATGTTGCTCCTGCGTTCTTCAGACCGAACGGCATTACCCTGTAACAGAAGGTTCCCCAGGGAGTGATGAACGATGTCTTCTCGCGATCTTCGACGGCCATCTTGATCTGATTGTAACCTGAGAACCCATCCATAAATGAGAAGATCTTGTATCCAGCAGTGTTGTCGACCAGAGTGTCGATATGTGGCAAAGGGAAGTCATCTTTTGGACTGGCTTTGTTGAGATCTCGGAAGTCGATGCACATTCGAACCTTGCCGTCCTTCTTTGGTACTGGTACGATGTTGGCGAGCCATTCAAGGTAGTTGGAGACTACCAAGAATCCCGCATTGTATTATTTGATGACTTCATCTCGGACTTTCAGGGCCCATTCTGGCTTCATTCTTCGAAGTTTCTGCTTCACTGGCTTCATATCTGCCTTGGTTGGCAGATGGTGTACAACGAGCTCTTCATCGAGCCCCGGCATGTCTTCATATGAGAACGCGAAGTTGGACAATCTTGGAGCTAGGAACTCTATCATTTTCTGTTTCATCTCAGGTGGCAACGATTTTCCAATGCGTACTTCCCTAGGGATCTCAGGTGTCCCCAAGTTTACTATCTCGAAATCATCGGCTACAACATTGGCTTTAGATTCGAACTTTTTGAGGAGATCCTCTAGTTCGGGAGCTGGATCATCATCTTCCTCATCCCGAGCTTCATCTAGACCCATGAGCTCGAAGTCTAATTCGATGTCGAAATCATATGATTCGACTTCAAACTCATGTGACTCTTTAGACGAACTTGGCACACTACTGAATGCAGGAAAAGAAATGTTTTTTGGTTTTTGAGATTTTTCTGAAATTGAAATGCTAGATGTTTTTGGCTTTTGAAAGTTTTTTATTTTTTTGGGTTTTTGAAATTCACGGGACCTTGAACAAGCGGGCATTGCAGACCATGATTGAGCCCAACTTGTTTCAAAGTTCCGGTCACTGCTTAAACAGGCATTTTTTTTAGAAGCCAGAGCCCTCAGATGGCTCTCTGGCTGATTCAAAAGTTAGGGGAACAGATGACCATTCAGGACCCCACACTTCCTCCCCTGGAGAGGTGGGGGTTGATGATTTGGGCGAAGAATCATGATCTGGCCCAATGACCATGATTCCTCGCTGGTCGGGTTCGAGATCTGAGTCGTACTCAGTCCCTCCTGGATCACTTACTTCGCATTGCAGTTCGTCTGGTTCCACGGCTAGACACAAGTTTGGAATCTGGACATCAGACCAATCTAGGGCTGGCCACTTCCCTTTCTTGGTCCAATGGATGGGCTGCTTCTGCCCCTGGCTGATAATTGATGATGTTGACTTTGTAGAGATGGGCAAGTCGTGCCCCTTGCTGATTGATGTTGAGATGGGCAAGTTGTGCCCCTGACTGACTGGAATTGAAGTGGGCAGGTTGTGCCCCTGGTTGATTGATGCTGAAGTGGGCAGGTTGTGCCCCTGGTTGGGAGCAGGTATCAGAGTAACCTGGTCCTGAAGCTGCTGTATTTGACTTCCTTCTTTGTCTTCATCTTTTTCTTCTTTTTCTGGAGGTTTAGATAGTTCGAGAATCTGATCCCATCGAATGGGGGGCCATGTGGCCCAAGTTAGGCTCATCGGGAGGCCTTTGTGTAGTGCAGTCGGTTGATTCCCTCCTGGATCTTTGCAAGGTTCTCCTGGCTTGACGAACTAGATGGGTGAGCACCGAAATTTCTTCCTCCTTTTGTCCATGAAGGTTGCCCTGTATCCGAGTCCCCATTTACGTTGGTTATATACCAGCGGTACCTTTCTGGACTTGAAGTGATTCTTCATTTTGTATTTGAGGCTCAGACGCTCTGCCGGTGAAAAGACACGGTCCACCCTTATCGGTTCTGGATTAGCGATAGAGTTCACAGTCTCGAATTCGAAACTGTGAAACGGGATGTCTTCTTCAGAGTGCTGGATATCGATGACCGGGATGTCTGGTTCAGTGGCAGCAGCATTGGAAGGAATGATGAGCTCCTTCTCTGCATGGATAGAGATCACTTGATTTCCACAGATATACTTCACTTGTTGATGCAGGGTTGATGGCACAGCTCCAACCTTGTGCAGCCACGGTCGTCCGAGCAACATGTTGAAAGAGGCTGATATATCCAGGATTTGGAATGTGATGGTAGAGACTTCCGGACCTATCTGTACCTCTATGTCGACTTCCCCTTCTACTCATCGACGGGTGTTGTCGAATGCTCTGATGCATATGGTGCTAGGTCGGAATGAAGAAGGACTGATTCCTAGACGTTCCGCGGTCTTGAGCGGGCAGATGTTTAAGCTTGAGCCATTATCGACAAGGACCAATGGGACGCAGAAGTCCTTATATCGTAAGGCTATGTTGAGGGATCGCCCATGATCGCGCCCTTCTGGTGGTAACTCATTATCAGTGAAGGTGATGGCACGTGGAGCCAGGAGTTGTCCAATCATCAATGCTATCATCTCTGGTGCCGTATCGGAGGAGACGTGAGCATCGTTCAAGGTTTTGGCAAACATTTCTCGGTGTATGCGAGATGTGCAGAGTAGCTCCCATACTGAGATTTAAGCAGGGATTGACTTGAGCTGAGTTGCCACATCGTATGCGGCTTCATTTTTGTTGCCGAGGCCTGAGAGAGCGCCTTTGGGATCTCCTCTGTTCTGATTATCTCTTCGGATGCAACGCCCATTGGGATTCATGTTCCCCACTTCCGCACATTATGGATAGTGCCATGGAACTTCTTTGTAGTTTTCCTCCCTTTTGCCTTCTAGGACCACCGGTTCTTGCAACAGTGCTGGTGTGGGTACCTAGATCTTCCTCGTATGGAGCTTTTGCCTTGAGAAATACATTGTTGCCTGTGCTGAAGGAGTAATATCGAGGCTTGTCTTCATAGATCACATAAGGTCGTGATCCTGGCTTGACTGTTCCTGGAGCAGGAGGCTCCCATGGAATGAATACAGGTCCTCTTGATATGGCAGGAGGTTTCTCTGTTCATCCCAGCTGTCGTAGTGTGATTGATACGCCTTCGGGATTTGCCCCTTGCAATACGACTGGCTCAACTGGAGGAGCTCCTTCCAATACAATGGGTTCTTGCTGCTGATGAGTATGGTTCCTCCATTGTGAATTGTATTATCCCTGTGCTGAGATTGCCCCTTGCAAGACGACAGGTTCGTATGTGGGCTCGATGTATGAATGTGCTCCTTCTAGGACGACTGGTTCCCAACATGAGGGGCCATAAGATACCCCTTGCACAACTGGCACATCGTATGGAAGTGCTCCTTCGAGTACTACTGGCTCGAGGATTGGAGGAGGAAAGGGACTTGCCCCTTGCATGATCGGAGGAGGACTTGTCGGCCCATAAGTGTAAGCATGAATGGACTGGATAGGGGAGAAGAAGCGATCGAGATGGTCCCCTTCTTCTATACTATTGACTGCAGGGCCACGAGACGAACTGGGGTCCGTCGGATGTTGAGGCAGAGGATTCTGAAGGATGTTGGTGGAAGCTGCTGGAGAAGTTCCAGGGACCGAGATGACGATCTTGCGGTCATCGATTAGGTCTTGTATAGCATTCTTCAAAGTATAGCATCGATCAGTGGTATGGCCACGTCCTTGATGGTAGGCGCAATACTCATTTTCTCAGGTAGTTTGGTGGCAGAGGATGAGGCGGAGGCCGAGGTGCCATTAGAGTAAGTAACTGCTTCTGCACCAGCGTAGCCATGACTTGACTGAGTGGTTGAGAGAGGGGAGTAAATTTCCTGAACTCATTGTAGTTTTGCCTATTTTGATATGAGTATTGACCGTTTCCTCTGAACTGCTGCTGTTGTCGAGGTGGTTGTGGCTGAGGATTCGGTTGTGGCTGATACCGCTGAGGCTGATGCTGAACTTGATTCTGCTGATACTGTTGACGTCCCTGTGGGGGAGCATGTTGATTTCCTTGAGCAGTGGTATTGATGTTGTTTACCTTTGTTGGGCGGGGAGGAGAACCACTGCGGTTTCCATTCCCATGCCCGATAGGTCTTCCTTCCACTCTGTTCCTTTTGATTGGAGTGGCTTGATGAGGCCTTGGGGAGATTGTCCCGGCACGGATTCCTGCTTCGACTTGCTCTCCAGCACGGATCAATTGTGAGAAATTCGCATATGGATGCGAGATGAGATATCCGGATATGCCTGGATATGTTGAATGAACAATCATGGAGATTTGTTCTTCGTCGTCGATGGGTGTCCGCATTCTGGCTGCCATAGCTCTCCAACGTCCCACGTAAGCTGATAGTGTCTCATCACTCTTTTGCCTGAGAGCTGCGAGGTCGGCTTTTCTGGGTGCCATGTTGAGATTGTACGCGAATCTGTCGACGAAAGCCTGGGAAAGTTGTTCCCATGTCCTGATGCGGTGGCAGTCCAACGAAGTGTACCAATCTAGGGCATCGCCCTTCAGAGATTTTTGGAACAAGCGAATAAGGGCCCCTTCATTTCCTGAGATTGCACTCAGCTCTCCACAGAAGGCTTTGAGATGTGCTGTGGGACAACCGCTGCCGTTGTATCTTTTGAATTTTGGAACCTCAAAGTTTTGAGGTACTTGAGCATCTGGGAAAGGACACAAGTCTCTGAACTTGGTCGAAGGTAGATCGATTCCTTATTGTCGCTGAAGCTGATTTTGCAAGATCTGGAACTGCTCCCGCAACTCGTCTAGTCCTGAGTGATCCGTTCGAGCGACTGGTGCTTCTTGGAGTAAGGCACGTTCTTCTTCGGCATAGTGGTCGATGTCTTCGACCCTATGTGCTTGCTGAAAGGCAACCGCGGGTTGCTGAAGTTGATTTGATGACTGAACTGGATTCTGATGAACTTGTGCTTGAAAGGATTGCAATTGAACTGGAGATTGTACTGAAGGTTGAATTGGAACTTGCTGGAAATTAACTGGAGCTTGCTGAATTGAAGACTACTGGAAATTAACTGGAATCCCATCGGCGGGGATGTGCTGGAATTGAAAAGTGCCCCTGTTTGCAGGAGGCTGAGATGCTGGGAAGTGACCCCCTTGTTGGGTATTCGCCACTGTCCGCTGGTTGATGTGGGCTTGACACTGACCTCCATTGTGGGCATTCGCCAGTGCTGTCCCTGTTGCTGGAAATTGAATTGAAATCCCATCGACGGGGATGTGCTGGAATTGAAAAGGTGTCCCATCGGCAAGGACATGCTGAGATCTACTGAGATTGTTGTTTGCAAGATTGACTGGAAGCTGACTGGATGTTCCTGCAACGGAAGTGCTCTGAGATGGCGTTGTCGTCGCAGGAAGATATTGAGAAGGATGCCCCATAGCGAAGGGCTGAGATGGCTGTTGTCGGTAGTCTTGGGCAGACTCCGATGGTTGTGCTTGATTTGAACTGGAGGCCGGAAGGACCCGGCATGGTTGTTGAGACTGCTGAACTGGGCCAACTTGATTGTTGGCTGCTGCGGTGGCTTGTGCTTGCATGAATTGCAAGAGCATTTCTTGCATTGCTCTCACTCCTTGTGCCAATTCTTGTATGATTGGCGTATTATCAATGGGCTGTTGCGCTGGAGGTTTCTTCAGTCATCTCAAGAGCGGGGAGGAGATGAGTTTCTTCTTCGTGGTCGGACATGGCTTGTTGAGCCCGAGTGCGGATTATGCTGCGGAAGGGAAGTTGTCTCCGCATACGTTGAGCCCGAGGAGGCGCAATAGTGAGGGCTATACTCTACTCTTTTTGGGTTTTGGGATTTTCTATTTTTTTTTTTTCTGATTTTGGGATTTTCTATTTTTTTTTTGTTTGGGTTTGGGTAGAATGCTATGCAGATGAGATTGTATGAGGATTAGTGACTTTCAAGTACGGGAAGGATTCTGTTTTTCAAGTCGGATCACAACTAGTGGGACTAGCTCATCCCCAGCGGAGTCGCCATTCTGTGGACCCTCGCCGTTTCCGCGCTCCCACACGACGTTCTCGTCCCTTCCCCTTTCGGGAAAAGAAGGAGAGGAGGATGCGTGAGTGCGAAATCGCCGTTTGTGCCACTGGCTTGCCTCGTTCTCGAGGGCTTTGTTTGGTTGTCGTGTTTAAGCTGGATGTGTCAAATGAGTTTATATAAGACCAGAGTCGCCACTAGCTAGTTACTTCGAATCTACAGTCGGCTAGACCCCGTAGAAACGTTAGAGAAGGGGATCCGAAGATTCCTTCCTCTAAAATGACTCCTTTTGATCTGCGGCCAAAAGATTCAAGGTAAGGGATCACGGTTACAGGGTGGGAAGAGGTTAAGCACCCCACACACTGCCCGTACCGAAGTACGGTCTTTACTTCACAGAATCGATCGAATACTTGAAAGTCTAGTTTAATCCTCGTATATTCTCATGGATGACATGATGCATGAATGCGGGTCTGAACAGTAAGAGTTTCTGATGGGCAGGTTCCAACAACGGGCAAGCCCAGAGCGTACGCTCGAACTGACATGTGCTTAATGTAAGACGTATGCAGTGTGCTTGAATGATCAAGGTGTTTTATGGTGAAGCATGAATGCAGGTCTGAACAGTAAGAGTTTCTGATGGGCAGGTTCCAACAACGGGCAAGCCCAGAGCATACGCTCGAACTGACAGGTGCTTAATTTAAGACATATGCAGTGTGCTTGAAGAATCAAGGTGCTTGCAGTGAAGCAGGGGGGTTGGAAGAAAAGTAAATGTTGCACTTATGTTAGATGCAAATGAGATGATGCTGGAAAAGAGTAGCTGGATGGACGGAGGTGTCGCAAGGGTTGGCTTCGAGTGGCTGGATCAAGACTTGGGTGGCTTGGGAGGCTTGGACCAGTGGTCAGGCTGGGCTGGACCAGGGCTAGACTCTCCTCACTCGGGCTCTCCTTGGTGGAAAAAATGGGCTAAGGGGTGGAGAAGGGCTCAGATGGACGATCGCTGGACTGGGCAGATTGGTCTTTTGAAATGAGAAGGGGAGGGGGGTATTTATAGCAGCGAGCAGTGGCAGAGCTCGTAATTTATTTTGGGCGGCTTGCTATGGGCCGCCCGTACGGCCGTTCCTCGATTTCCAGCGAGGTACGGTCGCACCCTCGGGGCTGCTGCTTGACTCGCTGGGTCGACTCAGTGAGTTGACTCAGCGGGTCGACTCGGTGGTTTGACTCAGCGGGTTGACTCGGCGGTTTGACTAGACGAGTTGACTCAGCGGGTTAACGCAGCGGGTTGACTCAGTGGGTTGACTCAGTGAGTTTGACTTTTTTGAGATTTTTTTACTATCTTTTCTTATGGGGGGTTTTTCAGGCTGATGTTTAGGACTGGGTTGACTGGGTTCAGGCTTGAACTGGGCTATGGAATGGGGCTTACAAGGGTGAGTTTGGCTGAGTTTGGATTTGGGATTTGGGGGTACGGTCCTCCATTCATCCAGCTATCTCTACCAACAGTGTAGCCGAAGGCTGGGGTGTCTACAGAGACTTTTCCTCTCGGGCGCATGTGTTATAGCACATGCGCCTAGGGTGGAATGGTGGGCGCATGTCCCTTTGGGACTTAGCCATTTTTAGGATTTCTTAGGCTGGAAAAGGGGGTGGGCGCATGTCCCTCTTGTAAAGTGGGATTTTCCACTACTTAGCCACTTTTTGGCTTCTCTGGGCTCCAAAGAGGTGGGCGCATATCCCTCTGGAAACAGTGGGGATTTCCACTACTTCACTTTTTGGAGTTTTCAAGCTACTAGGAGATGGGCACATATCCCTCTGGAAAGTGGAAATTTTCCACCACTTAACCATTTTTCAAGATTTCCTCCCTCTCTCTCGCTCTGCATTCAGACTCCGGGGGAAAAATCACTTTCTAACTAGGAAAGACAGAGTGGGCGTATGTTAACTCTTGCATCGCTCTGATGTTGTCCGAAGACGATGTTGCTTATGGTCATCAGGTTGACCTGTTATTTATTGTAAATTAATCGGGTTCGGGTCGGGGCAACTGGATATGGTGAGCGCATGTGTCTTCAGGAGGATTTTTGGGCGACTGTGGCTGGCACATGTAACTAGCGCATGCTTTTCTAGGGCTGGCGCATGTGCCCAAACTTGAACTTTTTTGGAGATTTTTCGAGAGGAAATATCCCAGGCGCATGTTGTTAGCGCATGTGATCGCAGGGCTGGCGCATATCCCTCTATAAAATGCAAAATTTTCCACTACTTAGAATAATTCTGGGTTCTGCACTTTGCAAGAGAGAAACAACCTCCAGACTTAGAATATTTCAGGATTCTAGGCTTCGATGGGCGACCCTTGCAAGGACAAGTACCTTTTTGGGGACTGAAGTCACTGACACTAAGCCACTTTTAAGCTCTTATCGACCTATCAGATGAACGAGATAGAGTGTGGATGACCAGATGTTGTAAACTTTGATAGTTGTTTTCTAATTTGGACCCTTCGGGCCGACTCTTCGTATAGGAAATTCGCTCCGGGAAGCGCGTATATAAAAATATGCATCGCCCGACTTTCGAACTTGGTAATCAGGGGTTTTTAGGCATTTCAGACCATTTGGCGGCAATAAACATGTCCAAATCAACTTCGAAATAGCATGACCCTTCGGGCTGACTCTTCGTATAGGAAATTCGCTCCCGGAAGCGCGCATATAAAAATATGCATCGCCCGACTTTCAAACTTAGTAATCAGGGGTTTTTAGGCATTTCGGATCATTTGGCGGCAATATGCATGTCCAAATCAGCTCCAAAATAGCATTTGTAGGTTCCGGACCCTTTCGGTCAACTTAAGACAGGGGTATAACGCATTTCGGGGTGCACAGATAAAAATATGCACCGCACGGCATTTAAATTCGGGTCTTAAGGGTCTTTAGGTATTTTGGATCATTTGGCGGCAATACGCATGTCCAAATCGGCTCCAAAATAGCATTCATAAATTTTGATCATGTTGCACAGGTCGCCTAGGGTTAGGGCTATGCTGGTGTCCGATCACATTTTCTGGGTGTCTCTCGAGTCTGGAATTGTCATAGATGAACCACCACATGTTGTTTTACCATGGGTGTGAGTTTGAGCCCCAACAGCAGGGTTGAATGTAACACCCTAAATGTTTTAGGTTCGTTTATTTACAAGGGTGGTTAACACACGAGTACATCCTATTTTGAGCCCGTAATTTTCAAAATGCAATTCTTGAACTCACACTCATGTTCACACTTATCTTTAAACCTGACTCGTTTATAGCACTTGCCACCTACGTTCAAGTTCATCTGAGCATCATAATTTCTACCTAAAAATCTTTTAACTAGTAAAACTATTCATTCAAGCTATCTCCAAACATTAGCAGTTCAACTTGAGGTCCACCTAACTCATCCCACCATTCATAACCATCCATTAGAGTTGACCTGTCCATGTGCTAATCCAACCATTCACCTAGCTTATTCCACACGTGTGCTAAAGCATAAGACAATGTTCTTTGTACAAAGAGTAGCAACCTAAGTTGTTGTTATAGGTAGGACAACCTAATTACGTTAAGAGTCCCTAGCCTAACCTACTTATTTATCCAACCAGTGTAAATCACAACCTTTCAATTGTCCATCTGTACAAATCAATCTTCAAATCCAACCATCCTTCTACAGGGCCCACCATGAAGATCCAAATCGTTCATTAAATTACCTTGTTGAAATTCTTTTATCAGCGTTAAATCCTCTTTAATTTTGTTGTGTGACCCATCTGAAATCCCGATCTACCTCATCTTTGGACCCAAGTGCTATCATGACCCGACAAAACATATTAATGGTGTGGATTTTCTTCCAAACACCTTAATGAGGCCACAACCCCTTTTTGTTTAAAAAGAAAAAGAGGGAGGTCAAGTGACCTATGTTGTTCATGCACGTCACCTCGAGTTGAGCACACCTTCCCATTTCAAACTCTCATTTATCTTCTTTTCATTCTCTCTCCAAGGTCGTCTATAGTGGGACCCATTAGCGCGATCTGTGCCCTCTATCAACTGCTCTTAAGAACTTCAACAATCAGCATTCAGCCTTCACAGTTTCCGTTCGTGTGACTCGCCTGACGTCCAGATCCTTGTCATTTTCCACCTCAAGTTCCATCTCGACTTAACACACCTCATGAATGGTTAGGATTCCACCAAATCAGCATGATGGTTCCCACTGTAAGAAAAAGAAAAGAAAAGATTTGAAATCGGCCAACGCACCAGCGCTCACCGTGAATCCTGTCGAACCGAGACCCCCTCATTCATTTGCTTCTTCTTCTTCTCCTCAAGCTAGAGACTCTGCCCATCTGCACCAGCCATCCATCACATTGGGACACACCATTCTCACTAAAACCATTCATCACTCCTGAAATTTCATGTAAATCCAGCCTCAGTCATCCATTGGCCTGAAATCAATGTAACAGTCGTTCAAATCATCGGCTTGGTTCCATTTTGCTATTTGTAGAAATCTAAACCTGCTCATCTTAACAGACAATGGATTCTCCTTCTTCATTATCTAAGTGGACCCCACTTAAACATCGCAGATTCCTAGCGCCCGTTATAGAAGCCCATAGAAATAAGGATTCTTTCCTCCTCGGGGTGGCAATCCCCATGAACACCACCCTCACAAATCCCTACTGCTCAAGGCTGCTCAATCTAATGGCCGTCATCATTCTGGCTCATCCAACAACCAAATGACCAATCAGAAGCCACATGAACTCCGTCTTTCAACCTTCACCTATGGAATCTATATTTTCCCGCTGTAAGTTTCCAAACTCGAACCCACCAGGTGAATCGACATGGACCATCGAGCTTTGAATCCCTTAAGTTCCATCACATTAATCATAACCCTCCATCATAACCAGAATAAAGAAATAACCACAAAAACAAAATCTGCAATTGATGCCCTACTTACCTTCACCAAATAACCACCCTAAACTTTGGAATTTTAATCCACGTTGTATGCCGTATGGGCCACCTGATTATAACTCTACAATCTAATTTCATCTAATGTATAAAAACATCAACTTGGTTCCGTCCAGTGTCTAAGGCACATCATTACAAACACAATACTCGAAGCAACCCTTTCGCAAACTGGAGTCTTAAACTGTAACCTTATAACCACTCTCTCTCAATCCAGAGAGGAGAGAGATACAGAAACATCAGAAGAAGACCTGAGGAAAATAATAGATAGAGAGACCAGCGAGAAGGAGAAGAAGAAACGAGAGGAAGTCTTCAGCCAACAACGAATTGCTCCACCGATTCTAGGCAAGCTAAAGTCGGATAATTCAAGTTGTTCTTATAAGACTCAGTGTTACCTCGGAATATTGTTACATCAGAATAGGTAGGTGATCTCTCGGTTGAAACTCTACAATACTATAGAGATTGATTTACTATTTATCACATATGGTAGGTTCAATTTATTCAATTATTATTGAAGTTGTGGATTTATCTCATTTGATTTTTATGCATTGTTGATGGAATTCATTTAATTCTAGTCAAGAGTTGTCTTTTGATTTCATTTACTCTTTGATGTGTATTGCAGTGAGGTTTAATTGCTTATTGTCCATTGAAATTATTGCATTCTTATTATATGTTATGGAATGGATGTGAATTACGGGTGCTCTGCCCTAAAAAGGATCATTCTGTTACTTTTGTTACGGGTGCTCTGCCCTGGGATAGTCTAAAAAGGATTAGGAGAAGTTATGTTATTTAATTTATTGTATTTTGTTCTGTAAATTGGAAGTGATATTGTGGAATAGTTAATGTCAATTTATTATAGTTGATTCCATTAATTCAGTAAATTTACAATTGATATGCATATAGAATTTCTAAGTGTTGAATGATGTTACCCTACGAGCCGTCGTGTTCACACCCCTTTAGACAGTTTTGTAGGATTTGAGCATAAGGAGCAGGCTGGACATTGAAGAACTTCATTTAATTTTGTTAGGAATAGTTTAAAGTTGCATTTGTTTTGTTGTTGGGATAGTTTAACTTACTTCTGGAATTAATGTAATAAGGAATATTAGTAAAGTCAGACTTTGAATTAGTAAACATTTCATAAATAAATTATCAATATTTAAAATTTTCCTTTGGTTGGCTTTAATTGCCTGTGGAATTGAATGGAAACCTTGTGACGGAAATGCAAATTTGAACTATTATAACCCACGAGTTTGGGATTCGGATTCGGGCCTGATCAAGCCAAGTGACCTTCAAATTTGATCATCCCGTGCACATAAATCGAATTGACAAATTTCTATATGACCTTCAAATTTGATCATCTCATGCACATAAATCGAATTGACAAATTTCTATATGACCTTCAAATAAATGGTTTAGAGTAATTTAAATTGACTTACCATTTTTTACTAATTGCAAATAGGCCATACTATGAACCTAGATTATCTAGACCCTACCTATCATGCACGAGAAATCTCACTATCCAGTGTATTAAAAAATGACCAGATTAACCAAACAAGCTTTAAACCATTCGTTAATGGGCCACTGAAGTCGAGATTTATGAAAACTGCCTGTCCTTACGGGCTTGACGTCCCTCGTAGAATAAACAACTGAAACTGCTTACCAAATCACTCAACTTGGAGCCGTAAGGGTGGCACATGTGATGTGTGAAGCTGCCTAGTAATTGTTGAGCTCTCATTTTATATATATTCTAGCCTTTTGCATTGCATTATATGCATGGTTTACATGCTTAAAAGACCCATCTAATGCATGTTTTATTGATGTAGGAATGATAATGCACTCAATTGATGATAAAAAGAGCACATTTAGGAGCCCTTGGATGAAGACCCAAGGTGGGCCAAAGAGAAGAAGAAAGAAGCAAGGGGAAGAAAGAAAGAAAGAAAGAAAAATGCAAGCCAAATGGGCCTAGACCGGTCGGCCACATAGGCAGCACCCCGGACTCTCTAGACGTCCAAACAGACAGGTCCGACCGGTCTTGACAAGCCGGTCAGCCAGCCATCTCCGACCGGTCAAGACCAATCGACCAGTGTAATTTTAGCAGCTTTCCAGTAAGCTTGCTCAGCAAGCTCCGAAAATCATGCGCTGGGGGAGTCCCTACGCAATTCTGGAAGTTTCTAAGGCGGTAGAGCCTCTCGACTATAAAAGGACACCTAGGGGTGGATCTAAAGGCATCATGGAAGGCTTGGGAAGTCATGGGAGGTGAAGGAGATCGCTGTAGAGCGTCTGCAACTCCTTCAAACTCAGTTTTTCTATGTTTTTAGTAGTTTTTCCTTTTAGTTTTAGTTTAACCTAATAATGGTTGGCTAAACCTCTTAGATAGGGCTAAGAGGTGAAGCTTTTAGTTATTTATAATACTTAATTCAAATTAGTTCAAGTACTTTTGGTTTAATGAAGAACACTTGTAGTTCAAGTTTGAAATAAAGTTAGTATTTTTAGTTAATCTTCTATCTCTTGTGATTTCTCTTACATGGGATGTTTTGATTACTGAGATTGCTTAATGGGGTGTTGATTGATAGGATTTTGGGATGTAGAGATCCTAGATCCACCATGATATGTTGGATGCTAGGGGATCTTACAAACTAAGTTTCCTAAGTGCTTATGTAGAACTAGACTAGAAGAAGTTCTTATCTTTGGGTTTAATTTTATCTAAGTTAATTGTTTATGTATTGATTTTGGTTCAATAGAAGTTCAATTCATGCTTTTAAATCAAGTCTAGTGACAAGGCTTGAGGAAGAATCATGAATGTGATCTTGCTTGTTTTGTGAAGGATTGGGCTGTATGATTGAATACACCTAATGCCTTAGTTGATTATGAGCTAACCATATCAGTGGATGATCCACCTATGTTAGATGCATTATGATGATTTGATTGCTCTATGTTCTGATTGGATAGGGATAGAACTCCGATTCCAATTATGTTATTGGCTTGAATGGTTTGAATTGGCATTGTGAATGATTATTAATGGATCATTGGCACTCCAGTGTTTATTTCCCTTAATTAGTTCTTAAGTAGATAGTTTTATGTTATTAATTTTCATCCATCGATACAAATCCGAATTTAGTTCATCTTAGTTACATAGTTTAGAATTGTTACGACAATCCCTGAGGATCGACCTCGGTGTTACTGAGAATTATTACTACATCGCAGCCTTGCACTTGAGGTGAGCGAACAAGTTTTTTACGCCATTGCCGAGGATTAGGTTAACGGTTCTAAATTTTATAATTAGAGTATAGTTAGGTTAGATAGGTTAGGCTAGGATTTATTGCTTTAATAGGTTTTTATCAGAATTTTCTACTACTAACAGATTTTGTTTATTTTGTAGGATTTTCTTCACTAACTTAGTTCTTCAAATCCGGTAACCCCATTCTAACTTAGACTCATTTAATTTTTAATTTTTGTTTTTATTTTCAGATTTTATATTAGTTAATTTTTGTGTGTTTTATGCCTCATTGAGAGCGCGATCATACATCGCGACTTCTAAGTGATGGAGATTTAATTGAAGGCCTAGTCTATCGCAGACGAGTTAAAAAAACGTCTAGGAAATCCTGAATCATCTGAAATCATGGCTGAGAATGAACCACATAATGTTGAAGATGTTGAGCATAATGCACCACCAATTAGGATGGAACGTAATGAGAATGAGGAATACTATGTTCCTCTGTTAAAACATTGAGAGATTATCTACAACCGGAGAGAACAACCACGTCTTCTTGCATTGTTTTTCCAACTAATGCAGGAACCGTGGACCTTACACCGAGAATTATCAAGTTACTCCCAAAATTTCATGGACTCAACTCTAAAAGTCCATATGCAAACCTTAGTGAATTTGATGAGATAACCAACACCTTTTAAGTTAATGACGTCTTCCAAGATGTAATCAAACTGAAATTGTTTCCATTCTCTCTAAAGGACAAAGCCAAAGCATGGTTTCAATAACTTAAACCTAGAAACATCGGGACATGGGCTGGAATGATCCGGGAGTTCCTTAAAAAGTACTTCTAGATTCATAAAACCAATGCACTAAAACGGACTATCGTGAACTTCTCCCAAAAAGGAGATGAAACATTTTTTGAATGTTAGGAGAGGTTCAAGGATCTTTTATTAGAGTGCCCTCACTATGATTATGAAAAGTGGCGCTTGATTGACTTTTTTCATACCGGATTAAGTTCAAACATGCGCCAATTTGTCCAAATGATGTGTAATGGTGAGTTTTTGAACAAAGCACCCGATGATGCTTGGGATTACTTTGACATGCTAGCCGAGAATGCCCAATCTTGGGATATCTCTAATCCAATTAGTAATCCTAAGTCAGCCCCAAGAGAGAAAGGTGTACATGTATTAGATGGCGAGGACGATTTAAACACAAAGGTGGTGGGTCTCACAAAGAAGGTTGAGGCATAGAAGTGAGGAGTGTTAACATGATAACCATCGGTGAAGTCGTTGAGAGTGTATGTGGTATTTGTGAGAGTGATGTTCACTTGACAAAGGATTTTCCAACAATCCCTGTGTTTTAAGATATCTTATAAACTCAATCGAATGCTACAAATGCTTACCAACGCCCCTTTAGTGGACCAAATTCTAACTTAACTAATACTTAGTGGCTGTGTAAACCAAATTTTAATGGGAGAAATGGACCCATGGTAAATACAAACAATGCGTCCCAAGGACCTCCTAAAAAAAGTACTCTTGAAGATACATTGAACGCGTTCATGATTAGACAAACTCAGATAAATCAGTCCAACATGTAAGCCATAAATAAACTTAAAATTTTGGTTGAAAGAATTGAGACACACCTGGGAGTTAGGGAGAAAGTGACTGTTTTGACCCAATCTCATCCTAACCCCAAGGAACAATTGGAAACAAACACCAATTCTTCAACCCATCCTCATGTGGAATATGTTCAAGCCATCAGCACTCTTAGAAGTGAAAAAATAATTGAAAAATCTGAACCGGTGAAAGCCGCAAAACCTAATGATCCGGCTAATTCTAAGAGTGAAGGTGAATTGAACAATGCTCCACAAGATGAAGAGCCGGAGCATGCGTATAAACCTGTGGCCCCATTCCCCCAACGTCTTGTCTCAACAAAAAGGCCAAGTGAAAATCAGGACATCCTAGAAGTCTTCCAATAAGTCAAAATCAACATTCCCTTTGTTGATGCAATTAAATAAATTCCTTCATACACCAAATTTCTAAAGGATCTATGTGCCGTAAAGCATAAGCAAAACGTGCACAAGAGAGCATTTTTTACGGAACAAGTGAATGCCATCATACAATAAAACACTCCCCCAAAATTTAAAGATCCCAGAAGCCCTACAGTCTCTTGCATGATAGGTAACTTCCGGATCAATAGAGCACTTCTCAATTTAGGGGCTAGTGTTAACTTGATTCCCTACTCGGTATATGATCAACTTGGACTTGGTGAATTAAAACCCACCAAGATAATTTTACAACTTGCGGATCGCTTTATTAGAATACCGAGAGGAGTAATTGAGGATGTGTTAGTTCAAATCGATAAGTTTTACTACCCGGTAGACTTTATCGTTTTGGATACACAAGCTGTTTACGTCGATTTTTGTAACAGGATCCTCCGAAAGGTTACCTTCTCTCCAAGAGATTTCTTCCTTGGACCTGAAAAGAAACAGAAAGCAACTAAGGGTGGCTGGCGTCCAGCCGTTAGCCCTCCGATGCTTAAATTAGATAGGATGAGGTTGAAAAGAGAAGGAATGATCAATCGAGGTTAAGGATTGAGTATTGTGTACCTTTATCATCAATAGAGTCATCTATTTATACAGATCTCAATGATCCAATCTGCTATGCAAGCTATTAAGATTAGCCCTGATTTCATGGGATAAGGAGCTTATCTCGCTTAATCCTTGAATAAAGATGTAGTCAAAACATCCTAGACGTCTAGCTGATTACGTCTCTGGATATTCGGAGCTAAGAATAGATATAAACCAAAACCGACCTATACGAGCTGTTGGTACTAGTAGACGAAGGCCTTCCATGCCAAAAACCAAGAACCATGATCATTCAGATGTCGAGAGCTGCTCATATCTAGAGTGCTCGCATTTAGCATACGGAATGCGACCCCTTCTGTCGAGCCCAAGCTGAGCTGCTCGCATTCTGGATGTGCGACCCCTTCAGTCGAGCCCGAGCCGAGCTGCTCGCATTTTGGATGTGCGACCCCTTCAGTCGAGCCCGAGCCGAGCTGCTCGCATTCTGGATGTGCGACCCCTTTTGTCGAGTCCGAGCTGAGCTGCTCGCATTCTGGATGTGCGACCCCTTCAGTCGAGCCCGAGCCGAGCTGCTCGCATTCTGGATGTGCGACCCCTTCAGTCGAGCCCGAGCCGAGCTGCTCGCATTCTGGATGTGCGACCCCTTTTGTCGAGTCCGAGCTGAGCTGCACGCATTCTGGATGTGCGACCCCTTTTGTCGAGCCCGAGCTGAGCTGCTCGCATTCTGGATGTACGACCCCTTTTGTCGAGCCCGAGCTGAGCTGCTCGCATTCTGCAGATACGAGCGCGATTCCTCACGTTCCTTTTACACGCCAAACTTATCTACAACAGATGCCCCCCAAAACCCTTGGCGTTAAGAAGCTATGTCAAGGGTTTTGTTTGTATGTGTAGCTGGCGGCTGGGAGAGAGTGCGCATGATTCCGCATTTATGATAGCCAGCTTTACGTAGCCTTTTCTGCCGTAAGGAATGAGGCGTCGGTCGCCACGTGTCTCCGTATTTAATGCTAGTGCCCGTTCGTATATCGTGCCGGATGAGGGGCTGCCGCGTGTCCACCAAATCAAACGGAATGATTGCGTATAAATATCAAACCCTGCAGACACTCTTCCATTTTCGAATTCTATCTGCTGCGGAGCTTTTCTTCTTTCTCCTTCTTTGTTTTCGGAGCAAAAACCTGTTTGCAGAGGTATTCTTCCTTCCTATTTACTTCTCCCATCTCACTTTTTCCTTATAATGGCGGAGGTCTCTGATGAAGAGATTGTCCCTCTGGGAGACGAAACCCCGGATTCTTCTGAATCCAACAACGCCAGAGTACCGGCTGGGAGATATTCCGCCACCGGTTACTCCTCCATATTGACGGAGGAAAGGCTTTCTAGCCTTAGAGAAACATATCGGGTCCCAGACTCTGTTTCATTCAGATTACCTGGGAGAGGGGAGACAGTCGATGCACCACCACCAGGGTGCGTGGCTTTTTATGAGTATTTTTTCAAAGTGGGCGTGCGTCTTCCCCTCCACCCTTTCATACGAAATTTCCTCCGTCTCTACAAGATTGCCCCCAGCCAACTAATAGTTAATGGCTGGCGGGTGCTTCTAAGCGCTTTTGTCCTCTGGAAGCAAGCGGGTAACGATGAGTTAACCGCTGAGGAGTTTTTAAGGTTATTCCAGCTGAAGAAGGCGCTAGCTAGCGAGGGTTGGTACTACCTATGCTTCTGGCACCGGAATAACTTTATTTTGGGAAACCCTTCTTCCAACTGCCCGGGGTGGAGAAAAAAGTGGTTCTATGTCTCCGACAACTGGGAGTCCGAAATGGGCTCCGACCCCAAAGGCCATAACGTTAATCGTCATTTTGGCGAAGGTGGGTTAAATGTTTGTTTATCTGTCTAAAAGAAATAATGCCTTTGCTCCATGACGATTTAATGTGCCTTCTTCTTTTCTCGTAGGGATCCCAACTGGTGTGAAGCCAAACTTGCGAGGAGGACTCAACGAGAAGTTAGTTAGAGTTTATAAGCTCCCCGCGGCTGCACGCCAAGTCAACGTCGCATTAGAACCTCGTTATCTCTGTGCGGCGGGTCTCATCTTCCGAGAAGAGATGATGAATGTTGGAGATAAGAGAGGTGCACTGGGGGTACTTCCCCGTCTGAAGGGTACGGCCTTGAAGAGGCAAAAGAAGACCACAGGGGGGTCCTTTAAATGCGCCTGCTCCAGCAGAGGGGTCTGCTCGCGGCCCACAATCGCATGTGGCTGCATCAAGAGGGGTCGCTACGACTTATCGCACAACTGCGACCCCTCCGACCAATGCGACCCCTTTAAATTCTGCGACCCCTCCGGCTGACATTCGTGGTCAGCCGATAATTGAAGTTGTCGATAATTCACCGAAAGGCGATCGAAGAGGGGGAGGCCTACCTCCAAATGGGGCTACATGCGAGCCTACTGCTGCTCGCAAATTGCTGATGCCCGCCTCGGGTACTGCGAGTCTCGCGAGGCGGGTTCTAAGGAGATGGTTGTAGCCCAACCTTCTGGGTCGGGAACTTTTGTCATCCCTCCTCACTTGCATCCAATATGCGAGTTTATGTTTGACAAGATTCCTCCCAACTCCTTCGGGGGCCTCCCCGAACCGAGCCCAGAAGCTCTCTCTACCGATATTGGGGTGAGATTGCTACAAGTAACCAACCTTATACCATCTTTCATTCTTTTTTCATTACTGATATGGCGGGCTGCTCTGATTTCTCTCCTCTCCCCCTTTTTTTTTATAGAGCCTGGATCTCACGCTTCGTGTCAGACGTGACATCGAAGCAGCTCGCCGCAGCGTGGAGGATGCGGAAAAGAAGAAGAAGACGATGGAAGCGGAGGTCCAAGGGCGGGACCGTTTGGTGAAGGCTTTGGAAGCCCAAATCGCCAAGCTGGACGAAGAAAAACGGATTCTCCTTGTCAAAATTCAATCCATGACTGATCGCTTTCAGTCACTAGATCTCCAACTCGCGAAGCTTCAAGAACTTCATACTAAGAGCGAGAAAGAGAAGGAGATCTTCCGCAAAGACAAGATCCAGCTTGAAGAGTAGCTCAAGGACACTCGGACCAAGCTTGAGGAGGCCCAGCAGAGACTTAACCAGCTGAAGGATGACTCCATCCACTGGGAAGAGGAGCGGGTGGCTCTCGTCTAGATGGTATCTGACGAGGGCCCTCGCGCAGTCCAGGAATTTCAAACCTCTCAACTTTATGACGAGGAGCGATATGAAGCGTATATCGCTGGTCGCGATTTTGCGGTCAGGGTTATGCAGCAGATCGCTCCGACCTTTAATGTTGAGGAGTTCGACAGGGTGGCTTTCGAGGTTGCAGCTAGAGAACGAGCTGCCGCTGATAATGAAGTCACTGGAGCTACAGATGTTGCTCCTGCTCCCGAGACTGGTCCTGAAGCTGAGAGTCGCGAGCCTTCTCAAGACGGGGATGCCCAGCCTTGACTTTGTTGCCTTCCTTCGTCTATATCGTGTATTTTATATATATACATATATATATATATATATATATATATATATATATATATTTATATTTATATACTTTTGAGAAGAAATTTATATGTAATGACTTGACCTTTTGGTCAATTTATAATGAACATCCATTTCTTCAATGTTGTGATTTTCCTTAACTTTTTCGCCTTGTGTCAATCATATACTGACTGCTCGCATACTAACTCATGAAAAAGAATGAACTAGACTCGATCCGCCCTGTCTGCACATACTAACTCACGAAAATGAATTAGACTCAATCCGGGGGTCGCATGACTGTGTCCTCGTTGAGATAGACTGGTCTATCGATTGAAATTTGATTCCACAAAGGGTAGAAGACTGGCCAAGAGAATGTATGTATCCTCTTCGGGGCTACTCGAATCCAAGTAAATGGGGTAGCGACTAAAAGATGGTTTTAACCCTACCAAATGTAGGCAATTGGCCAAGAGAACGTATGTATTCTCTTCGGGGCTACTCGAATCCAAGTAAATGGGGTAGCGACCAAAAGATTTCTTCAATCCTTAATTCATTCGATTATCGCTAAGAGTTACACCGACTCAAGGGAAATATTGCAGCAAGTGTTCCACGTGCCAAGGGCGACGTACGGGTCTTCCTTGCATATCTTCAAGATAGTAGGTGCCGGGTCGCACGATTTTAATGACTCGATACGGGCCTTCCTAATTCGGATCAAGTGATCGAGCAAGAACCCCGAGGTTCTGTCTGAGAACTAAATCGCCTAGCTGGAAAGCTCTAGGCCGAACTTTAGCGTTATGGTAGCGAGCAATGCGCTGCTAATACGCTGCTGCTCGCATCTGAGAGGCAATCCTTCATTCTTCCGAGAGATCAAGATGAAGTCGAAGATTCTCTTGATAACAAGTGGGATCGTACTGCTCGACTCGGTATGAGGGTACTTGAATCTCTACTGGTACTACCGCGTCGGTACCGAACGCCAAGGAGAAGGGAGTTTCGCCCGTAGACGTGCGAGTCGTAGTCCTATATGCCCATAAGACTTCCGGCAAGAGTTCTGGCCACATGCCCTTACATTCATCGAGCTTGGTTTTCAAATGATGCTTGATGATTTTATTCACTGCCTCAACTTGCCCATTTACCTGAGGATGATACGGAGAGGTGCGGAGGTTGCGTATCTTCCACTTTTCACAAAATTCGTCAAAGGCTGCGTTGTCTAATTGCGTTCCGTTGTCGGTAATTATTGTGTGGGGGAGTCCATAACGGCATATGATATTTCTCCATATGAACTTAGTAGTTTGTTTCTCAGTGATCTTGGCTAATGGTTCTGCCTCGGCCCATTTGGTAAAGTAATCAACCCCCACTATCGCGAACATGTTTTGTCCTTTTCCAGTAGGCAAGGGCCCGATGATATCAACCCCCCATTGCGCAAAAGGCCAAGGGCTATCAATTGGAGTCATTTGTTCGGATGGTACATGAGGTATAGGAGAGTATCGCTGGCACTTGTCACATTTTTTAGAGAATTCAATCGCGTCTGCCTTCATAGTGGGCCAATAGTATCCTTGCCTCATTGCTTTATACGCTAGGGATCGCCCCCTTGGGTGGTTACCACATGCCCCCTGGTGTATTTCATCCAGAACATGATGTGCTTCTTCTGGGTGAAGACACCTTAAATAAGGCAAAGAAAAACTTCTACGTAATAGGATCCCATTCTGTAAAGTGTACCTGGCAGATCGATATCGGATTTGTCGTGCGGTTTTCTTGTCGTCTGGAAGAACACCATCTCTGAGATAAAGAGTGATGGGATCCATCCAACATGGAGATGGATGTATTGCAACCACCTGCTCGAGAGTGGCTTGGTCGATACTCGAGTTTTGAAGATACTCAATAGGAATCGAATATGATAACTCAGATTCTAGTGCAGAGGCGAGCTTTACCAATGAATCAGCGAGTTTATTCTCCTCGCGGGGGATGCAGATTATTTCGTACCTCTTCAGTTTTGCAAGCAGAATGAGTACTCGAGATTTATATAAAGCCATCCTCTCTTCTTTTGCTTCGAATTCGCCAAGTACTTGATTGACTATGAGCTAAGAATCACTGTGAATGAGTAGGTTTTGAATTGAAAGGACGTTCGCTAGTTCGAGGCCAACGATCAAGGCCTCATATTCTGCTTCATTATTTGAGATGCGAGAATCGAAACGTAAAGCGTACTGAAAATGCAACCCATCAGGGGCGACTAGAATAAGGCCCGCTCCACTACCAGTGGCCCGTGAGGACCCGTCCACGAAGAGTGACCATGATGGCTGGTCGCTGATCGCAGTATCTTCATCGGAAGAAGAATACGTGAATTCGGCGATAAAGTCAGATACGGCCTGGCCCTTGATTGTAGTCCTGGGGCAGAACGATATGTCGTGTTCACTGAGCTCGATCGCCCATTTAGTTAACCGTCCGGAAGCCTCGGGTTTTTGAAGGATCTGCCCTAGCGGATGATTCGTTGGTACTAAAATAGCGTGGGCTTGAAAGTATGGTCGCAGCTTTCGAGCTGCTGTGACTAAAGCCAAAGCCAGCTTTTCCATATCAGAGTACCGAGTTTCAGCGTCTACCATTGCTCGACTGATATAATAAACGGGCCTTTGAATCCCGAAATCTTCTCTTATTAAAGCGGTGCTAACGGCCGTGGAGGATACAGATAAATAAAGGATAAGTTGCTCGTACAACACAGGCTTAGATAAAACAGGGGTATACTCATATATTGCTTCAGTTGTTGAAAAGCTTCTTCGCACTGTGGTGTCCACTCCCAATCAGACTTGGCTGTGGCTCGGAGGAACTTGAAGAATGGTAAGCACTTGTCAGATGCTCGCGAGATGAACCTGTTCAACGACGCAATGCGACCAGCCAAACATTGGACGTCCTTAAGGGTGGTCGGGGATTTCATCTCTATCAAGGCTTTTATTTTTTCAGGATTTGCCTCAATTCCTCGCTGACCGACCATAAATCCGAGAAATTTTCCAGCAGAGACTTCGAACGCGCATTTTTCTGGGTTCAGCTTCATCTGATATTTTCTCATCAGGTCGAAGGCTTCTCGAAGATCTGACAGGTGATCGTCTTCTGCGACACTTTTCACGAGCATGTCATCCACATATACTTCCATATTCCTGTCAATTTGCGCGGCGAATATCTTGTTGACGAGACGCTGATAAGTGGCCCCTGCATTTTTAAGACCAAACGGCATTACCTGGTAGCAATATAGACCTTGGTCAGTGATGAAGGCAGTATGTTGGCTATCGGGCGGATGCATCATGATCTGGTTATAACCAGAATAAGCGTCCATGAAACTGAGCAGAGCATGTCCGGCTGTTGAATCAACCAACTGGTCAATTCGCGGGGTCGGAAAGCTATCTTTGGGGCACGCTTTGTTCAAATCTGAATAATCGACGCACATTCTCCATTTGCCATTGGATTTTCGAACGAGAACTACATTCGCGACCCATTCTGGGTAGTCAGCTTCTTTTATGAAATTGACCGTAAGCAGCTTCTCGACTTCGGCCTTGATTGCCATTTGCCTTTCCGCAGTGAAGGCACGTCGGCGCTGGTGGACGGGCTTAAACTTCGGGTCGATGTTCAGACGGTGTGCAATGACACTAGGGTCAATGCTAGGCATGTCTCGATGAGACCAGGCAAACACATCTTGATATTCAGTGAGAAGGCGGATTAAATCTACTCGAATGACATTTCTCAAAGAGGATCCCACGAAGACAACTTTGGATGGGTCATCTCCATTTAAGCGAATCGCTACTGTCTCTTCCCCGGGAGTTCCTGATTGGAGAGCATCCTCTCTTGGATCCAGCGAGGCATCCGTTGGGGGGTTGGATGAAGTTTGTGTCACCATCATAACCGGCGTTGCTTGTGCTTTCTTCCTATCTTGTAAGGCTATTTCGTAACAAGACCGAGCTTCTTTCTGGTTTCCTCGTACAACCCCAACGCCATTCGACGTAGGAAATTTGACGCACAAATACAAGGGATGTAAAGCTGCCCCAACCTTATTGAGAGATGGTTGCCCCAAAATGGCATTGTATGCTGATCTTCGATCCACCATGAGGAAGTTTACGAAGATGGTCGTCTTGGCTGGACTCTCCCCAAACGTGACTGGAAGGTCAATGCTTCCTTCAGGTGTCACGACTTCGCCCCCGAAGCCGATGAGGGGGGTTGTGACTGGCTTGAGTAGGCTTCTGGCAAGTGCCATTTTGTTGAAAGCCTCCAGGTATAAAATATCAGCAGAGCTACCTGTATCCACTATAATACGATGAGTCAAATAATTTGATACCTTTAGTGCGACCACGATGGAGTCTTCGTGAGGGAAGTGAACTCCCTCAGCGTCTTCGAGGGAGAAGGAAATTGGAGGGTGACTGGTTCCTGATGCGTTGGGCGTCTGTTCCAGCCAATAAATATGTTGGGGCTTCTTGGACGCCTTACGAGTGTATGCCTTTCTTGAAGCTCGAGAATCTCCCCTGCAAGCCGGTCCCCCGGCGATGGTCCGTATCTCCCCGATGGGCTCAGCGTCTTCTTGCGGAGTACGTTGATGAGGTGATTTCTTCTGTTGTTGCGAGGCTTCCCCCCTTTTTGGGGAGCGACCTTGCCGGGCAACATAATCTTGAAGATGACATTTCCGAATAAGAGCCTCGATGTGGTCACGTAGGGTTATGCAGTCTTGGGTAGTGTGCCCATGATCTTTATGAAATTAACAAAATTTGCTCTTGTCTCTTTTCTCAGGATCAGATTTTATTTTTGCAGGCCATTTCACATATAGTTTATGCTTAATCTCCATTAGCACCTTTTCTGGAGGCCGGTTAAGAGGGGTATAGTTATGGTACTTACCGGAGAAAACTTTCTTGGGAGAGCGATCTCGCCGATCGCGCCTATACTTCTTGTCCGCAGATGAGGCTTCCTTCGGCTTGTGTTTCTTGCCTTGTATACCATGACGTGCTAACGCCACCTCTTCAGCATTGATATACTTCTGAGCTTTAGCTTGGAATTCTGTCATAGTTTTGGGAGGATTCTTATCCAAAGTGAATTTGAATTTTTCGCTGGTGATCCCAGCTATCAAGGCGGTGAGGCCTTTCTCTTCAGTATACCCTTCGGTTTGGACTGCTTCCGTTGTGAACCGCACTGTAAACTCCTTTATTGTTTCCCCATGCTGTTGTTTCAAATCCATTAGGTGAGACGCCGGTTTCTTGGTACGGATGCTTCCCATGAATTGGGAAAGGAACAGCTCCGATAGCTGTGAGAAGGATCCGATAGATCGAGGTTTCAACCCCCGGAACCAAGTACGGGCTGCTTCTTTTAAAGTTAGGGAGAAGGCCCTACACATGATTTCTGACCCATGTCCCTCCAGCTCCATAAGAGACCTATAGGTTTCCAAATGTTCGAGAGGATCGCCGGTACCTGTATATGGGGTAATGACAGGTGTACGATACTTTCTTGGTAGAGGTGCTTCCATGACTTCGCTGGTGAAAGGGGACTCGGATTGATGTATCGACACCACGGCGGCTGATGGTTGATTCGCCTGATATCGTTGCTCCATATTATCAAAACGATGATGGATCTTTTTGAGATCTCCTTCCCATGGTAGAGTATAAACCGGAAGCTTCAATGGTGGACCCATGAGATTGTTGTTGGCGAGAGGTACTAGAATGTACGGAATGTGGGGATAATAAGGGGGGTTGGTTGCCAATTGGCACTCGGTTCGATGGAGGATGATTTGGTTGAACCTGTGGTTCGTCCACAGAGTGTCTGGAAGCCATCGGTATGGGCTGTGCCGGCAACCCCCCGGAAGGTGGCTTCTGAGGTTCCAGGAAATGTTGATCAAGACGGTTAGACAGGGCTTGAAACCCAGCATTGAGAGTTAGAAGGGTGTTTCCCAGGAAACGCATGACATCTTCTTGACTTCCGGAAGCCTCAAGTAATGGGTTCGCCGATGGCCCGCTTGGAGCTCCTTGAGGGATGTTTATTAAAACGGTTTGAGGAACAGGAACTGATTCCGTCACGTCAGGCGGAGGTAATGTTTGCCTTGATGTGGAAGGATGAACTGTCTTCTTAGGAGGCATGGTGAAAGGATTTTGATCAGTGGTAGAACGATTGGCTGTGATGATCAAATCATTCTCACAGACGGCGCCAAACTGTTTACGTCGATTTTTGTAACAGGATCCTCCGAAAGGTTACCTTCTCTCCAAGAGATTTCTTCCTTGGACCTGAAAAGAAACAGAAAGCAACTAGGGGTGGCTGGCGTCCAGCCGTTAGCCCTCCGATGCTTAAATTAGATAGGATGAGGTTGAAAAGAGAAGGAATGATCAATCGAGGTTAAGGATTGAGTATTGTGTACCTTTATCATCAATAGAGTCATCTATTTATACAGATCTCAATGATCCAATCCGCTATGCAAGCTATTAAGATTAGCCCTGATTTCATGGGATAAGGAGCTTATCTCGCTTAATCCTTGAATAAAGATGTAGTCAAAACATCCTAGACGTCTAGCTGATTACGTCTCTGGATATTCGGAGCTAAGAATAGATATAAACCAAAACCGACCTATACGAGCTGCTGGTACTAGTAGACGAAGGCCTTCCACGCCAAAAACCAAGAACCACGATCATTCAGATGTCGGGAGCTGCTCATATCTAAAGTGCTCGCATTTAGCATACGGAATGCGACCCTTTCTGTCGAGCCCGAGCCGAGCTGCTCGCATTCTGGATGTGCGACCCCTTCAGTCGAGCCCGAGCCGAGCTGCTCGCATTCTGGATGTGCGACCCCTTCAGTCGAGCCCGAGCCGAGCTGCTCGCATTCTGGATGTGCGACCCCTTTTGTCGAGTCCGAGCTGAGCTGCTCGCATTCTGGATGTGCGACCCCTTCAGTCGAGCCCGAGCCGAGCTGCTCGCATTCTGGATGTGCGACCCCTTCAGTCGAGCCCGAGCCGAGCTGCTCGCATTCTGGATGTGCAACCCCTTTTGTCGAGTCCGAGCTGAGCTGCTCGCATTCTGGATGTGCGACCCCTTTTGTCGAGCCCGAGCTGAGCTGCTCGCATTCTGGATGTGCGACCCCTTTTGTCGAGCCCGAGCTGAGCTGCTCGCATTCTGCAGATACGAGCGCGATTCCTCACGTTCCTTTTACACACCAAACTTATCTACAACACAAGCGGTTACAAATGTATGCACTCAAGTTCCTGTCATTCTAGGCCGACCATTCCTAGCAACCACCAATGCTATAATCAATTGTAGGAATAAGGTTATGAAAATATTCTTTAGAGATATAACTATGAAGCTGAATGTGTTTCACTTACACAAACAACAAGAGGATAAGGATGGGGATAAAGATGAGATCCACATGATTAATTTCATAGATACAATTGTGGATAATGATGAGCCACCCTCAGCTAAATTTTCTAAAACTTTAGAAGTTTGCTTGGCTCATTCCAAGGAAGAAATAAAATTGGATATTAATGAGGCCTTGGAAGAGCGAAAATTGGACAATTTTCTTGACAAGACACAGATCGCTGACTTGAACAATTTTGTCATGTAGGAAGTTGATGGATTGGTGCTTGATTTGCCTATGGAGAGGCCAATTTCTGAATGTGTTGTGGTTGGGGACTTATTCCAACCTACACAAATGACCGAGAAGGTCGAAGTTTCCTACACTCTAGAAGAGTGTTTGGTATATTTTGAGGATTGGGATGATCCTATGATTCGTGACATTGTCAATGCCTTAAGGAAAAATTCACTGGTGTTCAAAAAGACTCATTCTACGGAGTATAACACCAAAGTATCGATTGTGGAGGCACCAGTAGAATCTAATTTTGTGGAGACCATAACGATTTGTGAAGAAGAATTTCAAGTCTCCACATCATTTTAGTTTGTTCAGACCGAAGTGCACCATCTCTGGGATGATCCTTAAATATTTTTTTCCCAGACAAGTTGGAAAGGAGATTCATGTTTAATAATTTCCAACCAAAGAAATTCTTCTTTCCTGACACATGGGGTGATAATTTTGAGAAACTTGCTGAAATTTTTCAGTAGGATTTTAAATGGATTGGAACAACAAACATCACCCATGCGCATTATAAATCAGGATGGTGGATTGTATTACTGAATAATCTTTTACTCCACCTCATAATCCTGCTAAATTCCGTTCCTTTGGATGATCTTGTGTATCAAGATTAACCTCCTAGTCTGACGGAGGTATATAGTAGTTTTATTTATTTTTATTATTTACTTGTCTGGAGCTGCAAACTCCTGTGATCGACTCTCTCAGGTACTCTCGTTCTCACTCTCCTTTATTTTATCATTGCTCCCATGATTCATGCCCATTGCATGTCTTTTTACATTGAGGACAATGCAAGATTTAGTTGGGGAGTGAGATTCCTCGAATCTAGCAATTTGTGACATTTTGAGCAATGTTTTTGTAGAAAATTTTCAATTTTTCTGAAACATCAAAACTCTTTTAAAAAACTTCATTTCTATGTACTTGAGATGGCATGAGTATGAAAGGATGAAAGATGAAATGATATGATTTTGAAATCTCTAAATTAACTGAAACATGATAGTTTACATGTGAATTCCCTATTTATATGATCAATAGAACATTTGAACACTTTTTAGTCTAGTCCACATTACACGATTCTCATGATTTAAAGGGATTATTAGACTTGTAGATTGGTGAGACTGAAGATTTGAAGTGTTTAGGAATCAAGCCGGAATAGTGAAAAATTTTGAAAAAGGCTACCTATTACCAACCAGGGGATGGTCTACCCGTATCCAAAGCCGGAAATGGGACGTAGCGTGAAAGCCATCGAAAGGACGGTAAGGCAAATTTCTGTCATAGGCAATTGATTGATCTGTACACTATTGGATCTTTTGGTTTAGCTGATTTATAAAGAAAGTAATCCTGGAAAGTCAAGAGATGAACATGCACAATGCACACTAGACCATTCATGTTCATATTTGTTTATTTGTCAATAAATCGATGGGGACTCTATGTGAACACTTATTATGTTTGGAAAATTTAGGATTTCAATTTCTCATCATTTAGTTTTTCTGATTTTTGCACTTATATGTCTTAAAGTCTATAGAACCATAGTTTTCAAGAGAGAGTTGAGTTTCGAATAAAGGGATTGTTTCACGTTTAATTTGCTTGGGACTAGCAAAATGTTGGTTGGGGGTGTGTTGAGCTCCAATTTTATACATATTCTAGCATATTGCATCTCATTATATGCATGGTTTGCATGCTTAAAAGACCCATCTAATACATATTTTGTTGATGTAGGAATGAAAGAGATAATGCACTCAATTGATGATAAAAAGAGCACATTTAGCAGCCCTTGGATGAGGACCCAAGGTGGGCCAAAGAGAAGAAGAAAGAAGCCAGGGGAAGAAAGAAAGAAAGAAAGAAAAATGCAAGCCAAATGGGCCTAGACCGGTCGGTCAAACAGGCTCCGACCGGTCAAGACCGGTCGGCCACATAGGCAACACCCCTCTGGACTCTCTGGACGTCCAAACAGACAGGTCCGACCGGTCGGCCAGCCATCTCCGACCGATCTTGACCGGTCAAGACCGGTCGGTCGGTGCAATTTTAGGAGCTTTCCAGCAAGCTCCGAAAATCATGCACTGTGGGAGTCCTTACACAATTCTAGAAGTTTCTGAGGCGGTAGAGCCTCTCTACTATAAAAGGGCACCTAAGAGTGGATCTAAAGGCATCATAGAAGGCTTGGGAAGTCATGGGAGGTGAAGGAGATTGCTGTGGAGCGTCTGCAACTCCTCCAAACTCGATTTTTCTATATTTTTAGTAGTTTTTCCTTTGAGTTTTAGTTTAACCTATTAATGGTTGGCTAAACTTCTTAGCTAGGGTTAAGAGGTGAAGCTTTTAGTTATTTATAATGCTTAATTCGAATTAGTTCAAGTACTTTTGGTTTAATGAAGAACACTTCTAGCTCAAGTTTAAAATAAAGTTAGTATTTTTAGTTAATCTTCTATCTCTTGTGATTTCTCTTACATGGGATGTTTTGATTATCGAGATTGCTTAATGGGGTATTGATTGATAGGATTTTGGGTTGTAGAAATCATAGATCCATCATTATATGTTGGATGCTCGGGGATCTTACAAACTAAGTTTCCTAAATGCTTATCTAGAACTAGACTAGAAGAAGTTCTTATCTTTGAGTTTTGATCTAAGGTAGGTATTTATGTATTGATTTTAGTTCAATAGAAGTTTAATTCATGCTTCTAAATCAAGTCTAGTGACAAGGCTTGAGGAAGAATCATGAATGTGATCTTGCTTGTTTTGTGAAGGATTAGGCTGTGTGATTGAATACACCCAATGCCTTAGTTGATTATGAGAGAACCATATCAGTAGATGATCCACTTATGTTAGATACATTATGATGATTCGATTGCTCTATATTCCGATTGGATAGGGATAGAACTCCGATTCCAATTGTGTTATTGGCTTGAATGGTTTGAATTGGCATTATGAATGATTATTAGTGGATCATTGGCGCTCTAGTGTTTATTTCCCTTAATTAGTTCTTAAGTAGATAGTTTTATGTTATTAATTTTCCTCAATCGATACAAATTCGAATTTAGTTCATCCTAGTTACGTTGTTTAGAGTTTTTACAACAATCTCTGGGGATCGACCTCGGTCTTACCGTGAATTGTTCCTATATCGCAGCCTTGCGCTTGAGGCGAGCGAACAGTAATCATCTTAAACTGAAGTTAATTGTGCACATCCAGACTCACCCAATGTTGTGAATTTCATGCCGTTAGTTTATGACCAAATTTAGGGCACTAATCTCGATTATTATTCTACAAACATCCCTAAAGTCGCGACCCTAATCAATGATCTGTAACCGTTGAACTAATCTTTTAGCCATATTTGTTGAACGCTGTATTCGAATTGTGGGGTGATCGTATCCTATGTAGATCACTACTTATAACAATTATCCAGTGGTTTAAATCAACCCGTAAGCCCTAAGTAAGCCCCTAAAGCTAAAACTAACCCCTCATAGGGTTATCTAACCAATAACCTAACTCTTAAGGCTAAAGACACTCCCTATGGCACTATATGTACTCCTCTCTTGAGCACCCCACCCCTTCATACGAATTTGTCCTAGGCTTGAGAGAAAGAGATAGAGAAGAAGATAAAGAGAGTGTGTGTGGGTGGAGTTGAGAGCTTGGAATTGAGTTCCAAGTTCTTGAGGGTTGCTATTGTTATAACCAAACCCTAAGAGTCGCTGTTTCCTCTGTTGAATCCGCCTCCCCTTGCGATCGAAGGTACAAAATGCATCTCACATTCAAATCTAAACTCCTTAGTGATGAATCTTATAAATCTTACATAGTTCCTTTTAATTTGATTTTATGATCGGTATTTCCCCAAAACCCTGACTCTAGGTGCTCAGAGATTAAGAAATCTTTCTCTAAGGTGCGGAGTAATCCTTTTGGGTTTCCTTTTATCAACCCTTGATAGTCTCAGATAGTGATTTTATGTGTTTATTAGGATTTTATATGGTATACATGTTAGATTTACTTTATTATTGAAATCTTGATGTTATTTACCGTTGGTTAACAACATGTTTGATGAAATACTTAAATGATATGAAATTCCTAATATTAGAATTTTTCGATGCTGAACGTTAAGTAATGTTGATATAGATTGTATTGTATTGATATAGATCGGATTGCGTTGATGCAGATTGGATTGTACTGATTTGTACATGTGTTCAATTGATTTACCCTGGGGTGGTATTAAATTTACTTTATGATTATGATTATGTATTTGATAATCTAAATTGTTGTTGTGGTGGATCAAGTGTTGCAAATCATTTAAGTGGATGGGTCACCTTGGGGTGACTATCCCAGATGTATAGAGTCGACCGGAGTCAAACATGGACGATTGACACTAGTTGAAACTACACGGGATGTGTTGCACCCAATGTTGATTTTTTCAAAGTTCTCTGTAATCGATCGGATCAGTCTAATGCAGGACTGATCGTTTCTAAGCTTGCTATTGGATAATACTCAATGGTATCTAGAATACCACTGTTCATATTGAAATGAGTCCATTTATAACCATTAGTGCGTTACGATCCTATAAAGACTCATGAGTCGGGCATGGTGGTATAAGACACCGTGTCTGAGCTGTCGGCCTATGCTAGGTGACAAACCCCTCAAGTAGTGACTAGTGAGCATTAATGAAAGTGATAGATTGTTACATGCCAGAGTACTGTTCGAACGACCTGAGCGTGGATGGAATTGGGTGATGAACCCTTTTTGTATTAATTTAGTTTTGGGTGATAAGCTCACAACTTTGGATTAATTATTCGTATTTGATATTTAGGCAACGACGCTTACCGTGTTGACTTACATATTATTGGGCATCATGCTGTACCTTTGGAATTATTGATTTATGAAGTATATTGGGTGACGAACCCTAAATTAGAAGGGACATTGGTGAAGAGTCGCTACGGCCATAACGAGCTACGTGATCCGGTTAGACTCGTGATATAATGGTGGTATCTTAACTTTATCAATTTGCTATTTGAATTTGGATTAATAAATACTTGGCTAAACATGCATATTATGACATTTATTGATAATGGTGGTGATAGGCTACATTACAATAGGATAAATATGTTGTGGTGATGATAAGTATCGGAATTGTTTGTGAGAAGTGCAAAAGTTGTTGTTATACCTGGGACATGCATTTTGTGGACGCTCGTCGTTCCGCGCTCCCAGACGTTCTCCCTTCCTTTCGGAAAAGAAGAGGGGTGTGTGCGCGCGAATCACCGTTTGTGCCACTCGCTTGCCTCGTTCCCGAGGGCTTTGTGTCGGTGTTGTGTGAAGCTGGATGTGTTTAGATGAGTTTGTATAAGACCAGAGTCGCCACTAGCCAGTTACTTCGAATCTACAGTCGGCTAAACCCCGTAGAAACGTTAGAGAAGGGGATCCGAAGATTCCTTCCTCTAAAATGACTCCTTTTGATCTGCGGCCAGAAATTCGAGGTAAGGGATCACGGTTACAGGGTGGGAAGAGGTTAAGCCCCACACACTGCCTGTACCGAAGTACAGTATCTACTTCACAGAATCGAACTAGTACTTGAAAGTCTGATATAACCCTCGTACATTCTCATGAATGATATGATGCATGAATGCAGGTCTGAACAGTAAGAGTTTCTGATGGGCAGGTTTCCATTAATAGGCAAGTCCAGAGCATACGCTCGAACTAACAGGTGTTTTATGCGGGATGCATGTTGTGTGTTTGAATAATCAAAGTGCTTGTAGTGACCGATGCATGAATGCAGGTCTGAACAGTAAGAGTTTCTAATGGGCAGGTTTCCATTAACAGGCAAGCCCAGAGCATACGCTCGAACTGACAGGTGCTTTATGCGGGATGCATGTTGTGTGTTTGAATAATCAAAGTGCTTGTAGTGATCGATACATGAATGCAGGTCTGAACAGTAAGAGTTTCTAATGGGCAAGTTTCCATTAACAGGTAAGCCTAGAGCATACGCTCGAACTGATAGGTGCTTTATGCAGGATGCATGCTGTGTATTTGAATAATCAAAGTGCTTGTAGTGAAGCAGGGGGGTTGGAAGAAAAGTAAATGTTGCACTTATGCTAGATGTGAATGAGATGATGCTGGTAAAAGAGTAGCTAGATGGACGGGGGTGTCGCAAGGGTTTGCTTCGAGTGGCTAGATCAAGACTTGGGTGGCTTGGGGGACTTAGACCAAGGTCAGGCTGGGCTGGACCAGGGCTAGGCTCTTCTCATTCGGGCTCTCCTTGGTGGAAAAATGGGCTAAAATGGTGGAGATGGACTCGAACTGAATAGGATCGCACTGAGGCTTGAGGGATTTCTTTTGGATTTTTTGGGATGCTTGAATGAGAAGGGGCGGGGTGTATTTATAGCAGCGGGCAGTGGCAAAACCCATAAATATGTTTGGGCGGCACCCTGAGGGCCGCCCCGTACGATCATTTTGCTTCGAGTTCGGAGCGTATGGCCTCAGAACTTGAAGCAGAAAATCCTCAGGTTCGGGGTTCGGACTTACTCTGAGGTTGTGGTTTGGAACTCGGTGAGTTGATTGGGTTTGGGAGATGGGTTGACATGGTGAGTTGACTCGATGGGTTGACTCAGCGGGTTAACTCGGTGATTTGACTCAGTGGGTTGACTCACCGAGTTTGACTTTTTAAGGATTTTTTGACTGGTCTTTCTTATGGGGGGTTTTTCAGGCTGATGTTTAGGGGTGAGTTGACTGGGTTCAGGCTTCAGCTGGGCTATGGATTGGGGCTTCCAAGGGTGAGTTTGGCTGAGTTTGGACATGGAATTTGGGGGTATGGTCCTCCATTCATTCAGCTGTCTCTACCAACATTGTAGCCGAAGGTGGGGTGTCTACACGTTCGCATATTATGCCTTTTATACACTTAAACTGTGAGATTCGGAAACTGTTGTTTTGTTATGCTCTCATTATCTGCGCTTGATTATGTTGATAACATGTGTAACTTAGAAAAATGGTACCACTGAGTTAGCTATTCACTCTTACCTGGGATGGTGTTTTAAAACATTAACCAGACGATATTATCGATGTAGGTACCATTGAGGTCTCAAATGGGCAGGTGTAGATCGACGCTTTTCATCGTCATGTTATTGTCTTTAGAAGTGTTCGGTAGGGGCATTACACTTTTTGCTTTATTCTTTTTTGGATTTGTATATTGGATTCCCTAGCTGGGTGGACTCCGTGAATTTATTAATTGTATGTTGTAGCTTGTATAATCCCTATCTAGGTAGACATTATCTTTGAAATTGTCCCCTTTTGGATTTTAGCTTTATATCTTTGAGTTTAGTCATTCCTGCTTAACTTTTGATGTGGTTGTTTAAAGGCCACTCAAATTTTTTAGCATAGTTGAATGTTAATCGGTCTACACAGACATGTGAGAACTTGCCTACGTGCATTTTTACTGAGTTCACACTTGGGGACTTTGGATCGGAGTCTCCATACTTGGGTGACAAATTTTGAGGCATGACACATTTCCTTATTCTTATAATACCGATTAAACTAACTTAAAGTCATTTTTCACCATTATCTATTCTTGGAATTTTCACCTTTCGTCCTATCTATTTTTCAACAACCGCCTTTTAAACTTTGAAAGTGACAAACACATCAAATTTATGTTTCAAACAATAAATCCAAACCCTTCCTATAAAAGTCGTCAATAAATGTAACAAAGAACGATGATCCTTTCTTTGGAAATAATGGGCAACGACCCTTACACATCCGAATACACATAATCAAGATGTATTTTACTAATATATTTTTTCAGTTTTAAAGCTCAACCTTAAATGTTTCCATATATGCAATACTGGCATATATTTAAATCAAAACTTTTAAAACTAGGAATTAAACAACGATAAAAGTAATACCTTTATACCTCGTCGCTCATGTGGCCTAGGCTCGTATGCCACAAACGTGCCGACATGGACTTCGTTACAAACGTTGCAGCTCCGCCTGATATAGTATTCCCCGATCAACTTGTAAAGATTTTCGCTCTACTGTGCCATTATAACTGTGAGTGCCCATTTTGAAACCTTCAAGATACGGTCATAATCGGTGAACTTGCACTCAAATGTCTCAAGAACTCCCAGAGATATGTCTAAGGTATTGTGTATAGAGTTCGACCTCGTATACAATGGTTTCTAGCAGTATGCTAAGGTGCCAACAATATGGAACAATGTAATTTGTCAAATATTAGTTGGATCTAATGAAATTGTGTAGTAATTGTAATTTAGGGGACATCCAAATGCACTGACCATTGCGATAGGAACCATTCAATCTAGTTCAAAATGCTTATGCATACTATACTACAGTCTCCTCTCTCCAACAAGGGTTTTGATGGGTCCGAAGCCATGCCTTGGTACCATATTGTGTAGTGACTGATTTCCACTCTGGGATTGCATCCTTTAATTGATTTAAAGTGTTCATGATCTATTGTTGCCATGTAAAAGTTATGGTCTTGTAATTATGCTTCATTGATGATCCTAACGTTTGAATCTCTAGTTTAAATATGAACCATTAAATATTCATCTCTGTACACAATCACCCATTCAACCATGCTTCTTATGGTGAGCCCTTAAGTATAAAGACAACAAATAAAAAGATATCGGTTGATTATTTCAGCCCTTGAGTAACTTTAATAATTTGTCTCTTTTGCTTTGAACATGAAAGAACACCATTTGTATAATGAATGTGTTGAAATTTCAACCTAAGTCATGCATCCCCCATCAATAAAGGCATAAAACCTCCAAGGAGAGTCCTGTCAAATTATTGAAAATGAACCAAATAGACTGGCGAGCACGTACCGATGATACAGCACAGGGTTTGATACCTGGAAGAGACGGGCGAGCGCGTTCTCGAAGGGTTCGATACTGGTTGGTAGAACTTACTATTACTCTATTAATAATAATAATAATAATAAAAAAGAAAAAAAAAAGGACAAAAGCTCTACACATTGACCTTCAAAGTTCCAACCCCCAACCCCACATGAAACTTGCCTCCTCTTTCTCATTTCTCAGAGTCAGACGACCTCTTCATTTCTCTTCTCTACCCTCTCTTTCTCTCAAAACCCTAATTATCGCCATGGACGCAGCTCGAGAAGATCTCCCTAACCCCACCCCCATCTCTCAGATGGACGGACCAGATTCCTCCCCCAACCTGGACGACACTGACAAGTACGGATTCCAGCGGTCGGAGATGAATCAGAGTCCTCTGGCGGGCACTGTGGATGCTTACGACTGCCACCTTTTTCTCTGTTACAAGAATCCCGAGAGCTGGCCCGCCCGCATCGAGGGCTCTGAATCCGATCGCCTTCCAAGACTACTTGCTGCTGCCATAAAATCTCGCAAGAACGAAATACAAAGAAATGTTAGTTTTCTCGTCGAATTTCATTACATATTTTTTTCTTTTCTCTAATTTCCTCTGCTGATTCTTCTTCTTCTTCTTCTTCTTCTTTTAATCTCTTCAAAAGAGGTTAGAATTCTGGGGCAATTATATATATATATATATATATATATATATATATATATATATATATATATATATATATGTTGCAGTTACAGTACATTTATCCTTTCCTCTTGGTACCCGTTCTGTACAATTGGAGCCATGTTAGGTGTCATCCGATGGGCCTCGCTGTGAATGGAAAATCCCCAGAATTCTATGGATTTGAATTACCTATCCATCTGCTGTTGAATGTTGACCGTTGCTTTACTCCCTCTCCCTCTTCAACCATCTATTTCTGGGCCACTGACCAATACGTTAGGATTTCCCAGATTTTTGAGGTGCGTTCCATTCACAATGGGACCCATCAGATGGACAGCCTGGATCACCGAACCAATGATGCTACTGGGTTCAGTATGCACCATATTCATTTTCCTGTGCAGAATCATACCTCAACTTCGGTTTTAAAGGAAAGTGCACACGTCCAAGATTCTGACCCTTCATACAAAGGGCTTCACTTTGGATAGGAAATAGCTCTCCAGAACTAAACCAATCAAACAATCTGAGACTTCCTACTGGATGTCTTTGGCAGTTTAATGTGAACCGTCAATCCTGAAATGTCCTCCGACCGCTGTGGGTGTGAGATTTGGATAATGGCTCATCTATGATGGGCCGTCTGTCTTATTTTTGGGTGCAGATTAGGTGATGCAGGGGTAACAACTTAGTGAGTGAGGCCCTGACTGTGGGGCCCACCTAGATGTATGTGTTATGAATCCGGATCCTCTGTTGGCTGCAAACAGAAAATCTCTGTTTGCAGCCTTTTTATTGGTCCACGTCATCACATAGGTTTGCAACCTGATCACACCCTCAGTGCAACCTGATCACACATCACACTGACATCATGCAGTGTGACATGGACCAATGAAAAAGCTGCAAACAGGGATTTCCTGTTTTGCAGCCAACAGAGGATCCGGACTCACGTGTTATATATCCATGCTGTCCATCTATTTTGCCGGCTCATTTCAGGGCATGATCCCAAAAATGAGGGAGATCCAAATCTCAGGTGGACCACACCACATGTAAACAGTGGTGATTGAATGCCCACTATTAAAAACTTCCTAGGTCCACTGTTATGTTTATTTCCAACCTGTTGATAAGGTCAAAAAGACCTGGATGAAGGGAAAACAAAAATAGCAGCTTGATGATAAGGTCACACAGACCTGGATGAAGGGAAAACAAAAATAGCAGCTTGATCCAAAACTTTTGTGGCCCCCAAGAAGTTTTTAATGGTGGGAATTCAATCCCTACTGTGTGGCCCACCTGAGATTTGGATCTGATTTTTGGGGCCATGCTCCAAAATGATCTGGCAAAACGGATGGACGGCGTGGATATACAACACATACATTGAGGTGGCCCTCACGGTTAGGGCCTCACCCACCAAGCTGTTATCTCTGCCTCACTTAATCCGTGCCCCTTACGTTTTGGACAAATGGTTCATCATCATCCATTGTCCAAAGAGGCTGGATCCAATACAAACATTTCTAGGGTAAGCTTAAGGTAGAAACCAAAATTTGGGCCGACCGTGACGTTTTAATGACATCCAATATGTCCATCATGTGCGCCCCCTAATGTTCTCCTCGGATCCCAAAAATCTGGATGACCCAAAACTCTGACGGGCCACACCATGTAAAATCATAACTAAAACCTTTGAAATCACGAGGTGTGGCCCACCTGTGTTTTTGAGTGGCCTTATTCTTTGGGTGTCCTTTCATTCCTGTTGGATGCATCTTCTGAATGAATTATATAGCATACCAAACACGGTGGTCTCTGCATACAATCTGGAAGTTTTTAATGGGGGCATCCTCATCCCAACTATTCCCTTGGTGTAGCCTACTTGAGTTTTTTTTTTTTTTTCTGAGAGATAACATGAAATTTTATTAAAAGAGCCACTGCAAGGCAGCAAAAGAATACGACCCAACACTTAGACAAAAAAGGTGGAAAGATCCACACATTTTTCTGCTTGAACATAAGAAGCCCATTCCATCACCATACATTTGACTTTACAAATTATCCTTTCCACAGATGAGGCGTTGTTGTCAAAAGTACGACTATTCCGCTCCTTCCAAATGAGCCAGACGATTCCCATAGCCACCAATCTCCAAACCACATTCATAGTAATGCGGGAGCATTTTCACACTGGCCTCGAGTGAGTGGTCCATTGGTGGTGCGGGAGCACACTCGGGGTGGGTCTGTTGGTGCAGGACCCACGTGGGTTCAGTCGAGGGCCTGGGTGACCCGTTGGTGTGGGGCCTACTCGTATTGGGCTATGAGATTAAAAGGATATTCCGTGCCTCCCCCATCAACTCTGGAGCTTTTGATGAGTTGGTCAGATATTCTGCGTCAAATTGGTATTAGAGCGGGAGGTTTCGTGTTTGAGACTCCTCACCGGGGGTGATTAATACGGGAACATTTTCACACCGGGCTCGAGTGGGCGGTCCGTTGGTGGTGCGGGAGCACACTCGAGGTGGGTTCGTTGGTGCAGGACCCATGTAGGAGGTTTCAACCGAGGGCCTGGGTGATCCGTTGGTGTGGGACCCCTGGGTGACCCGTTGGTGTGGGGCCCACCCGTACTGGGCTATGAGATTAAAAGGATATTCCATGCCTCCCCCATCAGCTCTAGAGCTTTTGGTGAGTTGGTCAGATGTTCTGCGGCACATAGCCTTGCCCAAATTGATCCTGTGCAATGCCCATAAAAGATCCGCAGCTGAATTTAGAATAGCCTAATAAACCCCGAACAGAAGAAGGAGGTGATCCATTTCAAAGAAGCAAAAGGGCAATGGATGAAAAGGTGATCTATCGACTTCACATCTTTCATACACATTAAGCAAATGTTCGGGAGAACTAAAGATCTCTTTTGTAAGTTGATGGTTAGGATCCTCTTTCTTCCTAGGAGCCACATGAACGTTGCTACACGAGGAGGGGCGCCATAAGACCAATGATGATATGGGAAGGATCCCCCACCTGAAGGCTTTGACAGCAAATTGTAGAACAATTTGACCGAGAAAGTATCGGAACTCTTCTCCTTCCAAATCGTGGAATCTTCAATTAGCACCTTGGGCCAATGTTTTAAATAGCGAATAGCGTGTAGCGTAGCGTTCACCCCTTTGAAGCGTGAGGCATAAGCTACATAGCGTGTAGCGTAAGTGTTCGCTTCCCCAAGTGTAGGGTTGCGATGTAGTAATAATCTCGGTAAGACCGAGGTCGATCCACAGGGACTTGTGTAGGAATTCACAAAACACTTCCAATGGTTTCTAATTAAGAACTAACTAAATAGGATTTAGGAATTTGGTGTAGATAGATATTTTGAACTAAATTGAATGTAATCAATAATAAAAAAGCACTAGGGGTTCAAGGATCCACTTGTAGCAATCCTTGATGCTTAATTCGCTGTGGTTTCTCACTTACTCAATTATAATCGAAATTAAATCCTATCTAGCCGGATGATAGAGCAGTTATAACAAACAATCTGCCATATGTGTAATTCATGTACATGATTCCCTCAATTCAAGTTAGGACTTGAGCACACTCAATTGCATAGGTCAATCCTAATTCCAATAGGTTAAGATCACAATCATAATCATCATTAAGTTCTGTCACAAAGTATAACTATATCATGATTTGAACTTGATTCAAATCACATACACAATCACACATAAGCAGAAATTCCAGAAAAGTAGAACTTTTGGTATGAAGTTCCCACATGAGGATCAAAGGTCTAGAGTGTATTGAATCCAATTCCTCGGAGCGTACAGGTCTAGAATAATTCAAAAACAATTAAGAACTCAAGCAATTCTTCTAAACATCCATGAGCCATCATAATATTAAGAAAAACTACCTAGAACTTTATTCAAACTCCAACCATTGTTCTTCACTAATAATCCAACTTGAAACCAAATCAAACGAATTGAAACATCTTAGATTCACTACAAGCTTCACCACTTAGCCCTAGCTAAGAGGTTTAGCCGTTCATGATCCAAGGAAACATGAAAACAATTAAAAAAAAACATAAAAAACTAGAAGAATAAACTAGGAGGAGTTGGAGAACTCCGGATCTGACTTCCGCCGCCTCCCACCGTCATAAATCTCTTTTAGGATGCCTTAGGAACGAGCTAGAGGAGTCCTTTTATAGCTTTGGGGCCCTAGGTGCGAAGAAACTTTGAGAAATCCCGCAAGATTAGCGTTTTGCGCAGAGATTTTTGGAGCTCCAGATGTTCCTGAGTGTTGACCGGTCGGTCGGACCCCCTGTCCGGCTGGTCGGACAAAGTGCCTGCAATTGCAATTCTCACTGGAGTCTTTTTTACACAGTCCGACCCATCAGCCGACTGGTCGGCCGGCCGGCTGGTGAAACTGCTTCAAACTGTTGAATTTCACTGGACATTGTAATGTATAGGCCGACCTTTCAGCCGGCCGGTCGGCCGACCGGTCGGTCAGGGGGTCGGCCTTCATAAAATTTGTCCAGAGAGTTTGCTTATTTCTGGAGGGTTTGGCCGGCCGGTCGGTGGCTTGTGGCTGGCTGGCCGGTGGACATGAAATTGGCTGAAATTCTTAGCTTCTCCTCCTTCATCTTCAATGCACTTTTGCTCCACCTTTGGTCCTTTATTTTTTTGATCTTCAAGGTGTGTAAACAGCATCTCTAAGCCCTCAATTGATGAATTCTCTCTCTCATTCCTACAACCACAAAACCATGCATTAGTTGGGTCTTTAATCACTTATTTCAAGCATAGTTAGTAATGAAATTGGGTAAGCTACATATTACTTCTAGATTTTTTATTAAGGTTGTTCTTGGTTGCACTAATTCCATGATATTCACCAAATTAGATTGATTAATAATGAAATTTAACGAATTTTCATGATATGTGGTGCAACCAAATGCGACTTAAAGTAATAGAAAAGGGTAATCATTAAGTATGAAGGTAAAGAAAGAACAACAAAACTAATTTAATACTGTTGCTTATATTATTTTTATTAAAAGCATTAAATATTGAAAATAGAAAAATGTAACAAATCATTGAAAATATTATTTGATTTTAATGTTGTAATGAAAAATAACTTGTAATGTGAGGTACGTAGCGTGTAGCGTAGGCTACACATGAGTTAAGCTATGTTCATGAGCTACATAGCGTTAGGGCTAAGCTATGCTACGTGGCGTAAGCTACACGCTACATAGCGTAGCTATTTAAAACACTCCTTGGGCACAAAGACATTGAGGCACTGAAGTAAAGTCGTTAATTTCCGAAGCTCTTCTTTCATTAGATTCCTTTTGCATGGAGGGGACCACACCACCTTACCTTCCAGAAACGAATAGCAATCGTCCACATGAATGAAGCAATCTGGAGCTAAGATAGCCATTCTGGGATGGAGCTCAATCAGTGGACGATCCCCACAACAAGTGTCCATCCAAAAACGTGGTTTCCTTTGCCCAACGAAAAAGAGACCCCTTCACGAAACCTTTGTTCCGTCGAAGCAATCACCCTTCATATGGTAGATTCTTTGTAGAGAGAAGAAGTCTTGATGCTCCACTCGCCAGGCTGCGAGCCATACTTGGAGACTAGAAGTTCCCTCCACAACTTTCCGGTCTCTATTCTGAATCTCCAATGCCATTTACCAAGAAGGGCTAAATTCATAAGAGCGAGATCCTTCACTCCTGCCTCTCCTTCCTTCATCGGCTTACAAACCTGATCCTATTTAAGCAAATTGAATTTCCTATTCTCATTTGACCCTTTCTATAGAAAGTCCCTTCTCAATTTATCTATTCTAGCCAACATCGATTGGGGGCACTTGAAAAGAGACAAGAAGTAAACTGGCATGTTCGATAGAACATCTTTGTTAAGAGATATCCTCCCTCCTAATGAAAGATCCCTCCCCTTCTAAGAAGAAAGCTTGCTTTCAACCCTTTCAAAAACCTTGTCCCACAAGTTTTTCACCGGTTTCCCAATACATAGCGGAAGGCCAAGACAAGAAGAAGGAAACTCTCCCGCTTTGCTCCCAAAATACTTAGGCAAGTTATGCTAAATGGTCATGATCCACATGAATCCCAAGGAGTTCCGATTTGGACACATTAACATTTAGGCCCGAAATTGCTTCGAAACAAACCACTACTTTTCTAAGATTATCAATCAAAGTCCTATCTGCATCACAAAAAAGAATTGCATCGTTCTCATATTGAAGATGAGACACTTGCATCCCCAAATTTGTCACTCTAAAATCCGCAAACAACCCGTTCTCCTCGGCTCGTTGAAGAATTCTACTAAAGGCCTCCCCACCACAACAAAAAGATAAGGAAATAGAGGGTCCCCTTGTCTAATCCTGCAAGACAATTTAAAGAACCCATTCAGAGCTCCATTTATCAAGATGCAGAAAAAAAGCGATCTAATACAGGTTTGTATCCACCCCCTCTACTTAGATCCGCATCCGATCTGCCTAAACATGTAATCCAGAAATTTTCAATCAACGTGATCATAAGCCTTATGGAGATCCAGCTTACAAACCACCCCGCTACTCCTTTCCCTGTGTCTAGAGTCAATACATTCATGAGCAATAAGGGCCAAATCTAAGATCTGCGTATCTGCTATAAAGGCACTTTGGTTCTCCGTAGTTACTTGGGAAAGAACCCTTTTGAATGATTGAATCTTGTGGCTAGAACTTTGGCGAGGATTTTATAAGGGCTCCCAATGAGACTAATCGGCCTGAAGTCCTTAGGTTCCTCACCCTCTATCTTGGGGATGAAAGCAATGAAAGTGGCCCCAAGTTCTTTTGAAAGACTGCTTTGCTCAAAGAATTTTGCTATGAAGTCCATAACGTTGATCTTAACCAAAGGCCAAAAAATGAAAAAACTCATAGGAAAATCATCTGGACCGGGGGCCATTTCCCCACACATCGAATTAAGGGCCTCTTTTAACCTTGTCTCCAAGAAATGGTGTTTAAAGAGAGAGAGAATGTTGAGATGATAGTTGAGAGAAGGATAAATTCTCCAACCGAGGACTTGACCACTCATCACAAGATAACAAATCTTTATAGAAGGAAACAATGGAACTACGAATCTTGCCTTTGTCCTTAGTCCTGGAACCATCTAACACCAAGCTGCCGATTCTATTTACCCTAGTCCGAGCATTGGCCATATTATGGAAGAAACGCGTGTTTTTGTCACCCTCTTTTAACCACAGGACCCTCAACCTCTAGCGCCATTTGACTTCTTCTTCCTTAGAAAAATTTGAGTATTTCAGCGATAATTCCATCCTTTCGCACCTCTCCTCTTCGGATAGGCCTTCGCCCTCTTCCTTAATATCTAGAGCATGAATCCTTTCCAAAATAGAATCAAATTCAGCTTGCCTAACCTCCAAGACTTCCAACCACATAGAGAGTCGGATATTCGTAAAGCTTCTTCCCGAGATCTCCTTTCTAAAACGACACTGATTTTTTACCCTTAACCATTTTCCAAGGCTCCGATGCCTCCTCTTCCGGCGCAATTTCTCCCTTTTCTAATTCCATGCTAAACCCTTTCCCTATTTCTGCATGCCCTCTTTCAACTTGCTGCTGAGAGCTACCCACCCCAACATCAAGCGCTATGTCCTTTCCTTTCTTTCTTTGCCACATTTCCCCGGATGAAAGATTCCGGGAGCAAAATGCTGGGGTAATCGACCAGGCTGTCGCCGGACTTACCGCTAGGCTATCGCAAAAACCTTGCTCAAACGCCGAGGAGAAATTGTCAATCATATTCATTAGAGGCCCGCTTGAGTTTTTGGATACCACAAACAACATTAGAGGCTAACATGATGGATGGTTTGGATTTTTGGTCCCAGCTTACCTACCAAAGAAAAAAAAAGTAGATATAAAGTCTGGATCAGGCAATTGTGTGCCATTTGTATAGGATTAAAGTCATTGATATCAAGTAGAAAAGAAGCATTTCTAACTCTATAGATGATTTCTTGGTGTTCTGATGGCCTTGTTGTTTTGACCTCTTTGGACAGACTCGTTTGACCATATGTCAAGGACAGGATGGGACAGAGAGTTCAAATGGCGATGTGTTAATCTTCCCGGATATGATCAGATATAGGTCAATTACAAGTTTTTCAGTGTTCTTTTCTTTTGTCTTTTTTTCTTCTTCTTTCATCTCTTCTTCTTGCCTTTCTTATCCCAGTTGTGGCAGCAGATTGTGAGGAGCTGATTTATAAGTTGGTGCAGGGGTTTGACACATTTTGATGTGGATAATTTTGTTGAGGATGTGCTTGTGAAAGGCAAGGAGTGGAACTCTGGAAAGGCTGAAGCATTGACGGGTTCACATGTATTTGTGTGCTCTCACGGTAGTAGAGATCGTAGATGTGGTGTTTGCGGCCCACCCCTTATTAAGAAGTTGGAAGAAGAGATTGAGTTGCAAGGGTTGAAGGATCAGGTGTTTGTCAGCCCTTGCTCTCACATTGGAGGGCACAAATATGCTGGGAATGTGATAATTTTCAGTTTGAATGTTCACGGAGAAGTTACAGGTCATTGGTAAGATTAGGGCCTATGTTTGTTTTCAGTTTTTTCTTGGGACTCGTTTCTTTTGTACTCGGGAAGCATAATTAATTTGTGACTTGATGTTGATCATTATCATGTTTCGGCATTGTGTTTTTTCAGGTATGGCTATGTAACTCCTAATGATGTACCTATTTTGCTTGACCAGCACATCGGTAAGGGAGAGATTGTACATCGGCTTTGGAGGTTTGGTTCCTTTGCACTTCTTCCTCAGGTTTTCTTACTCTAGTTAAAGGGTTCCATTTTCTTTTCCCTTTTCCATTTTTTTGAAAGATTTCCTTTTCCAAAATTTAGTCTATAAATACAAAAAATGCTCATAGAGTAAATAAAAATAGAAAGAGAGAGATGCTAGAGTTTTATGTGGCACTTTTTTTCAAAGAAGAAGAAGCAGAAGGAGAAGAAGAGTTTTATGTTGAATTGTGGATAGATCCTGAAAATAAGGGAACCAATGGCAGTATGTTATGGTGCTTCTAGAAAATGCCAGAGTTTTCACAAAGATAACACGGCTGTTGAAACCACTTATACCTTACGAGATTTTTTTTTTTAAATGATAACTTAAAATAGCCATAGACACAGCTTCATCAATTTCTTCTTTGTACATAAATGGAATTTATTGCGAGTTGTGGAGCACAACACAACTTAGGACATTAATATGCAAAGGCTCAATGTCTCGGTAGGCTGTTTGAGAGAGCTGAAGTTCATGCCTTGTTGAATGTTTTTAACGTAGGTTCATCAGAGGTTTATATGTCAGATCTTTTTTTCCCCTTTCAGTATGGTAATTGATCATTCATAAAAATGAACAAAAAGAGAACAAGGAGCATATGGAGAAGGGGGATGATGAGGTATCATCCTGCTACTCACCCAATTCACAGATGACAAACTTGTGCTTTGTAACACATTGAAAGAAAAATTCTCTCTCTGATACATGCTAAGCCACAACAAGATTACACTTAATGGGTGCTGCTTATGTCTAAGGGACGCTGAATCTGGAAACCATCTTCTTGTTCATTGTAATTATTCATGTTCAGTGTGTGACTGTGTGTCTAGGTTTTAAGGCAGTTCGTGTTACCATATTCATTCCCTCTAACATGCAGGAGTTATTCGACTCTTGGAGAATTTGGCACCGCTGGAATGCGGGTTGAGGGCTCCTTCTCCTTCCCCTTACCCTTCTTCAAACTCTGATTCATATTTTTCATATAGAAATCTCTGATCATCGATAGAACAAAATCCATTTTGCATAATCTCTAACTGATTCCAACAAAATATTTGTCAGGCTATTGTTCCCTCGAATTCATGGAGAAAGACATTGATTTCTCAGCAGGATCAATTCTGTTGATTGAATGAAAAAGCATTGGCGTGCGTGTAAACGAGGTGCTCTACCTAACTGCGCTATAGCCCTTGTCATAGACATCTTAACATCTAGAATATTTCTTGTCAAGATAGAAGTGCTATGCCCTTTGGCAACTGTGCTTCATGGCTGTTCTTTAGGCTCTATGGAAGGAATGGAATAGCTGCACTGTTGAGGGTCCAGTTGCATCATTTTTTTGTCGTTCTGATGTTATTACTAGAGTCAAATTCTGTTTGAGGGTTTATCCCCTCCTTTATTTGGGGATCTCTCCCCTCCTTGATCGGCAGCTTCTTTTTGCACTTGCTTTTTTGGCCTTCCGGTCCTTCATATTAAAATCTTATCTTTACCGATAAAAAAAGAAGAAGAAAAAACATGTTAAGATTCTTCAATGTAACGTTTGGGTTTTTGGGCATATTTCAGTAAAAGTAGCATGGTTAGAACCGTGTTGGAGGATTGGAAGGTTGATTTTTTTTTTTTGTGGGATCCTATTGTTGGGAGTTACATCTCCTTTTGGGATCCTATTGTTGAAAGATTTTTAAAATTATAGTGCCTCAGAATGAAAATTATCTTGCCTAGAGGACGAATTACTCTTGGAACCTTCTCTTCTCTAATCTTCCAGTATTTTATCCTTCACATTGCAAGATGTTGACACCCTGGCTAAGATTTGGAGAAGCTTTGAAGAGGCATCTTATGGAGAAGGCATGGTGAGCTGCATAAGCACCAGTTGATAGAGTGAAGAAAGTTACAACAATCCAATAAGGAGGTTTTAGATGGGGTGAGGATAGAATTCAAGCCTCTAAACAAGTGGTGATAGAGATTTTAAGAGCAGCTAGGAACCTTATGAAGAAAGGTTATTTGCAGTAGGAGCTCAAATAGGGGATGTGTAACAGGGTATAGATATGTGGATTGGCTAAGATTCATTGGCAAAGAAATATCCCAGGCTTTCTTGGTTGGTTAAAATTTTGTAATGTGGGGGCATTTTCACACCGAGCTCGAGTGGGGTAGCCTGTATGAAACGGAGACACACTCGGGGTGGGCAGCCTATGTGAGGCTAGTGGCTTGTGTGAGGCAGGCCCCACCCGTGTGAAGCGGGTGACTAGCGTGATGCGAACCCATGTGAAGTGGGGCCCACAAAGGAGCGTTCAGTCGAGGGCCTATCCTTTGTGAAGTAGGAGCCTGGGCTATGAGATAAATGGATTGATTCGTCACGCTCTATCAGTTCAAGCTTTTAGAGCAAGTGGTTAGTTGTCCTTCGTCAAAGTGGTATCAGAGCGGGAGGTCTCGTGTTTGAGACTCCTCATCGGGCTCGAGTGGGGTAGCCTGTGTGCAGCAGGGACACACTTGGAGTGGGCTGCTTATGTGAGGCAGGCCCCACTTGTGTAAGCGGGTGGCTAGTGTGATGTGAACCCATGTGAAGTGGGGCCCACGAAGGAGGGTTCGGCCGAGGGCCTGGCTTGTGTGAAGCAGGAGCTTGGGCTATGAGATAAAGGGATGGATTCACCACGCTCTATCAGTTTGAGCTTTTAGAGCAAGTGGTTAGTTGTCCTGCATCATTTCGGGTTCTTAAGGACCGTTATGAATTGTTGGAATATTGTTTTGAACCTCATCTTTAGAAGAAATCTAAAGAAGCAGGAAGCTATGGATTTTGTAGGTCTTTTGGGTTTTGTAGGGCAAGATTTATACTTGGTAAGAGTAGAGGGCACTTGAAAAGTGCCGTAGTAGACATTAGGCCTAGTGGAGCTTTCTCATTGAATTCAATCTTTAAGGTCTTCACTAAGGAAACATGGATACCTTGTGCTTTGATTTGGGGCTTGAGGGCACTTCAATGGTGGAAGATTTTGCATGAATTGCCACAGTTGACGAGATTCTAATCTCAACCACCTTCATCCCCTAGGTTTTTTTTTAATGGTAAGCAAGAAATGCTATTATAAACCAAGAGGGGCCTAAGCCCAATTACACTGTACAAGGCTTGGAGCCAAACAAAGCACAACACCAAAAGGTAGAAAAACAAAGCATCAACCAGCCCAAGGTGAAAATGTAGAAGGTCCAACAAACCCAATAGACCACAAGGTGAACCGATATCAAAGTCTCTTAGGTCCCTGGAGGTAAGGGTGGCTTGGTTTGGATGATTTAACAGAGGATTTATGGGCCTCATATTTGACGGCGAGTTGGTGACTAGAGATATGGTTGGTAAACAAAGTCTATGGCTGTAATGCGAGCTTTCCACGGCACAACCGCCGGATTCTTTATGGCATTGAATGCTTTATCCATGTTTGATATGATCGAGATTGAGCCATTCTCAACCCAAAGCAGCAAATTTTCCCGTTTTTTTTTGGAAGGGTTAGAAGAAAACCATGAATCGAAATATTTTTAGCAGATGCAAGGTGTGTACTGTTAGCATAATAGGTATAACTTCTTTCACCACAAATGATTAATGAACAGCCTTGGCCCATTAGATTGTTGGACTATGGTAGCCATAGCACAATAATTCGGAATGTGGCCATCCCTCCATCGACCACACATTACACATTGCTATAATCTGAAGATTGCACACCCAAACGCAGGTAGCGAAGTAGTAAATACTCGGTGAGACCGAGGTCGAACCACAGGGAATTGGAGAAATAAGAACACTTAACGGAATTAGTTTAGTGGGGAGATGAAATTCAGTTTATCCATGAGAGTGGAGCGAGGTGTGTGTGTGATTATAAACAAGAATAAGAAAAGGCTAAGGTTGCAGGGATCCTACTTTTGATCCATCTACAATGTTTGATTCATTGATCCAACTATAACTCAATTGGAATCAACTAAATATTTGCTCCAATCGGAAGGTGAAACTATTAAAGCACTTGCATAATTCCAAGAGTAGGGATCTTAATCGATTGATCTGACCATGAAGTACTCATTAATTGATTGCAATGAATCCCAAGTATCCATTGTACCGGGAGTCAACAATAGATCAAGTAATTTTACAAATCAATAACTTTGCCAAAATAAGTCAATCAATGAAGATTATAAAATCATAATATCAAATGCATAACTCAAGAGATAGGAGTCTTTACTTGGTTGATCTACCTGTGAAGAACTCAGTCAATCGGTCGCAGGGAATTCCAAGCATCCACTGTGCCCGGAGTATACAATGGATCAATGGATTTTACAGACCGATAACTTTACCTTACCATAACTAGCTACTTGATTTGTAGGGAGTTCCAAGCATCCACTGTGCTTGGAGTTGACAATGGATTAAAGGACTTCGCAAATCAATTGCTCTCACCAAGGTAGATAATCGAATCAATCAAGCAAGCCACCATTGCTGAATCAAGAGAAACCAAACATTGCAATTTCACCAAAGGCTTCACCCCTAGCCTTAGCTAGTAACTTCAAGAAGAAAGATGAAACTATTCTACAAAAGAAAGGAAAAGAGAACAGGAGAGAAGAGGAGGAATTGCTTGATGGGATGATGAAATGGGATAGAGGAGTGCTCCTTTTATAGGAGAAGGTAGAGAGAGAGAGAGCTTGGTTTGCGCATGTGAAGGAGGGAAAAAGCTTTGCAAGCTCTACACATGTGAGAAATGAAAGATTCCTTGCAAGTCCCACACATGTGAAGGTGGAGAAAGGCTTAGCTAGCTTGGCATGTGTGAGAGACGAGAGACTTCTTCCTAACCTCACACATGTGAGAGTGGAGAAGTCCTTTGCTAGCCCTACACATGGGAGAGTGGAGAGAGACATCAACCCTTGCTTTGCTGTACACTTGTGGCACATGTCTTCATTTCCTTAGATTGCTGGATGTTGGAAGCTGAAATCTCCTCCATGGACGGTGGTCTCCAGCTAGTTGTTGCAATGGATGGTTGGATGGGTGCTAGCTGCTGGATGACGTGTGGATGATGGAGATTTTGTAGCTGCTGTGGAGATGATGCTGGACTGGAAAATGGACTGGTGGTGAGCTGCTACATGTGCTGGTGTTGCACGTGTGACTGAAGGTGGTCCAGCTGCTGCACAAGATGGCACGTGAGGTGAAGATGATCTTCTTTGGAGTAGGGACGTCCATTGCTACTGGACGTGAGCTGAAGTGGAGCCTCCTCTATTGCTGGTGGATGCATGAGGGAGCTGCTGGACGGACACACTTGCAGGTGGGGTCCACCTTGCTGTGTGATGGAGGCTGGAAGTCCAGCACTCTTGCACTTGTGGGACTGGAATTGGAAAAATGTCCTCTCTTGCTGGACGTATGGGAGATGTAGATGATCTCCCTTTGTTGCTGGCTTTGAGATGAAGAACGTCCAGCAGCTGGACGTTGGACAATGTGATGGTGGGGTCCACATTGATGGACGTGATGGAGGTGTGGAAGGATGGACGTCCACCGGCGTACAGTGATGATTCCTCAGCCATCTTCTCTAATTGCTTTTGTAATTGCACGTGTGGAAGGTTAGCTGGATGGTTGGTGAAGATGATCTTCATCAACTGGACGTTGGATGTAGTAGCTACACGTGTGAGATCTCCTAGCTGCAGTTGGAGAAGTGGGATGTCTACCACTGGCACGTGTAGAGGATGGGACCTCCTCTCCACTTGCTGGACAAGTAGGAGAGCTGTGCGCCCACCCTTGCTGGCTGCACATATGAATGGTGCATGCATGACTGGTCACGCATGTACTGGACGTTGGATGTAGTAGCTACACGTGTGAGATCTCCTAGCTGCAGTTGGAGAAGTGGGATGTCTACCACTGGCACGTGTAGAGGATGGGACCTCCTCTCCACTTGCTGGACAAGTAGGAGAGCTGTGCGCCCACCCTTGCTGGCTGCACATATGAATGGTGCATGCATGACTGGTCACGCATGTAGACGTCCTCACACATCCAACATGTGGCACACGTGGATCCTCCATCATGAGTGAACGCTTGATCCTGACCATCTAAGCAGGCATGGCCTGGATCTTTCAAAACGTGCAGTTGTGAAACGGTCTTTTTGAGTCATCTTCACTCCATCTCCACCGTCGAAAACGGTCTAGCCTTCGATCTTTACGGCCTGATTTCGTTGAGGGCCGCAAACGCATTTGATCTTGATCCCTTTTGGGCCTTTAAACACCCTGAATGGCTCGGATCATCATCGGCCACCTATAATCTCTTGCACAATGAAAATTCATCTAATGAGGGATAATTAATTGGAAAAATAATGATAACACTCTTAATAACTAGGGTTAATTATACAAAATTAGGCACTTATCACACATCGCTAAACACTGCATTCTCCTGAGCCATTTTTCCCATTTCTCATATTATAATCGTGAAGGCTTCAATCCACATTAAAGAGATACACGAAGAGGAGGCTGAGCAATTTCTAGCAAATAGGAGTTTTTGCTGAATTGAATTAAGAATGAGAGTGAGTAGAGAGTTCTTTGAACAGGATTTGTCTGAAAATCCTGTAGTTCTGCTCAGTTGATAGGTTATAGATGGTTGCAGCAGAGGATTACATGCAGCATCAAAATCAGCTGGTTGTCACTGAACTTTTGGACTAGCCCAAGCAGGATGCCTTCTAAGTTAGAGGCTGTCAGCAGGTATCCTCTGCATTTCCTGAGCACTCTAGTCCAGACCCACTTAGAATATTCACAGTTGAAAAATAGATGGTTACTTGGATTTTAATTTATATTGAACTGATAGCCAGGTATTGAAAGCATTCTTTGGGATCCTGATTTGGAACCGTACATGCTTTGTCAAGGCTTTTGGCTGACCCATTAGGAAGAGATCCACATAAGTGCAGATGGTTGAGAAAGATCCAGAGATACTGTTTTGCCAATTAATCCAACCATCAGTCTGAATAGGAGAAAGAGGAATTCTTATAATTTCTTCCAAGCACTCATAAGATCATTTGAGGTGGTAGTAGGAAGGTTCCGACTATTTGCATCAATGAAATCAGCAATTGTGACATTTGTACCAAGGCCGAGATCGTAAGCTGGACAATCTCCAAATCTATTACAGATGCTACCATAGGGATCCAAGGGTTGTACCAGAAAGAGGAGTTTTGACCCTCACCAATCAGGTTTGTGATGAATGGCTTGATGCGATCTTTCATCTTAAGAATGTGCTTCCAGAAAGAATGTGCTCCCCCTTTTTCAATCTCCTCTCTTTTCTTTTGCTTTCACCTCTCTTTTCCTTTTGCTCTCCTCTCGTTTCCTATTCTCGGATTATGTGGAAGTAGGGAGAAAGAGATTGCTGTCTGGTTAAAGCTTCCAGACAGGAAAATGCCAGGAGACAGTGATCAGCTGAGCACTACTGCAAAACCCTTAGTAGTGACTCTGCTTGCGTTGAATGTCTTTTCCATGAGCTGAAACAAAATCACACCCATCTCCTCCTGCCAGGAATACTGAAGGAGATCATGAACGCAGCCAAGAAGAGTTTGAAATCCTCTGCCAAAGGTCGGGAAGCCGGTGAAGAACCTGGATCTGGAATCCTTTGAGGCCTCGTCTCAGCAAGACGTGATCAAATTCATAGCTGACCTCTTAAGATCTGGTAAGGGGTCTCATGTGCCAGCAGATATCTTACTGGAACTTGTAAAGCAAACCAGACCAGCAATCTGCCAAGAAAAGGATTCCAAAACTGCTGAAAATGGAGGAGAAAAGGTTCCTATTTGTTTTGTAGATGATTCTAGAAATGCCACTATCTGAAATGGTGCCCAAGTTCCATGATAGTGCTGTCCCCTTCAAACCCATCCTTGGACCTTCTTTTCAGTCAACATTTCCTTCAAAGTCTCCAAGTTCAAGGCTTCAACTTACCGATATTCCTTCAACATTGCCAATGAAAGTGAGTTGCAGGGTTGGGCACAAGGGCAATACTGTAAATCCAGGAACTTCTGAGATCCCTCATGATGAAGACTGCAGCAGGAGGCTGACAGTAGGTGTTGGCCTGTGGAGTCTACCCACACATCAAGCTGTCCAAAATGACAGACTTCCTATGCTTACGGCTGCTCAGAATGACAGGAAAGCTGCTGTCCAGCCTCATGTGATGTTAAATCAGCCTTTTCCACCAGTTCATACGAGTTTCAAATTCAAAATTTTACCGCTCTCCCTGTGAATGGACAGAGAACCTCAAAAGGTGTAATCTCTCAACCCAGTCAAACTGCTGCTGCTCCTTCTCTGCCTCGACCAGGCTGAACCACGCGAAAGCAGTCACCGCCGATGCTTGTAATGCAGAGGCCCCTCCCAATGTGAATGAAGTAGCTTAATCCGCAAACCATCAGCTTCAAACTGTGAGCTGGAAACATGCTCTAGTAGGCTATGCCTGATGAAGACTTTGATGAAGGTAAATCTACCTAGAAACATACTCTAGTAGCCTATTTTATAGGCAAAAGACCCTCTTTTTTGGGGTAAGAATTCCCTGGAAAAGTACTGGCAAATCAAAGGTTCTGTGAAGTTCTCACTCCCTCGAAGAAACGTACTCTCTCTTTAAATTCTTAAATGATGATGATCTCCAGTGGGTTCTTTGACGAGGGGCTGTGGTTCATCACTGTCTTAAAGAGGTGGGATGCTGAAATGATGTTAAGAGTAAGAGCATGGATCCATCCCAATTTCAAATTCCCCATGCGTAACGTAGCCCTCATAATTGAGGCTTGCCTAAGCAGAATCACCAGCCGAATAGGGAAGCCTCTCTACATGAACAAAGCTACAGTGCAAAATACTTGACTGGACTGTGCTGGGCATGCGTAGAAATCCTGCCTGATTCCAACCTTGTCGACTCCATGAAAAATCATCTTGGTAGAAAAAATAATGGTTCAGAAAGTTGAATATCCCTGGAAGTCGCCCACTTGCCTGATATGCAATAACTTCTCAAATGGTGCAAAAAACTGCCCTCAGGTTCCCCTAGTATTTGCTTCATGTGCAATAGGCATGATTCCAAGTATTGCTGACACGTATCTAATTGTCCAGTATGTATTGTGCATTGAGGGTTGGGGTACGATATTTGTTGGTGAATCAAAGATTAAAAAATATGGACCAAATTGGCCAATGTGTGCATTCACATGGTTGATACACACAATAAGGACACCAATTCACACTGATATGGAAATTGAAAGCTGTTTTTTTATTGGTTTTTCTTTGTAATTTTCTTGTTGGGGAAGGGATTACTTGGTGGATTTGAGCATTTCCTATTATATTCGAGCAAGAACAATATGAACCAAAGACTATTTATTGAATCGAAGTGGAAGATCAATTTGGGGAAAAATCCTGGTGAGAGGTTGAACATGACACTTTTTCGTTTTTTTATCAGTAAATAATGCTTTATTAAAAGAAGAAAGCACGAAGGTCATTACATAGCTAAGGCATTGCAAAGAACTAATCAACAAGAAGAGCTGACCTTGTTACTAGCACTATAGAAGACTCCCAAAACCTTCCCCCAAGAGCTAACGAGACCATGTTTGTTTACTTCACTAAAATAGTCCATGAACTCGCAAATCATGCATGTTTTGTGTGAGATATACTTAGGTAACCCTGATTTGGATAAATCAAAGTCTGGTTTTGTTCCAATTTGTATTTTTCCCTTTTATATTATTTTTTCTTATTCTTTCCTCCGTGTATTTATTATCATCTTAAAAAAAAAGGAAAAAAAAAAAGAAAAAAGAAAAAAGAAAGAAAAGGTAGGCACTTACTAGGATTTTTAGGAATTTTTTTCCCACACATTTTCAGCATATTTCTTTTCGGTTCTTCAGCTATATTTTGATTTTTTTTTTCGTGTTAGATACTTAAATCTATGTAGTTATGCTTATTAGATCAACAATATCACTTGCCTATCTATTCTTGCTCATGGATCGTAGTATCAATCGTCCATTGAACTATAGAGTCTAGACTTTTACACTAGTGATCTTATAGAGTTGTAAGATCATATTTCATGTGTTTCACTTTCACAAAAAATACAAGCTGGTTTTACATTTATTTTTTTGAAGAGTAAGATGGTTTTACATTAGCTGATTTTCAAACTTTGGATACAGGCAAGTTTTAAAACTAAAATTATGGTTCTAAAGGAGTGAATCATATGACGTGGGTTGATAAATGCGTAAAACTTTCATGAAAACAAAAAATAAATATCAAATTGGCATTTCAATTTTTTCTTCTATATATATATATATATATATCTGTGTGTGCGCGTGCATGCGTGTGTGATTTTTTTTCTTCTAGAGATGTATGATCTATAGATGAGGAACATGGGAGAGAAGATGAGAGAGATGAAGAGAAGAGAGAGCAAGTTGGAAACTGAGAATGAGAGGGTTTGAGAAAACCCTAATTTAAAACTCTTTTATAATACTTATTAACGCGTACAATCCATGTTTGGGCTTTGGGGCTTAGAAATGGGCTAGGTCCACTTATTCAATTGCCTTCACAAGACTTATTCAACTATGTTTACTAACTGATTTAACTACGTACATATCATGTTTTTCCACACTCCCCCTCAAGCTGGGGCATATATATTGAACACGCACAACTTGACACTGATAAATGATCCATGGTAAAGGCTTGGTGAATATGTCAGCTAATTGGTCCTTGGGTGGAACATATTGAGTGAGAAATTCTTTGGAAGCCATCTTTTCTCTAATGAGTAATAAAGTGACAATCCATTTCTATGTGCTTTGTTTGTTTGTGGATATTGGATTATTGGTTATGTGCAAATTTGCTTGATTATCACAATATAGAATCGTTGGTTCTCCACCAAAGAGTTGAAGTTCCTATAGAAGTGATCGTATCCACAATAGTTCACAAATGGTATGACCCATGGCCCCATATTCGGCTTTGGCACTTGATTTGGCAACAACTGTCTGTTTCTTGTTTCTCCAGGTCCCCAAGTTTACTTAAATGAAGATACAGTATCTAGACGTAGACTTCCTATCTGAAATGGAGCTTGCTCAGTTTGCATCCGCATAGGATTCGACTTTGAGATGCCCATGATATCTGTAGAGTAGTCCTTGTCCAGGTGCATTTTTAGGTATCAAAGGATACGGATGATTGCTTCCCAGTGCAGGGTTGATACATGAACCTGCTCATCACTCTTACTGCGAACGAGATATCTGATCGACTAATAGTCAGATAGAAAAGTTTCCCAATCAATCTTTTGTATCTCTGGTTCTTCAAATTTATCTCCTTGGTCGTCAGAAAGCTTGTTGTTTGGATCCATTAGAGTGTCACATGGTTTACACCCCAAGAGACTAGTTTCTTAATAGGTCTAGCATACACTTCGTTAGTATAGGTTTATCCCTACAGCTGACCGGGCTAATTCAATCCCTAAGAAATGCCTTAGGGAGCCAAGATCCTTTGTTTGAAATTGTTCCTTGATGTATTGCTTGACTCTAGTTATATCATCATCGTCACTTCCTGTGGTGATCATATTGTCTATGTAGACAACCAGTGCTACCATTCCTTTGGTCGCCTGTTTCACGAACACAAAATGGTCCACATGACATTGTGAAATCTAAATTTGATCATATACTTGGCTAAACTTCTCAAACAATGCCCTTGGAGATTGCTTCATCCCGTAGATGGCCTTTCGGAGTTTGCAAACTTTCCCGTTCTTTTCCTGAGTAACAAACCTAGGAGGTTGCTCCATATACACGTCCTCAGTGAGGTCACTATTCAGAAAGGTATTCTTGATGCCCTCTTGATAAAGAGGTTAGGACCGGTTTGTTGTAACAAAAAGCAATACTTGAATAGAGTTGAGTTTAGCAATTGGAGAGAAAGTTTCTTCATAGTCCACGCCATGTGTCTGAGTATATCCCTTCACCACTTATCGAGCTTTTAGACATTCAATCAAGCCATCAGGCTAGTGTTTAATGGGGAAAACCTATCGACAGCCGACTGGACGTTAGCCATGAGGTAAAGGGACTAGTTGCCAAGTACCAGTTTGGTGCATAGCGGCAATTTCTTCTTCCATTGCTCTTTGCCACCCACGGTGAGCTAATGCCTCATGATGAGATGTAGGAACGACTACCTGAGACAGGGACATGGCAAATGTACAGGTAGATGGAAGCAGGCGATGGTATGAAACAAAGTTATAGATTAGGTGAATGGTACAAGAATGAATACCTTTACAAAGAGCAATTGGGATGACTAGTTTAGAAGTTGGAGGCAGTGAAGTAGTTGTAGGAGTTTCATCCAAAGGATATGGCAATTGGTGTGAATTGGGGACCATAGGAGTGGTCTTGATAGGTGAAGTTGGCTTGTTCACTAGACGTGGAATGGCTAGGGTTGGAGGAACAAAAGGACGAGTAATGGGAGAGAGAGGAGTTCCCCCTGACTGTGAGGTAGTGAAAAGAATGGTTTATTCTTAGAAGGGTCCAATGATGGATTGAAGCACTTATATCCTTTACGAGTGCGAGAGTATCCCAAGAAAGCACATTTGATGGCATGTGTGTCAAGCTCAAGACCCAAAGGACTTAACTGATTTCTGGACTCTGGATTTTCATGGCCGACCGGTCGTGAATGGACAAAAACAGTCCAGCAAGCTCTGGACAGAAACTGCCTTCCCATTTGAATTTCAGACCGGTTGGACGACCGGTCCTTGCAGCGGACGACCAGTCTTGGAGACCGTCTTTTCAAGATTTTTTCCCTCTCTCTTTTCCTTCTTTCTTGCTTCGTTCCTCCACTTCTTGGCTCCTCTTCTTTTGATCTTCAAGGTACTTCAAAGCAGTCATTTTAGCATGGAATTCATGAGGTTTCTCTCTCTTTCCTACAAGCACAAATACACCTATAAGTAGGTTCTTTTAATGGCTCAATCAATGTAAATGTGTGATGAATTGGGGTCTAAATATGCACAATTCAGCACTGAACATATAAAACTGCAAGTAAGGAAATTTGAGGATTGGTTGAGGCGACTCCCTGACCAAGAACCTTAGGCAATGGTCCATTAGCCAGGAAGACTGAGGGGCATGAAACTGATGTATTGAGAGATGTGAGGAGGGATGGTGTCCCAGTCATATGGTCTGTGGCCCCGGAGTCAATTACCTAAGGTGACAATCCAAAAGAGGCAGCAAGAGCATTACCTGAGGTGGCTAGAGAAGCATTGGAGTAACTGGCACGAAAGTTTTCCTCGAAGTAGTTTATGTAGTGATGTCAATGACAATACATAGGTTGCAATGACAATACATAGGTTGCAATGTGGCCGGGGCAACAATGAACGGTAATATGATAGGGAGCAACAGCTTCTTGACGATGGACAATGGGCAACAACCAACCGCCACGAACAGAAGGTTATAGATGGATTGGCAGTTGGCACGGATGAGGCCCAAAGTAGCATCACTAGGCCCCTAGCAATTCAGGCCCACAATGATCCAGCCTTATAGCAATTCACGCAACAGCAGTAAATGACATGTTCCACATCAGCAGCACAAATATCAAAGTCCACAGCAGATGACCAATAGCAGGTGCACAACGGCGGATGTAGAGATTAAAGAACGATGTATTTAGTGGACCACAACTGCGATCAAACAGTTCACGATCAGACTGTTCATAGGACAGATCTGCAACTGCGATCAGCAGATCTGCAATGATCAGCACACACTGATTGTGGCCGACAAATAAAGATCTAATGTTTAAGATTTGGGCTGACAGATTTCAGCAGCAAATGCAACGGTCTAGTGTTGGAAGGATGGCCCACCGGGCTCACAGAGGCTGACAAGTGATGTGCCTGCAGTAAAAAAAAAGAACTGCAGGCAGTCCTGGATGCTGATCAGCCGATCCAGATTAAATGATCGTGATAGCAGCAGCAACTAATAATGCTGGGCATAAGATTGGACGAGGCGGAGTTGGAAAAGTTTGCATTATTATTCGGTTGCGAAAAAGGTTATTTTCCTACTACATATCTTGGGATGCCTCTTTGTGTTGGCAAGCCTCCGATTTCTTTATGGGATAGGGTGATTGAAAAGGTGGAGCAGAAATTATCCATTTGGAAGAGTTGTTATTTATCTTTGGGTGGTCGTCTCACACTCATTAAAGCGGCTCTGTCTAATATGCCGATTTATTTTTTGTCTCTTTTTAAATGTCCCAAGTTAGTGTTGAGTTGTTTGGAGAAAATACAGAGAGATTTTCTTTGGTATAAATCGGATACTAGCAACAATATTCATTTGTTACAATGGAAAGAGGTTTGTAGACCGCTGAAAGAGGGAGGAGCTGGTATTTGGGATTTGGATATCATGAATCAAGCTCTTCTTGGTAAGTGGCTTTGGTGTTTGGGATGTGAAGAGGGTACCTTGTGGCAAAATATCATTGCAGAGAAATATGGTCTTCAATTTGGGGGGTGGGGAGTTAAACATTCCACTTTGTATCGTGCTTCCCACTTTTGGAAATCGTTCGCTTCTGTTGAATATTTGTTTCAGCGAGGTATTTCTTTCTCTCTTGGTTCTGGGACGAGAATCTGATTCTGGGAAGATATATATGGTGTGGTACACGATCTTTCCTTGTTGATTTTCCAAATTTGGCTATGGCGATGATGGATAGACATAACGGTTGATAGGTGTTATTCCCTTCTCAACGACCAAGTGGTTTGGGCCCCTCCGTGTCGAGGAAATTTATCAGATTTAGAGTTTGATGAGTATATATGTTTATTGTCCAGACTACTTCCTCTTGTACCTGACTCTTCAGCTACTGATCATTTGGTTTGGAATGCTCATACATCAGGCAAGTTTTCGGTTCGTTCATTTTTTAAATTGCTGCATGATTCTTCCCCACGGGATCAACACATTCATTTCCCTTATCATCTTTGGTCAGATGGTGCGCCACCTCGAATTACTGCGTTCCTTTTGTGGGTAGGAAGGAACCGTATTTTAAAATTGGATAATTTACAACGACGATATTTTATTCTTCCAAAAGTTTGTTTGATGTGCATGGGGGATGCGGAATCCGTTGATCACTTATTCATCCACTGTTCTTATGCAAGACACATTTGGGAGCATCTTCTCTTCTCAATTTTCATTGGGTAATGCCGAATTCAGTTTGTGCTCTTATTTGGGCTTGGGATGGTGGAGGTGATGGTAAATCTACATAGGCATTATGTCGTTTGCTCATCATGGCAATCTTTTGGAATATTTGGAGAGCTCGTAATGATCGTTGTTTTGACAATAGGGAGGTATCGGTATTGGACTGTCTTCGTCGGATCAATTACAGTTTATCGAGTTGGGCTAGTCTTGTACATATAATAGATAGTGATTTTCTTCGTTCTGTGATTAGTTTGTAATTCTTTGTTTTTATTCTTTGCTCGCTTCTCGCGAGTTTTTCAATAAAGTTGATGTTAATTTAAAAAAAAAAAAAAAAAAAAAAAACTTACAATCATAAAAAATATAGTAGTGCAAATATAAAATCACCTGATGAACAATGTATCATAGCATCCATCACTAACTTAGAGCCAAAATCCCTCTTTTTAAATTCATTTTCATCCAATTGGATATCGACAACATCGTAATTTTTCCTATCAGGGATCATCCTCAATATGCACTCATATAGCCTACTTTTTATCTCGGGGTGTGAAAAGAACTTGTCTGAATACCGTATCTGAGGATTCAAAACGTACTCGGTTGCATGTAAGGGGCGATGAAGCTGTGGAATCCATCTTTCATTTATCTTGTTCCAAATTGGAAGATACTTCTTTTTTACTTGATTGCAATTGAATGCAATATTTTCCTTTGCAGTCCATCGATTCATAAATAAAGCCCATTGCAGGCCTCTCCTCCGAATCCACTTCTCTTAACACACTCACCAATAGCATGGTGCTCTTCACCCACAAGGCAACCCGTAACCAAAACTTCGGATCAAACATTATTGTAGCCTGTACTTTCACTCCTGGCTTTTTAGCCCAAGCACAGGATGACCACTTCTCTGATGCAAACATGGCTTGAAGAGGTCCCCCCCCTCTTATAGATAGAGACTTTGAAGGGTGAGGTGCGCAGTAGCAAAGCGTGTCACCGCTAGTCGTAGAAGCTCAATATTTTTTGTAAAGCTCAATGGATGCGTGCGGAAGTTACGACTAGGGCGGAATCATATAGCAATAAATTAAACATTCATCAAATGCATCGTAAAATAAGAATCAAACAAGAAAAACTCATAATGGTTAAGGCCATCCATCACAAACAAACAGTAATGGATTCAATTCCTGGCATGGATTGGATCTTGCAAGAGATAGAACTCTTGATCTCGCATGGGCTCATCCAATCAATCAAGTCGATTCTCTAATCCATGAAAATTGGAATTTTTTAGATTAAAGGAATGAAAACTTAGGAAATCTAGAATTACTTGCTTAAGATTGTAATCTAGAATGATGAGATCATCATAACAGGGTTTAGAAGAAAGAAGAAATTTGGAAGCAAGGGTAGAGATTACCTTTGTGAGAAGAACAATGAGAAGCAAGAGGTTAGAAGAAGAGAAGAAGAGAGATGAGGGAGAAGAAGAGCACCAAGAGGAGGAAGAGAGAAGAGCCACCAAAAGGTTTCTTTGCTTTAATCAAAATAACATAATCATCCCTAAGAGTTTAGGGCTTGGCCCCTTAAATAATTCGGAATCAACAAAATACCAAAAATACCTCTAAAACCTAGAAAACTCGCAAAATCACGTAACTCCTCAAAAATTAGCGTCTCGTTGTTGGTCGACTAAGACATGTCTTTGGTCGACTGAAGACCCCCCATTCGGTCAGCCGAAGCTTCCTTCGGTCACGATTACAGATTGCTTGTAATCCAGATTTTCCCTTTCCTTCGGTCGACCCAGCCCTAACTTTGGTCGACCGAAGGTCTTTGAAGTCTTCCTACTGTTCTATCTGCTCCACTCGGTCCTCCCTTGCTCCTCATGTGTCGCTAAACCATAACGAGATGGGTAACACTCACCTCCGTCGTTGATAGACTTTGAAAGGCGTGATGTCCGCATCATAAGAACTATCCAATGCTCGGAAATGAACTTTATAATTTCTCTTGCCTTCTCGAGTGTCTCGGAGTACATCTTTATCTTTCCTATATTTTCTAACATTAGGTCTATATAATGTACTGCACATGGAGTCCACTATAACATTTTTCTCTTCTCCATCAACTTCTTATAGTACTCACGTATAGGGCTATACATCGAACTGAGTCAGAGTCGAGGTGGGCCAAGCTTGGCTTGACTCGTTTGTGCTCTCCTTGAGTTCGAGCTCGAGCTCACCCTCGAGCTTACCATTGGAGCTTGCCTTGTTTGCTATAACTTTTGAGGCGAGCTCGAGGTTAGCTAGTGGATCGAGTCAAGGCGAGCTTACCTCGAGTCGAGTCGAGCTTGCTCCCACCTTAATTTAATATATTTTTTACTACAAAATTAAAATTAAAAGTCAACAATATTAAGTTCAAGAAGTCACACATATATTAGGGGAGAATAGTATTTCTACAGGTGGGATCGCACCATTTAAATGATCACCTAGCTCTGATCGGTTTTTTCTTTGGCCAGGTCACACATGCATTGAATGCAGACCACTAGTAACATTTTCTGAACCATAGATTAACACACTACATGCATAGCTCACTACATGAATGGACTGCCCTGATTATTGTGTGGACCATATTCATGATGAGGCCTAGTTGATTCATGGATCAGATGACCACCTCCCTCGTAAAATTGCAATCAATAGCTGCATATGGTGTTTGGTCTTACCATAGCCCCTGTTTTGTAGATGTTTATGGTGTGTGGCCTCACTGTAGCACCTGTTTTGTGTAGCGTGTAAAACACACAACCATTGTGTACTCACCATGTTTTGTACTTGAAATTACTCAACCCATCAGGTATGCTCAACAAGGAATGTTCTTATGTGAACAAAATAAGATTAAGAAAACGTGTGAGGGTTTTATATGTCCTAAGCTTTTGTTGGGAAAACTGGCAGTGGAAGTGGAAGCCGAACGTGTAGAGTAATGCGAGATCAAACGAGTAAACAAGATGCAATCAATCACACATAAGCATTCATCACAAGAGAATCCGAATTTACGTGGAAAAACTCCTCAACGGGTAAAAAACCACGGCACAAAACGATCCACTATGAATATCAGAAGATTACAGAGATTGACAGCCCACTAGCAAGGAAAAACAGAGAAAACCCCAAGTTCTCTCTCACACACACCTCTCCCCTCTCCTAACACGATTAGGAAACCTTAGACACCTTAGGATACCATCTAAGTCGAGATTGCAACTCCTTAAATAGGCAAAACACCCGAAATAGAAACATCTTGCGCAGTACTACGAGCTGCGCAAGAAATCCGCTCGCACAGCCGACTGGTCGGCCAATACACAAAACAGTCCAGGGGAAATTCACGCTCACCTCTGCCTCACAGCTGCAGACCGGTCGGCTGACCGGTCTGGGCACACAAATCTGTCCAGTCTTCTACGTGGGCCAAACGGTTAGATCGGTCGCCTGACCGGTCTGAGCACCCAAACCGTGCACGATGTTCGAAGGCTCTTCAACAATCTCCACCGAGGCTTCGAACGTTGAATCAACACATCCTCGCAACGTCATCTCATCTTCAATCATAGCTCCACCACTTCTCGTGCCACCATCGACCCTAACCTTGCAAATTCACGCCCTTTACCGCTCTTCTCATGTGGCCCTTGGGCACTTGCCACATACGAGCAACCGTGGATCTCGCTGCCTTTCTAGCAGCTCCACTGTGAATTGTGCTCCCGATCAACATGTAAAGATGGCCACACCTCCCTGCCTTCATACATATGAGTGTCCCCTTCATCACTTCACAACAACGATTGCGGCCGATAAACACGCACCCTTTCGCCTTGAGTGCACCAAGAGAAATCACATTCATCTTCATCTTGGGAACGTGCTTTACATCTTCCAGGACTCGTTCGACCCATCGAATATCTTGATGCGCACAGTACTAATACCCACAACCTTATGAGCGACTCCATCGCCCACAAACACCGATTCTCCACCATACTCCCTGTATGTCGTGAATGAACTTCAGTCAGGACGAACGTGACGTGAAGCCCTTAAATCAAGGATCCACTCACTACCGTGAGATTCCTTGCCAGATACAGTCAGAGCTTCACAAAAATCGCCACCGTCCTCTACGGTATTGGCTTCCTCTCCAGAAGAATTTCCATACCTCTTTTGCTTCAACCTGGGATTCTGACAATCCCCTCTCATGTGGCCCTCCTGACCACAATTCCAGCACTTCACCTTAGCCTTCCCTTTGCCCTTGGCCCTAGATCCCGATTTCGAGTATCCTCCATGCTCAGAACTTCTTCCCATCATCGCCAGTGCTTCCGAGGAATAACGGGAAGCCATGTCACCGCTTTTCTTTCTCATCGCCTTCGACTGGAGGGTTGAGATAACGGTCTCGACGTTTATGGTTTCCCTCCCTGTGCATACAGAGTCCTTGAACTACTCATGTGAATCTGGAAGAGAATTCAACAGGATGCATGCTTGATACTCATCCTTCATCGGTTCATCGATCTCCACCAACTTGCAAACCAGCCTATTGAACATGCTCAGGTGGTCCTCCACCTCAGTTCCCTCAGTCATCCTCAAGGTGAACAACTGCATTAACACGTACATGCGATTCTTTAGAGATTTCTTGGTATAAACCTTCTTTAGCTTCGCCATCGTTTCAGCCGCAGTCTTCTCCTTCATGACATGATAGAGAACATCATCCGTAAGGTTTAACAGGATTGAGGTTCTAGCCTTCTTGTCGAGCCTTGTCAACTCATCGTCTTTCATAGCCACGGGTCGCTTTCCAAGAGCTTCATCAAGCCCTTGCTGAACCAGGAAGGATTCAACCTTCACCTTCCATAGGCTTAAAGTTATTTTTTCCGAAGAACTTCTCTACCTCGAACCTTGCGTTCGATCCCATCTTCTCGTCTCAGACTCGAATCTATTCCACCTCAACTTTAGCTCTGATACCACTTGTTGGGAAAACCGGCAGCGGAAGCGGAAGCTGAACGCGTAGAGTAATGCGAGATCAAACGAGTAAACAAGATGCAATCAATCACACACAAGCATTCACCACAAGAGAATTCGAATTGACGTGGAAAAACCCCTCAACGGGTAAAAAACCACGGCACAAAATGATCTACTATGAATATCAGAAGATTACAGAGATTGACAGCCCACTAGCAAGGAAAAACAGAGAAAACCCCAAGTTCTCTCTCACACACACCTCTCCCCTCTTCCTAACATGATTAGGAAACCTTAGACACCTTAGGATACCATCTAAGTCGGGATTGCAACTCCTTAAATAGGCAAAACACTCGAAATAGAAACATCTTGCGCAGTACTGCGAGCTACGCAAGAAATTCGAGCGCACAGCCGACCGGTCGGCCAATACACAAAACAGTCCAGGGGAAATTCACGCTCGCCTCTGCCTCACAGCCGGCCTGTCGCCCGATCGGTCGGAGCCCTCCGCAGACCGGTTGGCCGACCAGTCTGGGCACACAAATCTGTCCAGTCTTCTACGTGCATCTGGGCCAAACGGCTAGACCGGTCTGAGCACCCAAACCGTGCACGATGTTCGAAGGCTCTCCAACAGCTTGGACCCCAATGTGTGTTTGGGGGGGGGGGGGGGGGGGGGGGGGGGGAAGAGAGAGAGAACCAAGAAATAAGAAAATTAGGGTTTTTTTTGTAAAACAAATATCTATATGAAACGAGTCGAGTTGAGCTTGAATCGAGTTGAGTGACCTAGTGGTCGAACTTGACTCGATTTTTGATTCGAGCTCCTAATGAAGCTTGGCTTGACTTGTTCTACTAAGTCGAGGCGAGCCATGGCGAGTTTTTTCGAGTCGAGTCGAGTCGATCGAGTTTCTCGAGCTAACTCGGCTCATGACCAGCCTTACTCACGTAGCTTGAGTGGGTTATTTGTGATAAATTGCACTACATTCTCTTCCCCAATTTCTTCCACAACGTCGTCAAGATGCTTAAACAACAAATTGCCATCTTTTATAGAATTTGAAGCATCGATAAACTTATGAAACATTATTCCAGCTAGGCTATTTATTAAGAATTGATGATGCTTCTATTTTTCCATTCATCTAACTGTTTAACATAATTGTGTACCATGTATTTTCCAAGATTCCTTGTACTGCTTCATTAAATCATCAACATTATTTACTTCCTCCTTGAGTATCCATGTCCTCACTCATGCATAGATGGCGGCTTTAAACCAGGTCTAAACTTTCCAATAGCCTCACACACAACAGGAAAATATTGGCTATTGCACAACTTAAATGACAACAAATTCACATAAAAAAAAAAAAAAAACTCCTAATCATCTTATAAACTTCTTTTCTCTCTTCCTTCTTCCACTTCGAATTTAATGTCACTTGTCGTCGTTCACTACTTATAAATTGGTCCATAGGAACCCCCTTGTGCTCTTATCGGTTGGCTTACCGTGCCAGAACCAGAATTGCTACCAACCTCATATATATCATTACCGCCACCCCCCACGCCGCCAGACTCGGATAAATATGTTGATCTCCCTCTCCCAATGTCACGGAACACCTCATTAATTTTTTTTTCCCTTCATGATGCTCCTTAAGAGCCCTTACACACTCCATCTTTACTTCTTCTATTGCTTTCGGACTTAGCTTAATCCCAACATGGGTTCCGGCCAAGTGATGCTTTAAGCGCGTTGCACATAGTACATAATTCTTATTAATTCTTGACTGATCATCAACAACATATTTCCATGTAGTTTTTTTTCCCCTTCATGATGCTCCTTGAGAGCCCTTGCACACTCCATCTTTGCTTCTTTTATTGCTTTCGGGCATGGCTTAATCCCAACATGGGTTCCGGGTAAGTGATGCTTTAAGCACGTCACACCTCTTGTACACCTTTGCCCGCAAAATTTACGTAGTACATAATTCCTATGAATTCTTGGCTGATCATCAACAACATATTTCCATGAAAAATCTCTCCTTCTCTTTGCTTTTTGACATCTGTAATATCTTCTTCTTAATTTACTAAAACATCAGAAATTCAAAAATCACAAGTCACACATTGAATAACATCCAACAAATATACATAATTTTTTTTTTGTAGGGCCACACTATGGAAAATAGGTGAATAAATAACTAAAACATTATGCAACTAATAGTGGTTGTACTACATGTAACAACTAACAAGAAACAACTAAAAGAGCCAAGTCAGTCAATTCTAAAACATTGGCTGTACACAACACTAAAACAGGCCATTTCCAATTTTCCATCCAAAACAGGTCTATAATTGGGCCGTTTTCATGCAAAATAGGTCTATAGGTGAGTCATTTCCATGCAAAACACTAAAACAATGGTTGTACACAACAAATTCTTGTCAAACAAGCTTATTCTACAGAACGAACATCTCTAAGAGGGGGAAAAAAACGACAAACAAAGAGGGAAAAATTGAAAAAAAAAATCAAAATATAAGATATATCAATCATTTTATTAATAAAATTAAAATAAATATAACTAAGGTTAATAGTTATAAAACACACCTTTAATCTCTTCGAAATCAAGCATAAATCACAAATCGGAAGGCCCACAGCCGCATGAATGTCAAATGGGGATATTCTGATTTCTCCTTTGGTTTTGGTCCAATGCCTTTGAAATTCTAGTGATAGGATCCTTTGATATGACAATTCAAACCTAAAATATTTCTTCAAATGGATGTGTGGATTGAGAGAATCAATCACACATTTTTTTTGGTGTCGGAAGCAGAAATGCTAGAGTTGGGTGGGGTTTTCAAAACCCTTTTTGAAAGGCATAAGTTATAAAAAGCCTTTCTGATGCAAGATGGAATGATTCAACCTAATATGATGCCATGAAATTAAAAGACAGATTAACTAGAGTAATGGAACGACAAAATAAAGCTAATTTACTATAAATTCAAAACTTCCAGATTCATGACATGTCCAAATTAAAGCCTACGACAGTCCCGAAATGCGAATCTCATAAATTACTAATTAACCGGGACCTATGAGAGATAGAACTCTCATCCTAGCATAGGGTTAAATTTGAATTCAATGGAAATCATGTGTCTTGTAAGAGTTTTTAAGTGTTAGGGCTGTTTAAAGGCTAGGGAATGTGGGAAATGGGTTTGGGGGTATTTAGGTTTAGAGGAATTAGGGTTTGGAACATTAGGGTTTGAGGTTTTGGGAGGTTTCGAGTTAAGATTTTATATTTTGGGTTTAAGGGATTTATGATTTAGGGCTCTAGAATTGAGAATATGGGTTTCAGGTTATGGAAATTAGGGATTTATGATTTGGCCAATGGTCGATTTAGGTTTTGGATGGTAACAAAGAAGAAAAGAAAGGAAGAGATGAAGAAGGAAGAAAAGAAGAAGATGAGACTTGTTGAGAAGAGAGAAGTAGAAAAGATAATACTAGGGAACGCTCACCGTGGCTTCACACCACCAATCTAATCACATGATGAATTTTTGCTCAATCTCAAAGCATAAGGAGAGAGATCTTTTTCATTCATAACATGCATAATGGTTAGGGTGGAGACGTTCAACGCTTTATAGTCTTAGAAAAGACCTTTTGCAAAAAGGCGCTTTCAGATAAGATTCTCAGCATAATATGCTTAATGAATTAAAAGTTGTTCATAACTCCCTAATCTTAACACAAATATGAGCTATACAAAAAATAATGAAACATGTAAATAAACTAAAAAACTAAATTATTTCGCGGTCCATGGGGGTCCACGATCAAAATGTCCAATGATGATGATTCAACGGTCCGATCATCGTGTCCACTCGATCCAACGGTCCAATGTGTCTATCAAACTCCTATATGCAACCCGCGTGTATCTTCCCAGTGTGGGGTCCTCAAAGATGTAGAAACATGCTCGTGGGGTCTTCAACGTGGCTAAGAATGTGAATTGGGCCAAGTGGGCCCCATGTTATGGTCGTTTTTAGCCATAAGGAGACTGGCTCAGCCCTTCTCTTCTGATATGGTGCTCGGATGTCCTCATCAATTTATGTTGTGTGAGTTTGCTACCATTTAAGAGACAACCTTTCCAGCTACACAGTTTGATGCCCAAAATGGTTAGGATTGTCCGACGGGTGTAATAATAAAGATATCATCCATCCATGATAGGGACCACAATATAGATGGTTGAGCTCATATATTTTAAAAAAAAAATCTTATGGACTGCTAATTTTTGTGGGGTCCACCTTGATATGTATGTTAGATCCACTTCAACCATTATATGTGTAATCCCATGTTAGGGAAAAAAAAAAAAATTGACTTGTGATTTAGGTGGGGCACACCAAAGGAAATAGTTAGTAAAGACTTGTTCGCCCTCGATTTTTACAGGGCCCACCATAATGATTATATAAAATCCTCTCCAACCATTAGATGCCACAATAAAATTTAGAAATGGGGCCCACAGGCCCATTTGTGATTCACATGGGCTGCACCAAGGAAATAGTTTGGATGGTGAGCATTGCCTGTACACTATTTCCAATCGTGTGGTCCACTTGAATCACGGATGAGGTTGACTTTTAGCCCTAGGTCTAACATGGGGTGACACCTAGTGGTCGGGGCAGATTTCACATAAACATCATGGTGGGGTCCACATGAGCTTCTTGGATCCCTAATCTCTATTTAAAGGCATGCACAAATTGTACATGTCTATGCTGCACATGATGCATGCACAATAATTATAAGCATGCACTAAGAAATAGTATACGTGTCATAAGTTAACTCAAATTAAACCAATTAAATTGTGGAACTAACTGTTGCTAAGTCATCGTCCCAAAATCAGATTGTTTGAATGATCTTGACCTTTGATTCATGGACACTTGTTTATTGAAACAGGACCGTTGGATATTTTTCGTTCTTAACTGCCCAATAAATGTCCACCAATCTCTTTTGGATGAGGAAATAAATCTAATTTTTGGGTTATGAGACACAATTTCGATAATTTAATTTCAATTGCTTGTACCCCACAGCTCTTCAAAATAAATAAATAAATACTTGTACCCCACAGGTGCAAGTTTAAAAAATAATTAATTGATTGTGTTTTCATACATCTATGATTTATAAATTATATGAATTGATTTTGAATATAATTGCATTACTTTAGTTAGGCAGCGGCTAAATTAGGATCCTATTATATGCACATGTTTTTTTGTGATATGTTGATTTCTAAGTGTGTATTGATGTCTTTTTTAACATTCCCAGAAGTTTCATTGGAAATTTTGACCAATTTCCCAATGTCTCCCCATATTTCCAAAAAATGTGATACATCTGTCGATAACGATACGAAAAACATTGCCAGTCGCATGTGGGACTTCTTGGAATGGGTGTAGAGGAACGAACTCGTTAATCTGCCAATGGGCGATGTTAAGTTTACTTGGTCCAATGGGCAAGATAGGAACGTTAGGTCATAGCTGGATTGGATCCTAGTTTCTCAGGAGTGGGTGGAAAGGTTTGTTCTTGTGAGGTCGGCTTTCCGAGGCCCATCTCTGGCCATTGTCTGATTTCGTTGGAGGTGGAGGAGGACAATTGGGGCCCCTAGTTGTTTAGATTTGAGCTGTTGTGGCTTGAGGTGGGTGGATTTGCTGATTTGGTAAGTGAGTGGTGGTCATCGTTCTCTGTGGAAGGCCACCATGGTTTTTTTATTCTTCCAGAAATTGAAGCTGCTCAAAGGCAAGCTCAACTGATGGAAAAAGGAGGTGCACAGGAACTGGGAGCTAGAAATGGGAGCTATTCTTAGTGGGATTTAAGTGCCCGATGTCAAGGAAGAGTGGATGGAGCTGTCAGCGGAAGAGAAGGTTAAGACTCTTGATTACAAAAATCGTTTGAAGGAAGAAGAAATCAAATGCTAGAAACACCACCACCAGCAGAGTTAGTGATTGACCCGAGCTTTTGAAGGCTCCTGGTTGGCCTATGCTAGAATTTGGCTCGCTTGGCTTAGGGCACTTTTCTCTTATCCTGCATTGGTGTGGCAAAACATGGGATTAACTAGAGCCGGACTATGAAGGCATCCACTTGTGCCGCTCCTTCGGGCTGCCCAAGCTACACTTGCGGAATTCAGTGGTCTAGAGCTACGTGGCCTAAGGAGGGAAATAGGAATATGATGTTCTTTCATGGGATAGCTAATGCTAGGGTGAGGAACAACAAGATTCATAGTGTGATGGTGGAGGCATGGTATGCCTCAAAGCTTACATAACGGCCATAATGACTGTTATGTAACGGTAATGGTGGTAATTGTTAAGGGACTGAAACAGCCTTAACGACTGTTACAGAAAAAAAAAGTCCTATTACGGTCCTGAAACTGTTTCTTTTTTTATTTTTCAAGACAAAAGGCCGTAATAGCTGTTACAGCTTGCATCTTAATGATAATGGTGGTGGCCATTACGGACACTGTTATTGTTATGGAACCTTGGGTGGAGGGTTAAGGTTGGAGGAGAAATCAAAAGTATGCGATGCGATAGTTCAGTTCTATAAAGACTTCTTTTAGAGAGAGGTGGGATAGGCTGAGATTTAATAATCTAGCTTTTCCGATGATCTTGGAAATAGAGGCAGAAGCCCTCGAAAAGACGGTTTCTGAGGAGGTTAAGTTAGCAGGGGACACTTTGGGGGAGGGACAAGGCGTGAGGGCTGGCTTGGTGTTTTTCTATGTGTTTTGAGAGCTGGTAAAAGTGGATGTGATAGGCTTCATTGTTGAATTCTTTAAAATTAGCCGGCTTCCGTCCAAGTTGGGTGCCTCGTTCATTGCTTTAGTTCTGGAGAAAGAGTGAGCAGAATATTTGAGGGATTTCAGGCCCATAAGCTTTATATGAGCTCCTTATAAAATCCTTGCAAATATCTTGGCTCCTAGGTTCCATTCACTTCTCGGGCATGTCATTTTCAAGGTCCAAGGTGCATTTATAGAAAGACAAATTTTGGATGACGGGTTGATCGCCCACAAGTGCATTGATTCTCATTACAAGGAAAGGCAAAAAAGGTATTGTTTGTAAGCTCGACATAGGGAAGGCATACAAGGAATACAATCATGTTGAGTTGGTCTTTCTAGATTACATGCTAGGTTGAATTGGCTGCAGAGTGAGGTGGAGGGAATGGATCTAGGTGTGTATCAGGTCGGCCAGGTTCTCGGTCCTAGTCAATGGGTCGCCCAAGAGGTCATATAGGCAAGGAGATCTATTGTTGCCTTTCTTCTTTGTAGTGGTAGCAGAAGCCCTAAGCAAGATGCTGGACGAGGGGTTAGCAAAAGGCCTTACAAGTGGGTTTAAGGTGGATAAAAGAGAGTTTCAAGTCTCCCACCTCCAGTTTGATGATGATACAATCCTCATCTAAGGTGGACAACTCAAGGAAGATCAATCGGTGTTTCAAGGTTGTGTTAGGCCTAAGGGTGAATATTCTCAAAAGTGAAATGTTAGCCATTGGCCTCTTAAAGGGAGGGAGAGTCGCTTGCGGTGGTGTTTGGTTGTAGGGCAGGGTGTTCCCTTTGTCGTATCTAGGGCTTCCTTTGTGCATTGGAAAGCCTGCGAAGCATTTGCCAGACAGAGTGCTTGAGAAAGTGGAAATGAAGTTGTCCTCATGAAAGCGCCGGCACCCCTCTTTGGGAGGCAGGTTAATGCTAAGTGAAGTGGTGTTATCGAACCATTCATTGTACTTGTTATCCCTCTTTAGGCGTTTGAAGGATGTTTTGGGTAGATTGGAAAGTCTTAGGCTTAGGACCTCTTTGTTACTCTATTTCGGGTAATCAGGTGGTTCAGACCCAAACCTGGTGAAGGAACCTTTTGGAGGAAGAGGATGAGTTTATTAGCTTGTCAAAATGGCTTCTAGGCATCAGTCCTCTGCCTCGACTACAGTACGGGCAATTCTCAGTCTGATCTTTTTATGGTTTGGTTCGAGGGTCTTCATCAAGCAAGGAAAAAGTGGAACACTTGTTTCCTTTGGTACTGGTGGTTCCTCCTAAGGTTGCAGTGCTGGCATGGTTGCTGGGAAGAAAGAAGGTGCTTATGGTTGATAATCTTCGAAGGAGGAAAATGATTATCATCAATGTTTTATCAGTTGACCACCTCTTCATTCATTGACCCTTCTCTAGAGAGTTTTGGGAGAGATTCTTGGGTAATGCCGAATTTGATTGAGGCTTTTTTTTGTCTCCTGGCATGGGGGCAGGGTTGGAAAGAGAGGTAGGAAGTTATGGAGGTGGGCATTAATGGCCCCTTTTTGGGCCTTATGGGGGGAGAGGAATAACCAATGCTTCTGCAACTATAGAGGGGTAGCGGTGAAGGTCTTTTGGCAGGCAAACTCAGTTGTAATTGATTCAGCTTTGAACGATTTAGTTTTGGGAGCTTGTTCCTTCTGCTTCTTGGCATGCTTTGTAATTCTTTTGGTTGTTCTAGCCCTACTTTGATTAATAAAATTGTGACCTTTAAAAAATAAAAATAAAGAACAAGGGTTTCAAACATGGTAAAATCTCCATCGCAAAATTGTGTAAAGCAGAAATCTACCTGTCCCCTTGTCTTTGCCAATTTGAGTCTAGCCAATCTACACAAATGAACATCTGAATAAAATTATCTTAAAAAAAGCATAAAGGTTCAATATCTCTCTGCATGTACCCTCTAATAAATGTGGATAGTAGGAAATCAGGTGATCCACTGTCAAAGCAACTTGTGATTTTCTGTAGAACTCTTCATCAAATTCAGTAGCCAATTATTATTGTTTGATGAAGTTCGTAATAATCTTTGCTGTCTCAACTACTTCGACCTCATTCATCTTTCCATTGCCCCCTAGAATGAGGTCTATTAATGTGCTGCTCCAAAGAGTTTACAAGGGGTGTTGCCTCTTCTCCATTAACATGCTGGCAGCTGTTTTATGACTGGCTGCATTATCTGTAGTGACTTGAATCACTAGATGCTCTCCAGTCTCATCCACAACCTGATTGGGGAGAACATGTACATGTTGGCATCTTTGACATGTACATATGCATTAACAGATTTGTCAATATGCTGTGAAATTGATTTTTTTCTTTGTAAACCCAGTCCACCCAATACATATGGTTGTTGTGCTCACCAGTTTGCCTATGAGTTTTCATTGTTGTGGAGCTGTTAGTTCCTCGTCTTGCAGCAGCTATGGCATCAATTGTGATAAATATTGGCATTTGGTGCATCGATGCCTTCTTAGTGATTTCTTATCGACAGCTGATTAAGTTGTCAGTTGTCTTGCACCCTGCATTCTAACTAAAAAAGTGTCCGTAGGATCCATCCCACCTCTAGCAAGCGCAACTGGGTCCCCCGGCATCCACTACTGGGCCTTCAACCAAAGTCACCCTAGATGATCGCCAGGCGCCACCAGGCGCCATATGGCCCTTAGCAGCCTAATACGAAATCCTGCTTTGTCTATAGGAATGGGAATTTCTGTTCTCAAATTTCTGGTCTCTTCATTTAGTAGTATTGTCATCATTGTTATCAATAATGTAATCAAGCTACAAAATCTATTCCAGCTTCCCTTCTTTCCGCCTTGCAAATTTAACCACTTGACAATCTCCCTGTGCATACTGAGCCATAAGGCCCATTACACCTAGACAAAATCCTGCTCTTCTCTATATGAGTGCATGCTAGCATGTATTTCTCTTAAATTTCTCGTATCTTCATTTAGATCAGCATAATTTTTTCTGTTGTAGTTGTCATCATTAATGTAATCAGCTTACAAAATCTAGCCCAGCTGCCCTTATTTTGGCAATTGCAAATTCCTCATCTTCTTCTTATTACACTTTCTGCATCGTCTTCTTTTTTCTTTCAATAACATCATCTCTTATATGATGTCTAACCTCCAACTGTTCTTTAAATCATATGATTTCACCGAAAACACATTCGAATGGTAGTTCCACCTAAACTTTTGCATTTCTCCTCAATGTTCTCTTCTCACATACATCCAATATTAACTTTTTAAACCCATGGCAGCTTTTTTTTTTTTTTGGTTAGTAAATTTCTATAATCCCCCATCTTTTCACCTAGGAAATCTGTCAAGGAGAATAGGATTGAAATTAAATGATGGCACTGCATTCATGGTCATTGCCATGTTGTTGCATTCTAAAATATATTTATTTATTCACTTGTTTTTTTATTTTTATTTTTTTAAACAGCCTGGACCATGTGATGTTGAGAAACACTGAAGTGAGATTGTTTGAATATTTATGCAGGGGCCAAATGGGTTTATCTGATGCTGAACAGAAGAAAGCGAATGAGCAAAGGCTTGAGAAAGATGGAGAAGAAATTTATTCAGAAGGTATCAACACCAAAAAAATGGAGAAAGAAGCACAAGACGGCAGCAGCAAGGATGGCACAGGTTGTTGTCAGGGGGCGAATGGAATTTCTTGTTGCAGGGATGAAAAGAGGGTGGATGGAGATAGCAGCAGCAAGGGCATTGCGGGAAATGGGGGTAAGAGCCTGAGCAAGAAAGGCACATGCATGGTGGCATCATGGTTTAGAACATGGGAGCAGGCCGACACTCTTGCGGCCCTCGCTGTTGTTGGAGCAATGACATCAGTTGCTGTGGCCTATTCCATTTACAGAAGGTCAGGCTGACATTCCTATTGTGCTGTTTATGGTTTTGCACACAGACTTTTCTATTTGAGTACTACATTTTCTATCCAAATATAGATTTTCATTAGCAGACCTACCTACAGATATAGCTTTCTTCATGATTCTTCACTGGAAATCATGACATTTTCTTTTCTTGGGTTATTAATGATAACAACCGGATTACCGGAAAGGGGGGGAATTTGTTTGAACCATATATAGCTTGGATTACTTACTTTTGGGAAAAGAAGGAAATGTATGGTTATAGAAAATTCTTTTTGATTATCCAAATAGTTTGCTAAATAATCTTCCAATCCAAGGGGGTTTGAGTTATCCAATTAGTGTGAATTTTTCAATATGGCCCCACATGATGATGATTGGTTTGGATCTTGCACATTGTTGCAACATGCATGACTAGTTGAGCCAATGGTAAGTTGAGCTAAAGAAAATTCATGGGATGATGCAATTTGTGTTGGGGCATAGTGATGCAGGATGGCCTAGTTATGATGCATGCTTAAGAACTCATATAATCCAGCGGAAATAAAAGACAATAATAATAATAAAATCTAGCAATAATCATCATGATCTAAGAAAATCACAAGGAACATGCAATGGAGCAGGCCACTCATCACAACCATGAAGTATGAGATTCAAGTATCACTATGGTTGGACTTGGCGAGGGATGGAACTTCCCGATCTTACATGGCTATACCCAATCAATTAAGAGGAATCTCTAATCCAGGAAATCAAGAGATTTTTGGATTAGTGATTTGAAAATATGAAAACTTAGGATTTTAGGATCAAAATCAGATTTTGGGAATTGTGGGAATCGAAACAAATAGATTAGAAGGGATAGATTTACCTAGAAGAAGGATTAGAGGGGCAAAAGAAGCAATTAGAAGAAAGAGATCAAGAAAGAGGAAGCATCACCATGAGAGAGACAGGAGGAGGGAGGCAACCAAAGGGTTTTCTTTTCATTAATCAATCACTAATTCGAGTTTAGGGCTCTAGCCCACTTAAATAAGCAAATAAAGACATGAAAGTACTAAAATATCCCTAAAATTAAGCAAAAACGTGTAAATAACAAAAGTGCGGGAAAGTTTGGGCGCTAGGTCGGGCGCCCGAGCTTTCGCCCGAAGTCGTCCGAAAACCTCCAGAGAGGTTCGGGCGCTCGGCAGGCAAAGTTCGGGCTCCCGAAGGCTATGGTCGGGGGCCCGATCGGGCGCCCGAAGACAATGATCGAGCGCCCGAAATCGATCGGGCGCCCGAAGACAATGATCGAGCGCCCGAAATCTTTAGTTTCTTCGGCTTCATTCTCCTTTATTCCTTTGCATGTGTCTTCCTTGAATGGGGTCTTCTATGTGTCTGATCACATGTGGAGGGTCTCCAGCTTCTCAATAGTTGCCTATCCACAAGGACGGTACTTGTAGTTGGTGCTTTCTTCGTTGGTACACCTTGAATGCGCTTGTGTCCACATCACATAGGTATCCATTGAGGCGGGTGTGCTCCCTTTCCATGTGGTTTTGTAATTATGTAATTAGATTTTGTAATTCGAGATTATGGCTATTTCACACCCCTCTCTAATTTATATTAGTAGATTAATAAGTGACACATATGGTAGTCCACAGTACCACCCAAAATACAATGTTCCTACTTTAACACTTTCCCTCAAGCTAGAGCATAGATATTTGTCGTGCCTAGCTTGAAAAATAGTAAAGAAATTGTGCATATGGTAATGCCTTAGTGAGGATATCTACAAATTGTGATTTGGACTGAATGTAGGCTATGATAATCTCTTTGGAAGTGATTTTCTCTCGGATGAAATGACAGTTAACTTCTATGTGCTTAGTCCTCTTATAGAAGATTGGATTATTTACAATGTGGGAGACTTCTTGATTATCACAATAAAGCGAGGCATGCTCACATGCACAACTTCTTATGTGTGCACCCATGCGCACCTTTGCACACGTTCATGGGCACAACATCCAAATGGTCCATGTGATGCGGCACACCATGAAACCCCCATGGCCCAACTTTCAGCCTGATCCAAAACTCTAGTGGACCATTGCAAAGAGAGATGCCAATAAAGGAAGGTAACTGTTTCCTTTTGCCATGGCCCACCAGAGTTTTGGATTAGGCTGAAAATTGAGCCCTGGGGGTTCACTCTTTCTCTCTCTCTCATTTCTTACTTCAAGTTCCAACCAAGTTCCAACACAACAAGTTTCTAGTTCCTACTTCTCGACATGATTAAAGCAAGAAGATCATTCAAGAAAAGAAGTTTCCCTATCTCTCTTGGAAGATCAAGATTCAAGCTTCAAGCACTTTTAAGGAATATTTAAGTTCAACATTCAAGCACTCTCATTCTACAATCTACATTTCTCTCTTACATAGTTTCATACATTTTACATTTCTCTCTCTCTCTCTCTCTCTCTCTCTCTCTAAAAAATACAAAATTCTACATTTTTCCCTATCTTAAATTTTATTTCAAGTGTAGGCTAAGCTACAAGCCTACAAGTTACATACAAGTTACTACATACAGTACAAGACTCTAGACACAAGACTGTGAAGTCTCAACTCTCAATACTCTCATGTCTCAACTACAAGACAACTAGAGTGAAGAAAGTTTGTACTCTCTCTCTCTCTCTCTCTCTCTCTCTCAATACTCTCATGTCTCAACTACAAGACAACTAGAGTGAAGAAAGTCTATTCTCTCTCTCTCTCTCTCTCTCTCTCTCCTTTCTTTTGTTTTGTTCTCTCTACAAGTGTGTTGTCTAACTCCCTCTCCTCTCCCTCTCCCTCTTTTAAGTGCAACTCCCTCTCTCCCTCCCTCTCTCTCTCTCCTCTTTTTTTTCAGTTTTTTTATCTTCACAAGTGTAAGGGTGTAATTTAACTCTCTCTCTCTCTCTCTCTCTCTCTCTCTCTCTCTGTCTGTCTGTCTATATATATATATATCTATTTTTCTTCTCTTCCACAAGACTAGAACAAGTCTGCTAGTACTAGTGGAAGTGTAAGTGTGTAAGTATAACTCTCTCTCTCTCTCTCTCTCTCTCTCTCACACACACACACACACACACACACACACACACATTTATTCTTTAATCTTTAGTCTTTACTCTTATAGTTTTTAGTTTTTAATTTTTACAAGTTATAACAAGAATCAATACACCAATTCTTCCCAATCTTCTTCTTTGAAATCTAAGTTGAATGACCCGGGTTAGAAGTATGAACACTATCATAGTGCTACGAAAAAGACACATAGTGTGTGACTTATGCAGTTTTTTAAGTGCCGGTGGCATTGCATGGCACAAGCAACACCTTACATATACACTGGGATAAAATGCAAGAGTATGTCCCAATATTACTCCAAAAATCCGAAGGGAAATCATGGATTATATAGATAAACATTCAAGAAAGAAATGTGATAGTGTCCTACATTAAGAGGAATTTATGGAATAAGAAGTGTACGAATGGATCCACAAATGTAATTGATGTAGATGAAGCTGGTATAGACCACCGACCTCGATAAAAGCTTGTGGGCAATGAGCCCATGGATATATGGTGTAGACCACACTCCGAGGATATGGTCGACCAAAGGGGTCGAGGCAAGGGTCCCGCTCAAATAACATTAGAAAACCGATATAAATAGAAAGATAGAAAAACTACTGTTCAATATATCGCTAAATGGTTTTACTAAGTCGGTATTGCTTTTAACACAGTTAAAATAAAACACTTCAAAGTTATGGTTGAAGCATTAGGTTATTTGGACCTGGGCTTAAACCTCCTTTATATCATGAAATGAGTAAGATGTGTCTCAAAGTCGAGGTTAATTATACGCTATTCTTCATAGCTGAATATAAGGAATTGTGGAAAACATATTGTTTTTCACTCATGGTTTACGGATGGACCAATAAATCTGGTTAGACTCTTATAACTTTTCTAGTGAATTGTCCAGTAGTATTATGTTCTTGAAGTCCGTGGATGCACCGGGCCATCCTTATACTGGAGATTACTTATTTAAATTATTAGTTGGTGTAGATGAGGAAGTAGGAGAGGAGTACATTATCTAGGTAATTACAGACAACGTAGCCTCGTATGTAGCTTCCAGTCGTCTTCTTCTCCACCCATTGTGTGGCCCATTGTATTGATCTTATGTTAGAAGATAGAGGTTGATTATTCTTAAAAGTGATTGTAAGGGCTAGAAGAATCACGGTCTTTATGTACAAGCACGCCATTCTTCTCCATCTAATGAGAAAACACATTGAGTGCAACTTGCTACGTCCAGCAGTCACCTGTTTCATTACAACCTTATTAACACTATAAAGATTGCATTAAAAAATCCGAACTTAGAAGCTTTGTAGTGTCGGCTGATTGGACAAATATGTCTTGGTCAAAGAAGGTTGAAGAAAAGCTAGTTCAACAAACTATCATTTCACAATTTTTTTGGACACAAGTGGTAAAGACACTAAAAACGTCTAAACCCTTAGTCACTGTGTTGTGATTGGTGGACGGAGATAAGAAGCTACCAATGTGTTACATATATGATATGATGGAGATGACGAGAAATAAGATCATTGACCATTTAACAATAGAGAGCGTGATTACAGGATGCCCATTTTGGATATTATAGATAGAAAATGGGGCAGCCAAATGTCATCTCTGTTTATTTAGCTGCCTACATCCTTAACCCAACCTGTTTATTCGCTTCCCTCAATCTAGTAGAAGCACAGACTACACATATGGTTGTATTTATTGACATATTGGAAAGAATGATTCTAGATAGAGAAGAACAGGATGAGATCTCAGTTCTACTGGACTTCTATACAAAGAGTTAGGACATATTCTTAAGGGATATAATCATTAGGCATCGGATAATGAAATTGCCCAATAAGTAGTATGAATGTCTCTTACTATCTTACAAATAGTTTTTTTTTACGATCTAACCTACTTAAATTATTTTTCTCAGCTAACTGGTGGGCTGCTTGTGGAGTGGACCTGAATAGGAAGGATCCAGTTCTAAAGAAGTTGGCCATGAGGATTTTTGGACTCATGTGTTTTGCTAGTGGTTGCGAGCACAACTGGAGCATGTTCGAGGCGGTTAGTTTGGAAAAATGAAAATTTAATAGTTTGTGATAATTTATAAATAAGTCTAAGCAGGCTAATGTCTAATGTACTTTCATTCATGCAGATTCACACCAAGAAAATGAATCTTTTTGAAGAAAAGAAGCTCAATGACTTGATCTTCGTCCAATACAATCATAAGTTGTGAGAACAATTCCAGGTAAGGCGAGAAAAGCCTGGTTTCTATGACCCTATCTGCATAGACGAGCTGGATGCAAATAATGAGTGGCTTGTGGAGACGCAGGACCTAATCTTTGCTGGCGAGGAGCTGATATGGGGCCCAAGTTGAATATGCCGCATTGATGATCAAGCCGAAGATCAACCACTGGATATTGATGAAGTATTAGTACGTACAGTTGATAAAGAAACAAAAGAAGATGAAGTATATGTGGAAGAAGGAGATGACTCTGATGATGACGATGGTGGTGATCAAATGCCACAATGGCAAATAGATCATTGTATATAACATTTAGTATTATTTTGTTAGTGTATAACTTGTAAATTATATTTTCATTGTCTACTATAATAAATAAATAGCTTATCGATTTTGTTACTTCTTACTTATTAAATGTTAACTATATTGTTGAATGTTGATGACTTAATGTTTAATTTATTATTTAATTGATTTTATTTCTCTCAAATGTACTTTAAATATGTAAAATAAGTTATGTATTAACTTAGGAAAGTTCTCCTTAATTTCTTATATATATAATTTTTTTTTCCTACTTCTAGTTTTTTTTTTAATTTTTTTTCGAAAAAATAAAAAAATTATGTGGTTGCACATGCGATTGTTTGATCACATATGCAATCGCACATGATCACATATGCGATTTAACAACATTGCCCTTGGCCAGGTGCTTTCTTTAGATATTTAAGAATCCTGAGAATTACTTCCCAATGTGGAACTCTTCGTTGGTGCAATGTATCTTGTACTCACAATGCTGATGGTGAATGCAATATTTGGTCGAGTAGCGGTAAGATATATCAACTTGCCTACCATCTTTTTACATCTACCAGAGTCATCAAACATGTGTCCTTGGTCATTTAATAGCTTCTCACTAGTCTTCATACGAGTATCAGTCGGTCTCCACCCAAGCACGCCAGTCTCCTTTAATAAACCAGGAACATACATTCTTTGGGAAAGATTAAACCTTAACTTTGATTTAATGACCTCAATATCCAAGAAATATCGAAGTAGCCTCGAATCCTTAGTTTGAAAATGCTTCTTCAGCTCTAAGATGCCGGATGCACCACTCCTTATAATGACGATATCATCGACATATACAACTAATGCTATCATACTCTTATCACTATGCTTCATGAAGACTGAGTGATTAACTTTACTCCAATAGAAGCCGTAAGTCAGTAACACCTTCCTAAACTTATCAAACTACACTCTTGGATACTGTTTTAAATAGTAAATCACTTTTCGAAATCTACATACTCTCATAGTCTCCCCCTAAGCAACAAAACCAGGTGGTTGCTCTATGTAGACTTATTCAGTTAAGTCGCCATGAAAAAATGCGTTCTTAACATTCAACTAATAAAGAGGCTAGTTCCTAATAGCCACAATAGAAATTAATACTCGAACATAGTTGAGTTTAGCCACAGGAGAAAATGTCTCTTCATAATCAAGTCCTTGGGTCTGTGTGTATCCCTTGGCCACTATACGGGCTTTCAACTGCTCAACGGATCCATCTAGGCAATACTTGATGATGTAAACTCATCGATACCCTACAACCCTTTTTCTGGTAGGCAAATCGACCAATTCTCATGTAATGAAAGGACTAAAAGTTTTAAAGACTCTAAAGAAGGGTGACCCAACTGACTATGCCATTGTAGTGGTGATGTGCTAGCATGAAGCACAATGCTATAAATTTTGGGATCAAAGTAATAAGTCCATGTGATTTATGACCCCCACCAATTGTTCTCTTTATCTGCAGGTCCTGAAATAAACAATTAGAAGGATAGAATGTCACTAACAATTTGAGTGTTTTGTTAATTGGCTCACATGTATAAGGTTAAGAGGTAAGTTAGGTACATAAAGAACTGAAAATAAGGACAAGGAAGAACTGGGATGAGCAATACCTTTACCTTGGACTTTAGAGAAGGATCCATTAGCAAGGGTAATAGAGGAATGTGATGGTGAGGTAGCTAGTTGGGTAAGAAAATGGTATGTACCTGTCATATGATTCGTGACCCTTGAGTCAATCACCCAAGGGGTGGTACTAGAGGACGTAGCAAGAGCATTATCTTTGTTGACTAGAGTAACAATGGAGGTAGATGAAGCTGTTGTCGCTGGGAGCAAATTAGATGTTACCCTGGTAACGCCTTAGTGGGTGTTACCCCTACCGTGTGGGGCCTACCTTGATGTATTTTTTGTATATACATGCGGTCCATATGTTGTTACACCTAATTTTAGGATGCGATCCAAAATTATAAGAAGATCCAAATCTCAGGTGGACCATACCAATAGAAAGAGTGATGAATAATCATTAAAAGCATTTTGCGGGCCACAAAAGTTTTAGATCGAGATGATCTTTAAATTTTCCCTTCATCCAGACTTTCTCAACATTATGAAGAGCTTGGATTGCAAATAAATATTACCAAAACCTTATGATGGGCCCTTTGGAATTTTTAATGGTGGGCACTTAATCAGCACTGTTTCCTATGGTATGATCCACTTGAGATTTGGATTTGCATAATTTTTTGTAGACTATCCTAAAATGGGCTGGAGAAACGGATGGATGGTGTGGATATACAAAATACTATCCATGTGGGCCACACGGTAGGGGTAACACCCACTAAGCTGATCCTGGGGTAACGCCTAATTCGCTTCCTTTGTTGCCATATGCCTACCCATCACTCTCATAGGCATCGCAAGGGACCATAATGGTGACTGAATCACATGCAGAGGTAGGGCTAGTAAAAGTATTAATAAAGGGTCCATCGTCTGAATACATTGCCTGGTCAGCCAAGAGAGGCTTGGGGGGTCAGCCATGAAGAAGCCAAAATCTATCAACGGTATGATTCGTCCTCTTATAGTGAGTGTAGATGCGTTGTTGTCCAACGAGGTCAAAAGAGAAACTACACCCACGTCCACGTCCAATGCCATGTCCCCCTCATCCTTCACCTCTACCACCTTGGCATCTTGAGGCAGACACAAAGGCCGAGTTTTTTTCCAAGAGGCAATAAAAGAGGAAGCATGGGATGGAGGAGAGACGTGAAGAACATGAGAAAAGCTATCAGTTAAGGAAGGGACCATATCACTCCCTAACATCTGAGTTTTGACCAGCTCAAGATATGGGCACAAGGTACCAAGAAACATGGCTACACCAAGCTCCTATCTAAATTGTCGTTGTTGGGCAATATCACTAGCGTATGGATGGTTGTTGACAACCCCAAGTATAAGGTTGTGCTCTAGTAATAATTCAGTAGAGACTGAGATTGTCCTCAGGGATTGTAGTAACTATTCTGAATATTAGTAACTAAGACTATCTAAATTTGGATTTGTATAGTAGTTTAGGAATACAAACAATAAATTTAAAAGGGAATTTCGAAAACGAATCACTAGGGATTCAAGGATCCACTTATAATCATCCATAATGCTAATCTATTCATTCAAGCAGATAACTCAATTGGAATCGGAGTCTTATCCCTATCCAATCGGAAGATAGATTCAATTAAGCCGTAGATCATAAGCCAACAAGGATATGAACTTCCATAGATCGATTCTAAATAAAGCATATAATACTTAAATTGAAGGATTACAAAGCATTCACCATAATTAGGGTTGTAAATGGTTGAGTTCGGGCCGGGTTTAGCCAAAACTAGACCCGCCCATTTACTAAACGGGTCTGGGTCTAAATTTTAGACCCAGACCCTTTTACTAAATGGGCGGGTCCGGGTCGGGTCCAAGTCAACCCATCAGACCCATTTATAAATGGGTCCGGGTCTGGTAGAGGTAGATCCACCCTGACCCATTTATAAATGGGTGGGGTCTAATGGGTTCGGGTCTGGATCAAGTATGCAAGCATTTTACAAGGCTTAAAACTGGGTCCAGACGGGTTTGGGCTGGACGGGTCCGTTGAAACATAGACCAAACCCGCCCACTTACTAAATGGGTTCGGGTCGGGTCGGGTCGGGTCGGGCTTAATATAAAGAAAACCAGACCCAGACCCGTTTAGCAACTGGGTCTGTTCTTGGACTCAGACCCGTACCATTTAACAAATGGGTCGGGTCTAGGTCGGGTCTAAATGGGTTGGGTCCGGGTACCCCATCGGGTCCACTGACCCATTTACAGCCCTAACCATAATCATGATGAATTTGAGAATTTCACAATTCAAAACTCTTAAACCCAATTAATCAATCTTAGTAAATAAAAAACATCTCCTATAATCATAATCATAAAAGATGGAAGATTAAACTAAAACATCAATCTTATTCAAACCAAAATTATGAATTGTTTATCATTAAAACTGAAAGTACTTAAAATTAAATAGATTAAAGCATTACAAATAACTATAAGCTTCCCCTCTTAGCTTTAGCTAAGAGGTTTAACCAACCATAGAGATGGTTGAACTAAAACTACTTAAAAAGAAGAGAAAAATATGAACTAGAAGAACTTGAAATAAAATCCTCCACTTCGAATTTCTCCACCTCCATTACGTCCTAGAATATCCTTAGAAGCTTTGGGAGAAGCCTTTTTTATAGGAAAAATTCGCCACCGTCTTGAGTTGTGTAAGATTTTACGCAGTTATGTCGGTTTATGACTTGTTTCAAGGGGTTTGCGACTTGTCTCAAGTCAACTAGCGACCGGTCTCCAGCCTTCTGGCGACCTGTCAGAGATGTGTCTCTGACTAGTCTCAAATGACTGTTTCTTCTGAAACTTTAGTCTTTCTATTTCTTCTTCAGAGGCTCGATTCTTCTAATCTTTGGCCCATTTAAACTTGATCTTCTAAGCATCCTAAGTTCTTCTAATTAGCATTCAAATCATGATATCTCTCACCACTTTTCGCAAACATAGAAACATACACAAGTCTATAACTTTAACAGTTCAAACCATGCGATTGTGATGTGAAATTAGGGATTATAATGCATAATTCAGAGCTCAACAATGGTGCATAATCCATTCATCAAGCAACCCTTTGAACTGAGCACAATGCTCATGGAGATGATCTCCTTGTTTCATAGTACAAATTTCTTGAAAAATGTCATAGAGGCGATGTATGTTCTTCTCAGCAGATATAACTGGTGCAGATTCTCCCATACTTCTTTAGCAGTCTTATAACACATTACAATAGTATACACCGTCTCGTCCATACTTCCATATAACTAATTCATGACTTGTGTGTCAACCTTACTCCACTGAAGATAAGATGATGAGTCTTCAGAAGGATTACCATTTGTCAAGTGTTTAATTTTCTGTTTGGGTTTTAAGAAAAGTTTGACAGAGCGTGCCAGGGGAGGAAATTAGATGCCCCTTTTATTTTAATTGAGGTTATTTGTTGAACTTCATATTTGACATCAAATTTCACATCGGTGCTTGTGCTACCCATAACTTATAAATCACTAAAATAATAATGACATCTCACACCAATAAACACAGAGCAATAAAAAAAAAAATCCAACCTTGGTGCGAATGGCGGACGTACAATCCACAGAAATCCACCGCTAGAAAAAAGACCTTGTATGAAATATAGGATAAAATATTGACACCCAGTAGAAATCAAAATCTGTCACGGTGGGTGGCAATTGTTAGATGTCATAGTAGGGGGTCTCAGCGTGCGGGAATCGTGGTAAGGGATCAGAATAGCGTGCGGGAATCGTGGTAAGGGATCAGAATAGCGTGCGGGAATCGTGGTAAGGGATCAGAATTGCAGCACGAGGATTAGGTCCTGAGATTTTTTTGTTTTGGTGGGGGGGGGGGGGGGGGGGGTAGATCAGGGGTCACAGCAGGGAATGAGTTAGTTGGGGTCAGGGGTTGGGGGCATTAAGTCGCAATAGGGATAGATGTGCTAGGATCGACAAGGGGTTGGGGACGGTGGGTTGCGATCAGGTGCTGTGATAGGTGAGGTTGTGGTAGGGTGTAGTGGGGTTAGGTTGTGGCAGGGGGTTGTGGGATTGGGTTGGGATTGAGTTTTGCGGTAGGGGGTAGGGAAGAAGATGGTGAGTTTTGCGGTAGAGGGGTAGGAGCGTTGTGATTGAGTTTTGCAACAGTGTCGGGGAGGTGAGATAGAGGGGAGGTGGTGGTTTTTGGAGGACAGTATGGGGTCGCCATTGCGGAAGGGAGTTGGTGGGTGATAGGGGTTTCGGGGAGGTGGTGGGTTGTGATGATGGGCGACGTTCGGTTTCTGTGGACTTCTCGAGCCGGTTATGGCCGGATAGATCTGTTGGTTGCTAGCGATGAAAACAACAAGAAGAAGAGTGATTCCATGTAATCAGAGTTTATAGTTTGAGATTAGGGCTATTTAACACCTCTCTCTCTAATTTATATTAATTGACTAATAAGAAATACATATGGTAGGGTATGGTTCCATGGTTCAGTGGTAGACTGTCTCTGTTTCAACACTGGAGACCAGGGATCGAGTGCCCATTTTGTTTGGGTGAGTGTGTGTGGGGTGTGGGTAAAAAAAAGATACATATGGTTGACCATAATATCACCTAAAATACAATGTTCCTAATTAACAGGTTTAAAAATGGCAAAGGTCTACATTGATGGTGTAACAGCTAGGCAATCTGTTGGCCGTTGTGATGGTGACCCCAACAACACCGAAAGCGACCTAGAAAGAAACTTCCACTCGATGTGAACATGGCCATCCACTTTGCGAATGGTCTTTTTTATTTTTTTATTTTTTTATTTTTTTTGTGGAGGGCGGTGAACCTGCAACTGACTTTTGGGACCAGTGGTGTTAGAGGAGCTTTCTTTCTCTTTGCTGGAACATGCTTTCCTCTTTCTCATGTTCTTTTTGTATTTTTCCTTTTCAATGTACTGGTTAAAAGAAAAAAGGAGAGTACAAAAAGTAGAGTACAGGACAAACATTGCAGAAAAGTAGAGATGAAATAGTGTTCAATGGAGCGAAAAGTTAACGACGAGTTTCCTTCTAATTTCTATGCCCTTGCTTGCTTTTGCTTTTCCTTGCTCTTTGTTTTGTTTTGTTTTTTGTGTTTTTTTTTGCTTTTGATAATTATAATAGAAGTGTAGAGTGTACAAGCAGAAAAGTAAATGGACTAGTTTAAACTAGAATGCAGGATGCTCGCAATAAAGTAAAGGGACCAATTTGCACTAGAACGTAGGATGTGGGCAGGAGAGTAAATGGACTAGTGTATGGTGGAATGTTAGTAAGTTGGTTAGCTAGTTGACCAGTATTCACTGGAATGTTAGTTAGTTTTATAGGAAAGTAAAAGGGATTAGTATTAACTGGAATGAGAGAAAATAAATGGACTGGTATTCAGTTGAGGGTTAGAAAGTGAATGTGCCAAAATTGTAGAATCTTCGAAAAAAATCATAAAATCTCGTATTTTGAGTCGGGCCTTGATTAGTGGCTATCACATAATCCCCAGTGGAGTCACCATTTTGTGAACACCCTCCCGCGTGAAGACGTGGAAAGCTCACACTTCCTCGTCTTTCTTTCTTTGTTTGAGTTTAAGTTGTGTAGTTGGAGTGATTGGGGTGTTGACTTAGACGAAAAAGTTCGTTTGCCTTGGATTCGCCACTAACCAAATGAAGCTTTGGAATCTATGGCTGACTAGAAATCATAGAATCGCTTAAAGGTTAGGGAATCGTTAGATTCCCCAACTCAAGTGACTTTTGCTGTTGGTTTGCAACCGTAGATTATAAGTAAGGGCATTGGTTGCGTAAAAAAAAGGGTTTATATGCCCTTTTTCGCCTGCACGATGTGCAATCTCTACTTTACACTGTGCACTGGCCGACCTGTTTGTCGACCGATCGAATTTGGTAAAAATAGTCCATCGAGGTCATCTCAAAAACTTGAAAATCCAACCTATCTGGCCCGATCGGTCGGATCTGGTAAAAACAGTCCAGCGAGCTCAGTTCAAAAGCCTGAAAAGTCTGACCTATCGGCCGAACAGTTGGATCTGGCCACTGGCTGGTTGGATGTTTAACAATAGGGCTATTTTCTGCAGTTTTTGCACTTTACTTTTTTGGCCCTATAGCTCTGCACTTTGCTTTTTATGGCCCTTTCAAGTCTTTTAACATGATTTTTCAAAGTTTTTCTTTATTTTTCAATTCCCTCTTCCATGGCTTCTTTCTTCCATTCTTGGCCCATCTTCCTTTAATCTTCAATGATGTTAAAATTGGGCTTTTATCCTCAAATTGGTGAAGTCCCTCTTTCATTCCTACAATCATAAAAGCATGCATTAGATAGTTTTTTAATTATAGAAATCATGTATAATAAGTGATGAATTGGGGCTAGAACATGTATAATCTAGACCTCAACACACCCCCAACCAGAATTTTGCTACTCCCGAGCAAAACATGCGTGAAACAAATCTAATTCCCTAAATTCAACTCTCTCAGAAACTGTACTTCTATAAACTTTAAGTCGTACAAGTACAAAATTCGGAGAAACTTAGTGATAAGAATTGAAATCTTAAACTCCTGAAACATAATGAGTGTTTCACATAGAATCTCCGCTGATTGATTGATAAATAGAAGAATCCGAACAAGTATAGTCTAGTGTGTATAGTGAATGTTCATCTCATGAATTTCCAAGATCACCTTCTTCATAGATCAACGAAACTAAAGATCTAAAAGTTTTCAGATCAAGAACAAGCCTATGACAAGAATTTTCCTTACCGTTCCTTTGATAGCTTTCACACTACTTCCTGTTTCCAGCTTGGGCTATGGTGTACCCTCCCCTGGTTGGTGATAGGTAGCCCTTTTCAGAAATTTTCTACAAATTTTTTAATATAATATCTTTTTCTTTTTTTCTTTTTCATATCAATCATGAGATAGGATTTTTATAAATCCATATCTTAAACATTCCTTACTTCTCTTATTTTTTGAACGTGATGGACAAAGTTCCCCGACTTGGTTCCTCAACACTTTTAAATCTTAGTCTAGCCAATCTACAAATCTACATAATCCCTTCAATCATAAGAATTGTGTAGTGTGAACTAGAATCCATAAGTGTTCAAAATTTTTATCAATCAAATTAATAGGGGAATTCATATAGAAAACTATTATATTTAAGATAATTCAAGGGTTTCAAAATCGTATCACTTCATCTTTCTTTTATACTCGTATTATCTTAAGTGCATAGAAACAAAATTTTTCAAAAGAGTTTTGAATTGAGAAAAGTAAAAATTTTTCTACATAATTTGTTTGAAATGTCACAAAAAACTAGTAGATTCATCTAGGAATCTCACCCCCCAACCAAAATCTTACATTGTCCTCAATGTAAAATGATATGCAATATGCAATGACATGAGAGCAATGAAAAAAATAAAGGAGAGTGAGAACGAGAGTATTTGAGGCAGCAAGTTAATCAAGTCTAGCTTCTTTCATGTCTCTGAGAGACTTATTGAATCCTAAATGCATAAAAATAAACCTAACTTACCTACTCTACCTAACCTTTATTAGTCTGATCGACTACATGATCAAATTTGTGGAGGATCTTTATGAATTTCAACAAATTTCTCATGAGGACCATCCAAAGTCCTGCTCGACAATAGACATAGGTGCTTTTCATCGACAACTCATAGGAATGTACACCACATGAATAAGAAGAGGAGATATGAGCAACAAAAAGATACCTCCTCCTATTATGGGCTGGGTAAAAATTGTGCAAATACGGGTCTTCCTAGTCAAAATTTTTAATGGGTTGTAAAACCCATGATAATGGAGGGATATTCATCATGTTTTTCAGTTAAAGTTGTCTCCTCCACAATTTCATAATTATACGGTGCGTTCATAATCAATCGTAATGAGTTAAAAAGAGTGGAAGAAGGTTCTTCAACCACCGGCACCACGTTTAACAAAATATCCAACTCCTTAATCAACTCATCATTAAGATCATCAGACTGGGCAAACATTGCTCTAGAAAATCGAGATAGTCGGATGAAGGGTCCTCGTCCTCCCTTAGTGATTGAAGAAATTCTGTTTTAATGGAAATGAATTCCTCCTCTATAGAGAGGAGGTCTTCCAAAGAAAGTTCGTCGGGTTTAGCGGTAAGCAAATTCTCTAGAATTGGTTGATCATTTGAAATTTCAGATTGTACCACCCCATCATCCAAAGAAACAGAATTTTCAACCTAAAGGGGGTCTTCCACAATAATTTTTGACATGTTATGTTGGTGGAAGGACTCAAAAATATCAACTTCGGCTAGCTCTCTATCATGCATATCCTCTAGAGACTCATAAACATTCTGCCATTGGGAAAAAGAAACCATAGGCTCATAAGCAATCTCCGAACCCTCATTGTAGTTAATCATACCATCACTTTTAGATTTTGTAAATTCCTCGGGTTCGTCAACTTCCATTGGAATCTCTTCATCATTAAAATCAGGGCATCTAAAAGAGATAGTGGATTCACTATAATCGATGATGATATTGGGATCACTGACATCAATATCTTGTAGAAGTTTAGTCATTAAATCCAGAGAAGGTTAGGCTTGGATAGCCTCATCCTCCTCATTAGTGGGGATTGATTCGGTGTTTTCAATTTCGGGCTCAACGTCTTTAAGAGATGACAAGTAGGTTTGATTTGATTGCTCATACTCGTACTCTTTCTCTAAGTCCTCAAATTTTTTTATATACTGTAGACACCCCACCTTCGGCTACAATGTTGGTAGAGATAGCTGAATGAATGGAGGTCCATACCCCCAAATCCCATGTCAAACCCAGCCAAACTCACCCTTGTAAGCCCTAATCCATAGCCTAGCTCAAGCTTGAACCCAGTCAGCTCACCCCTAAACATCAGCTCAAAAAACCCCCTATAAGAAAAACCAGTCAAAAATTCCTTAAAAAGTCAAACTTGGTGAGTCAACCCGCTGAGTCAAATCACCGAGTCAACTCACTGGGTCAGTCTAGCCCATGCACCCAGTCGACTTGTCGTGTCCAAACCCATCTTTTCAAACCCAGTCAACTCACCTGGTTCCGAGCCATAACTTCGGAGTAGCTCTGAACCTTGAACCTCGGGCTTTGCTGCTTCAGGTTCGGGGGTCGTACGCTCCGAAGCTGGAGCGGCACGTCCGTACGAGGGCCGCCCAAACTTATTTACGGGAACTGCCATCCTCCGCACCTATAAATACCCTCATTCCCTCTCATTCACAACATCCCTCAACTCTCAGAGAAATCCCATAAATTCCGAGTCCATCTCCACCCCCCTTTTAGTCCATTCCTCCACCAAGGAGAGCCCGAGTGAGAAGAGCCTAACCCTGGTCTAGCCTAGCCTGACCCTAGTCCAAGTCTCCCAAGCTACCTACGTCCCAATCTTAGCCGCTCGAAGCAAACCCTTGCGACACCTCCGTCCATCCAGCTACTCTTTTATTAGTATCATCTTATTTGCATCTAGCATAAGTGCAACATTTATTATTCTTCCAACCCTCCTGCTTATCATATCATTGCAAACACTTTGATTATTCAAATACACAGCATGCATCCCGCATAGAGCACCTGTCAGTTCGAGTGTATGCTCTGGGCTTGCCTGTTAATGGAAACCTGCCCATCAGAAACTCTTACTGTTCAGACCAATATTCATGCATCATATCATTCATGAGAGTGTACGAGGATTAAATCAGACTTTCAAGTATTAGTTCGATTCTGTGAAGTAGAGACTGTACTTCGGTAAGGGCAGAGTGGGTACTTAACACCTTCCCACCCTGTAACCGTGATCCCTTACCTCGAATCTCTGGCCGCAGATCAAAATGAATCATTTTAGAGGAAGGAATCTTCAGATTCCCTTCTCTAACGTTTCTACGGGGTTTAGCCGACTGTAGATTCAAAGTAACTGGCTAGTAGCGACTTTGGTCTTATATGAACTCATCCAAACATATCCAATTTAGCACGACAATCGAAAAAGGCCCTCGAGAACGAGGCGATCCAGTGACACAACGACGATTCGCGCACACCCCCTTTTTTCGAAATGGAGGGTCGGGAGCACGGAACGGCGAGCATCCACAGAATGACGACTCCACTGGGGATATGCTAGTCCCACTAGTCGTGATCTAATTTGACAAATGGAATCCCTCCTGTACTTGAAAGTCATTAATCCTCATACAATCTCATCTGCATAGCATTCCATCCAAAAAAAGAAAAAGAAAAAAGAAAATCCCAAAACCCAAAGAAAAAAGAAGAGTAGAGCATATTCCTCACCATTGCGCCTCCTCGGGCTCAATGTCTTCGGAAACAACTTCCCTTCCACATCATAATCCGCGCTTGAGCTCAGCAAGCTATGTCCGACCATGAAGAGGAAGCTCACCTCTTCCCTGCCCTCGACATGGCCGAAGCGCAACCTCTAGCGCAACAACCAATTGAGAATACGCCAATCATGCAAGAATTGGCACAAGGAATGAGAGCAATGCAAAAAATACTCTTGCAATTCATGCAAGCATATCCCCGCCGATGGGACCTTTACTTAATTTCAACACATCCCTGTCAATGGGATTTCAATTCAATTTCCAGCAGCAGGGACAACACTGGCGAATGTCCACAATGGGGGTCAGTGTCAAGCCCACATCAATTAGCGGACAGTGGCGAATACCCAACAAGGGAGTCACTTCCCAATATCTTAGCCTCTTACAAATAGGAGCACTTTTCAATTCCAGCACATCCCCGCCGATGGGATTCTAGTTAATTTTCAGCAATCTTTAATTCAGCAAGCTCTAGTTAATTTCCAGCAATCTTCGATCCAGCAATCTCCAGTTAATTTCCAGCAAGTTCCAGTTCAACCATCAGTATAGTCTCCAGCTCAATTACAGTCATTTCAAGCACAAGTTCGTCAGAATCCAGTTCAATTATCCAATCAATTTCAGCAACCCGCGGTTGCTTTTCAGTAAGCTTATCGGGTAGAAGATATCGACCACTATGCCGAAGAAGAATGTGCCTTAGTTCGAGAGGCACCAATCACTCGAGTAGATCATGCAGTACTGGACGAGTTGCGGGAGCAGTTCCAGATCTTGAAAAATCAACTACAACGACAACAGGGAACCGATCTACCCTCGACTAAGTTCAGAGACTTGTGTTCATTTCCAGATGCTCAGATACCTCAAAACTTTGAGGTCCAAAAATTCAAAAGATAGAACGGCAGCGGTTGTCCCACAGCATATCTCGAGGCTTTTTGTGGAAAGCTGAGTGCAATCTAAGGAAATGAAGGAGACCTCATTCGCTTGTTCCAAAAATCTCTGAAGGGCGATGCCCTAAACTGGTACACATCATTGGACTGCCATCGCATCAGGACTTGGGAGCAACTCTCCTAGGCTTTCGTTGACAGATTCGCATACAATCTCAACATGGCACCCAAGAGAGCCGACCTTGTGGCTCTCAGGCAAAGGAGTGACGAAACGTTATCAGCTTATGTGGGACGTTGGCGAGCTATGGCAGCCAGAATGCGGACACCTATTGACGACGAAGAATAAATCTCTATGATTGTTCATTCAACATATCCTGACATATCTGGATATCTTATCTCGCATCCATATGTGAATTTCTCACAATTGATCTGTGCTGGAGAGCAAGTCGAAGCAGGAATCCGCACAGGGACAATCTCCCCATGGCCTCATCAGGCCACTCCAGTCAAACGAAACATAGTGGAAGGAAGACCTATTGGATATGGGAATGGAAACCGCAGCGGCTCTCCTCCTCATCCGACAGAGGTAAACAACATCATCGCCACTGTTCAGGGCAACCAATATGCTCCCCCACAGGGATGTCAACCATATCAACAGAATCGGGCTCAGCATCAACCTTAGAGGTATCAGCCACAGCCACCCCTACCGCAACCAAATCCTCAACCACAGTCACAACCACCTCAACAGCAGTAGCAGTTCAGGGGGAACGGCCAATACTCATGTCAGAATAGGCAGAATTACAAGGAGTTCAGAAAATTTACTCCTCTCACTCAGCCACTCAGTCAAGTCATGACTATGCTGGTACAAAAGCAGTTACTCACTCTAATGGCACCCAGGCCTCCTCCAAATCCTCTGCCCCCGAACTACCGAGAAGATGAATATTGTGCCTACCATCAAGGGTGTGGCCACACCACTGATCGATGTATGACTCTGAAGAATGCCATACAAAATCTGATTGACGACCGTAAGATTGTCATCTTGGTCCCTGAAAATCCTCCAACAGCTCCTACCAACATCCTTCAGAATCCTCTGCCTTAGCATCCGACGGACCATAGTTCATCTCGTGGCCCTGTTGTTAATAGCATAAAAGAAGGAGAGCGTATCGATCACTTCTTCTCCCCTATCCAATCCATTCATGCTTACACTTATGGGCCAACAAACTCTCCTTCGATCTTGCAAGGGGTAAACCCCTTTCCTCCTTCAGTCTTCGAGTTAGTACTCGAAGGAGCACCTCCATATGATGCACCAGTTGTTCAAGGGCTAGTCCCCTTGCAAGGGGCACCTTACAACCATTCATGTTGGGAGCCGGTCATCCTGGAAGGAGTACAGTCATACATCAAGCCCGCATACAAACCTGTCGTTTTGTAAGGGGCAATTTTAGCTCAGGAACAATCCAATCTGCAATGGAGGGATTAATACTTATCAGTAGCAAGAACCCATTATCTTGGAAGGGGCTCCTCCAGTCAAGCCAGTCATATTACAAGGGGCAAGGTCTGTCCCCAAGCCACAAAGACGTCCCGGAGGCGTGTCAATTACACTATAACAGCTGGGCCGAATAGAGAAACCCTTTGCCATATCAAGAGGACTAGTGTTCATTTCATGGTAACCTCCTGCTCCAGGAACAGTCAAGCTAGGGCGACGACCTTATGTGATCTATGAAGACAAACCTCGATATTATCCCTTCAGCACAGGCAACAATGTAGTCTTCAAGGCAAAAGCTCAATATGAGGAAGATCTGGTACCCACACCAGCACTGTTACAAGAACCATGGTCCTAGAAAGCAAAAGAGAGGATAATTATAAAGAAGTCTCGTGGCACTATCCAGAATGTGCAGAGGTAGGAAACATGAATCCCAATGGGCGTTGCATCCAAAGAGATAATCAGAACAAAGGAGATCCCAAAAGCGCTCTCTCGGGCCTTGGCAATAAAAACGAAGCTGCATATGATGTGACGACTCAGCTCAAGTCAATCCCTGCCCAAATCTCGGTATGGGAGCTACTCTGCACATCTCGCATACACCGAGAAATGTTTGCCAAACCCTAAGCGATGCCCATGTCTCCTCCGATAGAGCACCCTGAAATGATAACATTGATGATCAGACAGCTCTTAGCTCCGCGTGCCATCACCTTCACTGATAATGAATTGCCACCAGAAGGGTGCGACCATGGGCGATCCCTCAATATAGCCTTATGATATAAAGACCTTTGTGTCCTGCTAGTCCTTATCGATAACGGCTCAAGCTTAAATGTCTGCCCGCTCAAGACTGCGAAATGCCTGGGAATCAATCCTTCCTCATTCTAGCCCAGCACCATGTACGTCAGAGAATTCGACAACACTTACTGATCAGTGGAGGGAGAGGTCGACATAGAGGTACAGATAGGTCCAGAAATCTCCACCATCACATTTTTAATCCTGGATATATCAGCATCTTTCAACATGTTGCTCGGACGACCTTGGCTACATAAAGTTGGAGTTGTGCCATTAACTTTACATTAATAGGTGAAGTATATCTGTGAAAATCAAGTGATCTCTGTCCATGCAGAGAAGGAGCTCATCATTCCTTTCAATGTTGCTACCACTGAACCAGATATCCCCATCATCGACATCCAACACTCTGAAGAAGACGTCCCATTTCATAGTTTCGAATTCGAGACTGTGAACGCTATCGCTAATCCAGAATCGATAAGTGTGGATCGTGTCTTTTCACTAGCAGAATGTCTGAACCTCAGGTATCGGATGAAGAATCATTTCAAGTTCAGAAAGATGCCGCTGGTATATAATCCACGCAAATGGGGACTCGGGTACAGGCCAGTCATCATGGACAAAAGAAGAAAAAATGTCGGTGTTCACCCATTCAATTCATCAGGCCAGGAGAGCCTTGCAGAGATCCAAGAAGAAATCAACCAATTGCACTACATAAAGGCCTCCCGATGAGCCTAGCTTGGGCCATGTGGCCCCCCATTCGATGGGACTGATTCTCGAACCATCTAAGCCTCCAAAAGAAGAAGGAGAAGATGAAGACAAAGAAGAAAAACAAATACAACAGCTTCAGGACCAGGGTACTCTGATACTTGCTCTCAACTAGGGGCACAACCTACCCACTTCAATTCCAACCAACCAGGGGCACAACTTGCCCATCTCAGCATCAATCAACAAGGGGCACGACCCGCCCATCTCTGCAGAATCAACATCATTAAACATCAGCCAGGGGCAGAAGTAGCCCATCCATTGGACCAAGAAAGGGAAATGGCCAGCCCTTGATTGGTCCGATGTCTAGATTCCGAACTTGTGTCTCGCTGTGGAACCAGACGAACTACAATGCGAGGTAAGTGATCCGAGAGGGACTGAGTATGACTCAGATCTCGAACCCAACCAGCGAGAAATCATGGTCATTGGGCCAGACTGTGATTCTTTACCCAAATCATCAACTCGCACCTCTCCAGGGGAAGGAGTGTGGGGTCCTGAATGGTCATCCATTCCCTTGACTTCTGAATTAGCCAGAGAGTCATCTGAGGGCTCTGGCTTCTAAAAAAAATGCCGGTTTAAGCAGCGAGCGGTACTCTGGGACAAGTTGGGATCAATCATGGTCTGTAATGCCCGCTTGTTCAAGGTCTCGTGAATTTGAAAAATCCAAAAAAATAAAAAACTTTCAAAAGCCAAAAACATCTAGCATTTCAATTCCAGAAAATTCTCAAAAACCAAAAAATATTTCTTTTCCTGTATTCAATAATGTGCCAAGTTTGTCTAAAGAGTCGCATGAGTTTGAAGTCGAATCATATAATTTTAACATCGAATTAGACTTCGAGCTCATGGGTTTGGACGAAGCTCGGGATGAGGAAGATGATGACCCGGCTCCCAAACTATAGGATCTCCTCAAAAAGTTTGAATCTAAGGCTAATATTGTAGCCGATGATTTTGAGGTTGTAAACTTGGGGACACCCGAGATCCTTAGGGAAGTATGCATTGGAAAATTGTTGCCACCAGAGATGAAGCAGAGGATGATAGAGTTCCTAGCTCCAAGAGTGTCTAACTTCTCATTCTCATATGAAAACAAGCCGGGGCTCGATGAAGAGCTTGTTGTACACCATCTGCCAACCAAGCCAAATATGAAGCTAGTAAAGTAGAAACTTCAAAGAATGAAGCCATAATGAGCTCTGAAAGTTCGAGATGAAGTCATCAAGCAGTACAATGCGGGATTCTTGTTAGTCTCCAACTATCCTAAATGGCTCACCAACATCGTACCGGTACCGAAGAAGGATGGCAAGGTTCGAATGTGCATCGATTTCCGAGATCTCAACAAAGCCAGTCCTAAAGATGACTTCCCTTTGCCACATATTGACACTTTGGTAGACAACACTGCAGGGTACAAGATCTTCTCATTCATGGATGGATTCTCAGGTTATAATCAGATTAAGATGGCCATCGAAGATCGCGAGAAGACATCGTTTATCACTCCTCGGGGAACCTTCTGTTATAGGGTAATGCCGTTCGGTCTTAAGAATGCAGGAGCAACATATCAGTGAGCAATGAGAACATTATTCCACGACATGATGAAGAAAGAGCTTGAAGTATAGATGGACGATATGATCGTCAAATCTCGCACAATTGAAGGACACTTTGAAAATCTGAAGAAGTTATTTAACAGATTAAAAAAGTACAAGCTCCGTCTCAACCCTCAGAAATGTCTTCGGTGTAATGGGAGGCAAACTCCTTGGCTTTATGGTGAGCAAGGGTGGCATCAGGGTCAACGAAACTAAAACCAGAGCAATCATCGAGATGCCCCCTCCTAGAACCGAGAAAGAAATCCATGGTTTCCTCGGTAGAATTCAATACATCAGTCGCTTCATCGCACAGCTCACATCTATCTGTGAACCCATATTCAAGCTCCTTCGGAAGAACGTTACAAACGAATGGAATGACGATTGCCAAGTCACCTTTGACTGTATCAAGAAGTATCTCATGAATCCTCTAATTCTAGTGTCGCCCACTCTCGGACGACCACTATTGTTATACATCTCGGTAGCAGCAGAAGCCATTGGATGTGTTCTCGGCCAACATGACGAGACCGGGAAGAAGGAACAAACAATATACTATTTGAGCCGAAAGTTCACCGACTACGAGATCGGGTATTCCCCGATCGAGAAGACTTGCCTCGCCCTAGTCTGGGCAACTCAGCGACTCCGTTAATACATGATTACTTTCCCTATTCTCCTCCTCGCTCGCATGGATCTGCTTAAATATCTGTTCGAGAAACCAGCACTCACTGGAAGGATAGCTAAATGGCAGCTACTCCTGTCTGAATTCGACATCACTTATGTCACTCAGAAGGCAATCAAGGGGCAGGCCCTCGCAGATCATCTTGCTACTCAGTCTCTCCTGGATTATCAGCCGCTCGAGACATTCTTCCTTGATGAAGATCTCTTGCTCATCGAAGGTGAAGAAAAAAAGAAGAAAGATGAGTTGACGTTATTCTTCGACGGCGGAGCAAATTCTAAAGGAAGTGGTATCGGAGTAATCCTCTACTCTCCGGACGATGTCCCTATTTCTATCTCAAGGCGCATAGCATTCGAGTGCACCAACAACATGATAGAGTATGAAGCATGTATCGCTGGTCTAAGGGAAGCCATAATCTTGGGCATAAAAAAGCTATGAGTATTTGGAGACTCACAACTTATCATCAATTAGACCAATGGCGAATGAAAAACCAAGGACGAGAAGTTGATACCATATCATGTGTACCTTGAAAATCTGGTCAAAGAATACAAAGAAATCACCTTCTCATATATGCCCAGGGCCAAGAATCAGTTTGCAGATGCTCTTGCTACACTTGCATCAATGATCGAGATCCCGAAAAGAGTTTCAGAATGGGAGCTCACAGTCGAAACTCAAGATGAACCTGCTTTCTGCCTGCAAATAGAAGAAGCCAAAACTGCCATTGACAAACCCTGGTATTCCGACATCAAGCAATATCTCGAAACCCAGGAATATCTGGAGGCAGTAACAGCAATAGATCGCCGAACCATCCAGCGTTTGGCCGACCAGTTCACCATCAGTGGCGAAGTTCTTTACAAGCAATCTTATAATCAAGTCTTCCTTCGATGCGTCGACGAAATAGAAGCTGCAAAGATCATGAAAGAAATATACACGAAGGAATCTGTGGTCCATTCATGAACGGGCACATGATGGAAAAGAAGATTCTACGACTCAGCTAATATTGGCTCACCATTGAGACATACTGCTGCCAGCACGTAAGAAAATGCTTCAAGTGTTAGGAGCATGCGAATCAAATTCATGCCCCCTCCTCAGAACTGTACAACCTGACAACTCCCTGACCCTTCTCTATGTGGGGACTCGATATCATTGGGAAGATTAGTCCCAAAGCATCAAACGGTCATGAGTACATACTTGTGGCAGTTGACTACTTCACCAAGTGGGTAGAAGCAGCCTCCTACACCACGATTGCAGCATCCCAGGTGATCAAATTCATGAAGAACAGTATCATATGCCGGTATGGAATCCCTAATGCACAGATAATGGGACCCCATTCGTCAACAAGAAGATGGATGACTTCCTTAGCAAGTTTAAGATTCAACGTCATCGATCGAGCCCTTACCGTCCTCAGATGAATGGTGGGGTAAAAGCCGCAAACAATATAATCGTCAGGATACTCAAAAAGATGGTCGTGACTTTTCGAGATTGGTCAGATATGCTCTCATATGCACTTTGGGCCTATCGAACGTCTGTACGGTCTGCTATAGGCGTTACTCCTTTCGAGCTTACTTACGAAATGGAAGCAGTTCTACCAGTCGAGGTGGAAATACCGTCACTACGAGTATTACTGGAAAGCGGAATTGAAGACGGAGAATGGCAACGGGCCAGATTCGATCAGTTACAGCTAGCAGATGAGAAGCGCATGCGTGCGCAAAGTCATTCCCAGTGTTATAGAAAAGGATCGCTAGGTCCTACAACAAGAGTCTAAAAAAGAAGTTTCAAGGTGGGTGACATGGTAATGAAGAAGATCCTACCATTGCACCTTTCGGATCCCAAAGGAAAGTTCAAACCCTCATGGGACAGACCATTGATCATCAGAGAAGTACTTTCTGGAGGCGCCCTCAGACTCACCAACATGAGAGGGGTGGATCTTCCTTAGCCAACCAATGCCAACAAAGTGAAGATCTTTCACGGGTAAGTCATTCTGACCTTATCAAGAGTTACATTAGTAGAGCTGAAGTCAAGGGTTGAAGCTAAAACTTCTGAGAAATCATTTTCAGTCCACCAATAAGTGTCTCAAATAAAGGGATTTAAAAGAAAAAAGAGAGAATAAAAGGATAAAAAAAGGAATACAAAGAAAAGAACAAAAAAAAGAAGAAGATGAGAAGCCAAAAGCAAAACACTCGAGAAAAATCAACCCAAAAGAAAACAAAGACACCCATCCATCCATCTCAAAAGGGTCTATGGATAAGACTGACAGCTCTATCATCGTAACTCAAGATAAGGGCCGAAAGGCTACCATCGGCCGGCAACGACAGATTTTTGATCTCTAGTTGCCGCATTTATCCAAAAAAAAAAAAAAATGTGTGTTGTTCGCTCGCCTCAAGTGCAAGGCTATGATGTAGTAATAATCTCAGTAAGACCGAGGTCGATCCACATGGATTTATGTATAGGTATTCTCAGAATTTATCTAAAACAACTTATAATTAAGATCGTATTAAGAACTAAATCTAAACAATAGAGAATTGGGTTTAAACGGTGAATGTATAAGGTAATAATAATCTAAAAGGTACTAGAGCGCCAATGATCCACTTTTGATAAGTTTCAATGCATCAACATAACTATGTCTCTCACTATACAATCGAAATCGAATTTATATCTCTATCCGATCAGAATATAGAGTGGTTTAATCAACAATTATCTAAAACAGTTGCTTGTTCATTGATTCGATTCCCACAACAATACTCAGGCCTTGGGCACACTCAATTGTATAGGCCAAGCCTCTTTCCAATCTAGTTGAGATGCACAACCATAGCTTTCATCAAATCCTATCACTAGACTTGATTACAACTAATGATTAGAACTCTAATTAAATCAAAATCAATCAGCAAACAGCTATCTCAAATTATAACAAAAGACAAGAACTTTAGTTGAATGAGTTCCCATATTAAGATTATTCCATTGTACACAAGGCAATCAAAGGGTCTACCATGCCCAGAGTCGATGATAGATCAATGAACTACATAAGCATAAGCAATGCCCAAAAGATAAGCTACTAAGTTTAGAATTACTAAGAATCATATGAGCCCGGAGTCATCTAGAGATCAAAGTAAAACTGAACTAATACTTGATTCAAACTCATATTAAACCAAATCCTTCAATTAAAACATGAAAAGGAAACCTAGGTTGCATCAATCCATAAAAAACAAATCAAAAGCTTCACCTCTTAGCCCTAACTAAGAGGTTTTAGTTCATCTCTAACATCCTTGAACTAGAAGCCTTAAAAACCATAAAAATAACTAAAACTAGAAGAAAAACTAGGAAAAATTGAAGTAGAATTCGTCTCCTAAGCCTCCTTGATGATCCCCACATCTTAGCATGCCTGGGTATGAAGAGGAGAAGTCCTTTTTATAGATTGGCACGGAAGATTTCAGATTGCGCAAGAAATCACGCAATTGCGTAGAGAAAATCGGAGCTTCACGGACAAGCTCTGTTAAGCTGCCAACCGGTTGGACGATCGGTCTGAGCCCATGGACGACCGGTCCCACGACAGGTCGTGAAACGTTAAAAACAGTCCAGCAAGCTTTTGGGATTTTCACCTCTTCTCCGTTGAGTGCTCGACCGGTCTGAGTGACAGTCGACCGGTCCTAATTGGTCCAGTGAGTTTGGGCAGCAAGGGTCCTCTTGTTAAGTGTTCGGATCAGTCGGACGACCGATCCTCGGCTATGACCGACCGGTCTTAAGTGCAATTTTTTGCACTTCTTTCTTCTTTCTTCCTTTTCTCCCTTGCTTCTTTCTTCCATCCTTTTGCACTTGGTTCCTTGATCTTCAATGTATGTAAAGTGCTCTTTTTAAACTTGAATTAGTGAAATCTCCATCTCGTTCCTAGAATCACAAATCATGCATTAGAGTAGTCTTTTAAACATACAAGCCATGCATAATATGTGATGAATTGGGGTTAAAATATGTACAATTCAGAGCTCAACATGTGCCTAAACAAAGATGGCGGAGTGAAAATCCGAAAGGGCACTCCGAGTAAGAACAGTGGGCATACAACGGACTTGGTGAAAACCCGAAAGGGCGCCGAAGGTAAAAACAACATAGTTGCAGTGCAAGAACAAGAAAAGTATAGTCGGGAACAAATAACTCTACAAACTCTGACAAAACTTTCAGGAAGTAATAGTTTCGATTGCCTACGCCTCTAGGGAACCAAAGGGATCTCACACAAGTCAATCTCGAGACGTCGGTCAAAGCATTGGCTAAGCCTCAGTTCTGATTCCTATGTCCCGGCATAAAATCCAGACACACACACTCACAAGACAACTCATGGCACAATAAGTTCTCAAAAAAGTTTTTTCTTTCCATTAATGCATCGTATTTCTTTTACACATATCATATCATCTCTTTCAAAAACACAAAAAAATGCATCATCACCAGTCATGTACTATGCAAAAAGAGACGTATAGACAGCCGGCACAGCCTTAAAAGCAAAAAAAATCAATATCTGTCCTCCTCCTTGGCCACATCAGGTAAGTCCTTTGACTCATAATGAAATAGCTCCACTCTCAACCTGCTCACCTCCATGCGCAGGTAATGCATCTCATCTCGCTCAAGGCTAAGGATCGCTGTCTCCTCATCAGACAACCTCTGATCAGCGGCCAATCTCCTCGACATCATCTCACAATGATACCGGAGTGCAGAAATCTCAAACAATACGTGGCCATGAGTGGCCAAGAGGAAGACCGGGATCGATAAATGGGCGCTCTTCAAAGGGCTCATATGAACTAGATGAAGAATCAGCATCCCCAACAACATCCTGCTCATCCTCATCAGCGGTCAGGTGCCAACAAGGGATGCGCCGATACAGAGACTGCTTAGCAACCCAATGCTGGTATGGGGCAGTCGCCATCGAAAAAGTCTGCAGCTCAAAACCAAAAAAATCAGTAGTCAGGTGACCTGAGTCCTAAAGTCGGATGATCTGGCCGGAAGAGATCAACACCCAATACCCGACTAAAGCAAAAGGAGGAACATCCTGCTCATACCCGAACTGCCGCAGGAACCGGATAAGGTGATAAGAAAAGTAAGAGCGAAAGCCTACCAGCATCAGAGGAAGGCGATGAGCATCATAAAGTACTGGAGGGAGTGAAAGCCAAGATGACTCCCAACGAACATTCCAGTAACGCAGCTCAACAAACATCCTGCGATACAAGGGCTTAATCATCCTAGCTGTATGTGGAAGAAACTCCATAATATGTCGCATGAGATCAAGGCGACGAGTGCCAGAAAATGATACAAGAATAGTCAGCGAAAGACGCTCCCATAGCCAGATTTGATCGTGAGGAAGTAAAGAGATTCAGCTAAAGCAAAGTAGTTCCCAAAAGATAAGAAAAGAAAAAGAAAGTACAAAAATGATACCTGGAGAAATGCACAGCAGTTGCGAAGGACATGGGTGCGGCCTAGGGTGCAGTCAGTCAGCCCATTAAACATCTCAGTTTGGACAAGAGAAATGATCCCCCTGCCGTCGAACAACTCGGCTCATCACCTTGAATAGCAAAGGAGTCTGAGATCTGCGCCATCCCGAGAATAGCACCTCAGCTATCAGACAGAACATCAGCACATTCCGAGAAAGTAGGGACCCCGCCACACTCCGAGGGCCCGAGAAAAGATCATACAGTGAGTCTAAAGAGAAGACCACAACATTTTGACCGTCAGCTGTAGGTTGAATAAGATATGGAATCCCAAACCAGTTCTGTGGAGTGGCAATCTTCGGCAAAGTCTTCGGCGAGAAATATTGAGCATAGTCCCAGGGAAGACCTGTCAAGCGCGTGAGCTCCTCCAAAGAAGGTCCCATCTCCATATCGTTAAATACAAACAAGTTCAATGAAGGGACCCAGTCCATCAGTGTGGCCCCGAGCATCCTCCAATCAATGTCAACCCTAGCCATATGAATCAGACTGCCAAAGCCATAGGACTCCAACTCTCGAATCTCATAAGCTGACAATCTATCAAGCCAAGCAAGCAGTCGTGGTGAACAAGAAGGACGACGAAGCAACTGGCAAGTCCTCATAGGAATCCCCTCCAGAACAAAATGCCCAGGAATCGATGACAGTTCATCAAGGATTGGAAGATCAACGGGCAAAGGAGAAGGAAAAGCTGGAACCCTCGCGAACTCAACAGCCCCTGACCTATCCCCAGTAACGACTATGTTTGCTATAGTCGCATCGCTATCTGAAACTGTTACGACCTCAGCAGCATGAGAAGACTCACCCACCTCATGAACTGAATGCGTAAAGGGTTAATGATCAGGAGAAGGTCGGTACTCTCTGTCAAGAAGGCTATCAGCAAAGATCATGCCACACATCGTGGCCTCCTGACCAATCTGACCGCTGAGTCGTCAAGAAGGGCCTCGGTGACCCCGATCGAAGAATCTACGGTCAGATCTAGGACTTGCGGTCCTCTCCAACATAAAATCAGGAATCCAACCGTCACTCTGTCCAGTCAAAGGAATCATCGAGATATCCACACCGTCCATCATCAAGGGGACATCATCAATGATCACATCAAGTCTACCAAACAAGTGTACCGCACATCTTGGCCATCATCAAGAGCATCCAAGCCATCAAAGGTATCATCTGAACCATTCATACCATCTAAACATGAGATCAACCCATCCATGTCCATCATGGCCCCATCATCACCATCGATTGCATCATTCATGTGGCCCACACTCAAGGGATGCATAGCCTCACCTATGGCCACTCTCCCCATCTCATCCATACCATCCAAAATCCCATCATCTAATGCCCCGTTCAAATCCGAATTTACAGCAATCTCACCATTAATGCAGCCATTCAAAGCTCCACCTACCACCAAGCTTAAGTCTTCATCAATACCCTCTCTTAATGCCCCATCTACCCCATCCATTAAAGGCATTTCCCCTCCATCAAAGCTCATTTGAAAATATGAAGTGTGGGACCTATCATGAACAATCCTCATAGCCCTTAAATCTCCAGCGTCCATTGCTTGGGAGAGGACAAGATAAGAAAAAGACAAAAAGAGAAGGAAAGATGAGACAAGGGAGAGATTCACAGCTGGAATCGAACCGTGAGTATAAGGAATATGGGGACAGGGACAGGAAAACAGAGGAGAATGTCCGAACCAGAGCCATTCCAGACCGCACATGAAGAGAGGTCTGGGCGGCCCCCTGTGGGCTACCTGTACGGACAGTCTCCCTCTCTCTTCGCGGGATTGGCCCCACAGCCTTTGGTAGGTGAGACTGCTAGTTCACGTCAGCAGTTGGCACCCTGAGGGTCGCCCAAAGCTCCAATTAACTCCGAATTTTGAACGAATCTAATCTAAACCACCTGAAAGGTGTCCCACCTGTCCAATCATGAAAACCTACGACCGAAATAAGTCTGACCAAGTCAAAGAGAAGAAAAGTTGATCAAGAGGGGCCTACAAGCAATCTGAACCATTTAAAGGCTAAATCATCATGATCCAAACCATAGAAGAGCTTACATGAGTCATCAAATGACAAGATCAAAGGATGGATCGTAAAAAGGAAGGTCAGAGTCCAGGATCTGATTATCAAGTGGGCCCACATGGCCAAATCAAGCAATCTGAACTGTTCAAGTCATCATCCATGCAGTTGAGAATCCTATCTTCCACAAAGCATCAAAGAATGGATCGAAAATCAAAGCATTCGAGCATCATTAAGAAATCCAAGGTAAAACAAAGGTTGTATTTCATTAAAAAAGTTTGGTACAAAAGCAAAGCAAAAGGCCTTAAACAGGTCAGAAGGCCATACATCAACAAGCTGAATACATCCTTAGAGAAGCAGCCTATAGATCACCAACATAATCATCATCATCCCTCCTCTCCTCCCGCTCCCGACGGTGAAGGTCCATCAGAGGAGCTGTCACTGATCCTCCAGCATATCTGTGGCGACCCCCTGGAACGTATAGTGAAGGAAGAAGAGGTCCCTGTCCATACAGCAGATACCACTCATCATGGTCACGATCCGGGATCGTGAAGCGAAATCCAGGCTGACCCTCTAGAGCATCAGCCATAGCATCAGCCGGAATCTGAGCAGCCGGAGGGGGTGTAGAACAAGGAACCTAAGCCATGTCGGTGATCTGTCAGAGCAATCTCTCTCCCAGATACCATTGAAATGATTCAACATCAGAGAGCATGATCCGGAGACACGAAGAATCATACGCCTCCACGCGTTGAGGAGTATAGTAAAGGGAAAAACAGGCATATGGCATCCGAGCAAACTACAAGAAAGAAAATCACCACAGTTAATTGCAGAATAGCACGACGGATAAGGAAAGCAAGATACTTACGTCTTCGGTAGTCAATCCATTTATGTCAGCACGCCAATTATCCCTAGACACTCGAGGATTTCACTGAAGGTTTTGCTGACGCCAATGCATGAAGCGATACAAGGATGGTTCAACGTCATCCCTATCCTCGGCGACAGGTGAGCAAAATGATCATAGAAACAGGTCTGGACAAGGGCAAACACAATGATCAGATGAAGAAAGAAGACAAACATCTCCAAGGGAGATTAAAGAGAATACCTCCATGACAGGCCAAAAACTTGTAAAAGACCTGCTACTCCTGAGAGGTCATATCCAAGCCCTAGTAGATGCGAGTCAAGATGGCCCCATTCCAATTATAGAATGGTGAAGATCCTCAGTCAAGCGAAGAAATATAGGATCGATCCTCTCATTCGCATGACAGAAAAGGAATGAACCGAAGGCATAAGTAATCATAGCCCGTGCTTTATGAAGGGCTTCCAACTCGATAGTAGGGATGACAGCCGTAAAGGTGTTGTGAAACCACCGCAGTTTCACTTGGCTACTCTGAAACTCGCTCTTGGGTGGGATGACTCCCACAAGCCATATCCAGTCATTGGGGGTAATGGGGGCAAGAGAGCCTGCATGGGGAACAACCGCCCCATGGAATGGGAAGCCTATCTACATATATATGTCCAGGGGAGTTATCCCCCATTTGCCACAGGAAAGTTGAAAGGTCTGGGTCTCGTCCCTCCACCTCTCACAAAGGGCTGTAAGTAGCATGCGGTTGAAATTATTGTTGTGGAAACGTAATGTAAGAAGGCCTGCGAAAGGAGAGTTGGCCAGAACGCGTCCAAGCATCGACTGTGGTTGTTCCACCTAGTTATCCCAAAGGTCTCGGGTGCCCCGACCTTTTATGGAAGGCAGATGTTGGTGCTCCTTGGCTAGAGAACACATATGGTCCCCGCGGTGACAATGAAGGCAGTGTCATCCTCATTAACTGCTCTACACCCCCTCGTGCCGTCCGCTATCAAATTCTACAAGCTTAGCAAGGTAAGCTCCTACTCTTAAAATCCAAATCATTATCCAGGAAACCCATGGATTAGGACTTACATTTAAATGCAAAAAACCAATGTCCAAATCCATGTGTCACCTAAGATATGTGTTGGGCCCATTAAAGAAAGTAAGGCCCACCTTAAAGAGGGTTGCATACTATGCCTTAGGTGAGGAAAATCCACCATCCCAGGACACATTTTGGGCGACAAATGCACTCAAGTGCCATGAGATCAAAGTGGGATAAGAATCAAGCTTCATATGAAACATCCCTTTTCAAAGTCCATGTGTGACCAAGGTTTGGTTCACTTTGCATGTCAAAGCGATGAGCCTCATTTAAAATGTTTCCATCTTTTTCCACATGTACATGGACAAATGGGGAATAAGAAGGAAATTGGTCCCCAAGAGAAACTCAAATGCCCCTCCTCAATAGATTGAAAGGAGCACATAGCCCACTTGAAGAACCATAAGAACCCATTCATGGGTCAATCATGGGCAACCTATGTGCATCATCTTGATAAATGTTTTGACTATGAGAATACAATATGGTAGTCTATCCACAAATATATGAGTCAAAGAAGCCAATGGTAAAAAAATGATGCACATAACCCACATGAAGAATCAAAGTTAGAAATGTCCATGCAAGGGCAAGTTTGGGCAACTTATGTGCACCACTTTCTTTACCAAAGAGAAGATCACTTGAGCACAAGAGGGCATGGCTTGATGAGTCATCCAACCGTCATGAAAAATGTTAAGAATGATATACATAGCCCAGTTGAAAATCAAAATCCAAAATGCCCCAAAGCATGGGACAAATTTGGGTAACTTATGGGTATCATTCTTTCCCACAAAGTGAAAAAAAAATCACTCAACTCATCCTTGAGAAGGATGGTGGGTGACCCACCAAACACCCCAAGAGAAGTTCAAGGAGCTATGATTGCATGGATAACTCACTTGAAGAAGGGTCATCCATTTGAGGGTGGTAACATTAAAGGAAACTCTTGAGAACCACTTTCCTACAACATGAGAAAACCATTTGAACTTAGTGAGATTGTTGAAACAACTCACTCATGAGACTTGTAGATGATCAAGTAACCCAAGTCCTCCATCCATCCAAAGAAAAGGCATGAAGGGAAAGAATCCTACATGCACAAAGTATAATGGTGCACACATGACTAAAAGAAATTCACAAGTTTCAATGAGGGCCCAAAAACCCATCTATATGGAGGAATTCTAAGGAGCCCACCATACTTTGTGTATAAGGATATACATCATAATCAAGAGATGGTGGAAGATTTGGGCCATTTGTCTATAAAGGCCCAACTAAGAAATCTAGCCCACTTGAGATCCAAAGGAAGAATGGGCTAGTCACTTTTGTCCATACACGTGTGAAGAAAGAAGGGGCTATCCAAAGTGAGCATTGTGAGCCTAAAACTTGAGGTGGGCCCTACCAATCTCATGGGCCCAAACCTCGAAAAGAAGATTAAAAAGAAGAGAAAGGATATAAGAAAAATATGAAAAGGAAAAGAGAGCATGAGAGGGAGCCCAAAATGAAGTATTGGGCCCATAAAATACACCAAGGGCCATGACTTCACTTTGAGCCCATTTGATACACATAAAAAGGGGCCCAACTCCCATGAGAGAAAATAAGATATTTTACCATGCACACTTGATGGACATGGCAAAATTACCCTTTACATACACATGGAGGGAGTATATATAAAAAAATGGAGGGAAAAAGATGAAGCTTGAAATGTCCCTCTCCATGCACCACCTTGAGAAGAGATGGGAAAAGAGGAAAATGTTAAAAGGCTTGGGCCCACCTTGACTCTCTTGAAGTACTTACATGAAGGAAAAAAGAGAACATGAGAAGAGAAAATGAAAAGGAAAGCAATGAAAGGAAGGAAAGGAGTGGTCCATACCTTCACCGCTCACCAAAGGGGGACCACCTTGCTGTCCCAAAACTCCACCAAAGCCTCACCACTTGAAAGAGCAAGAGGACCACCAAAAGAAGAGAAAAACTTGAAGAAAGAGAGTGTGAGAAAGAAGAGAGAGAGAGAGATTGCACGCTGGAAGTGTAAGGGGTGCCCCATGTTATATAGAAAAGGGAAGGGCACCCCATTACCCAGCCCACTGGAAAAACCAGTGGGCAGAGGAGGCATGGGCAGCACCCAGGGGGCCAGCTGTCTTCCCATCAAAGTGAAGTGACTCCTCTCTCTCTCTCTCTCTCTCTCTTCTTGGGAAGAACTTCCCCTTGGGAAGAGTAGTTGCAAGTGAATATTGTACCTCCATGTAAGAATGAAGTGATAGAAGAGAAGAATGAAAAAAAGAAAGGAATCTCACCAAAATCTCATCTTGTGAGAAATTGGAGAGAAATTAGCTGGATGATGTGGAAAAAGCTCCATGAGATTTTTAAAAGAAAGAAAAAAGAATTGACTTGGTCAAACATTGATCTTAACCATCCAAAGTCATGGCCTGATGGCCTGAATCATTTTCAGAAAACACCAAGAATTTCCAACCCTAATCTCTGTCTACCTCCCATCCCAAATGTGGTTTGAAGACCTTAAACTACGTTAGGATCAAGATCCCAAGAGGTTTCGTAATAAAAACCGTCATTCGATCTCAACCGCTCAAGGGGGGATCAGATAGATTGGATTATTTCTAAAAAAAAATCTAAAAAAAAAATGTGTAACCCTATTCTGTACATAGTTGTGGTCCGAAGAACTTAAACTACATCGAATTAAGATCTTGAGAGATTTCATAATAAAAACCGTCATTCGATCTTAACCGATCAAGGAGGGGTTAGATAGACCGGATCTTACAAAAAATTAAAAAAAATGTTATGTTCGCTTGTACATAATTTTGGGTCCGAAGACCTTAAACTACATCGGGATCAACATCCTGAGAGACTTTTTAATAAAAACCGGCATCGATCTCGACCACTTGGATCAAGATTTGATGACCCGGATTTCTTTTTATAAAAAACACAAAAAATATACATTTCCAGCCTCGCTTATACATAATTTTTAGTCCGAAGACCTTAAACTAAACTGGGATTAATTTCTCAGGGGACTTTTCTTGCTTTCAACCAAAAACTGCCATCGACCTCGACCGCTCGGATCAAGGTTCGATAGTCCGGATCTTTTAAAAAAAATCACAAAAAGAATGTACTTTCAGCGTGTACATAATTTTTTGTCCGAAGACCTTAAACTACACTGGGATTAATTTCTCGGGGAACTTTTCTTACTTTCAACCAAAAACCGGCATCGACCTCGACCGCTCGGTCAAGGTTCGATAACCCAGATCATTTAAAAAAAAACCAAAAACATTTTAAGCTTTCCATAAAAATCAGTATCAATCTCGATCACTCGAGTTGAAATCTGAAACTTTCTCAAAACACAAAAATTCACCATCAATTTTAACTGCACAAATCTATCCCCAGCGGTCCGAAGAATTAAAACTATGCTGGGATTAACTTCTCGGGAGCTTTCTTTCGCAACCTGTCCTAGACATGAATGACACTTAATCATACGGGTGTCAAGAATCTTCTAAACAGGTAAGGGCTGAGGCGGGCAAAACCTCGCGATCCTGTTCATGTTGAACGCACCGTGATAGACAACCTTGATTTGAAAGTCGCTGTTGAATCTGACGGATGTTCGCTGTACCTAAAACTCATGAAGGGGATTAAGGTAGTTGGGAGGTGAAGCGCACCCTCATGGAATTGTGAGCAGCATAAGACCCCAAACTAGATTGATAAAGGGAAATGTGAGGATGTGGCTCATTTTGTGGCTGAAGGAGTTCGTCGGATGATACGTGGTCTATATGCATTGCACATGAGGAACATGCAACTTTGTGGGTGTGTTGACTGAAAACCCTCAAAATTCCCTCATCCGAAGATGTAAAACTACGACACTTAACTGTGTGAGATTCGTCTTACTTGCTAACGTAAAATGGATCAGGTGCCTTACCAGCAGTAGAAGCTGGAAATGGATGAAAATTCCAAACCTTTCCCTGCATTTCAGAAAAATTAGAAAAAATACTAAAACATTGCAAAATCATCTTTCAAAAATCACAAAATACTTTCCTTGTTTTCAATAAACACCGATCTTTACTCGGACCAAATATTTTCAAAATCACAAAAATATTTCTTTTGTTTTCAATAATCAATCTCTATCTTGACTACTCAGGTAAAGATTCGGATCAAATATTTGCAAAAATCACAAAAAATATCACTATCCCCAACACAACACTTCAGGAATCTTGAACTCCTCTCACTCACTTAACAGTTTGGGTGACGGATCCGATCTCCCGCAAATTGGAATCTTGACCAAAACTGGCAACCAAACACCATCCCAATCACACACATCCCCCAGAAGAACATCTTGAGGTTACAACTGACAACCTCCTTGATCCATCCCCATCAGCAAAGAAACAGCATCTTGGGACGATGGACCTGATCGACCACTGGTCGGAATCTTGACCAACCCGCTGACTAATCATCCGCATTGAAAAGACAATCTCCAGGGAAGCACAACCCTGTAAGCAATAAGCTCAAAGTTTCCGCATCCCCAGCGAAAGAAAAATCATCGAATTGAAAGAGAGTGAGCCAAACCATGCGTCCATCATCAAATATGCATCCCCACGCATCAGCATCTATCACATCTATCATCATGTTTACCTGCTTTCAAAATAAAAGTCAGTTAGCCAAAGACCCCACAGGCATCCCTAGTGGAGGAGCGTGCAAGCCAGATTTCCTTTAAGAAAAGATAAAAAAAATTATATATATTCCTATTTGTAAATAAAAATCCCACAGAGTATCACTCCCCAAAGTGGGTATCTTTTCAAAAATCCAAAAAATATTTTCCCAATAGAGCGTTCGGCCTTCAAAACACTGAGAGATCTTCCATATCTTTGGGTAGGAGCCGACGCACAAATAAAATAAGACCCGATGTCTCGCGGTTTTTCTGGAGACCATCGAATCCAATGCACTCAAAGTACGGTCGAACTAAACTTCAGTGTCAGTGCGGTCGTATCAAATGCCAAGATACGAAAAGATGAAAGCTAAAAGGCTTGGTCAAGGAAACCGTCTGAATGGTGAAAATGATGAATTGTAACCCAAGTATCAAAACCAACAGATTGGGTGGAAAGAGTTCACCCGCATACACCTAGGCGTGGATGCCTGAAGTACCTTGACTGAGTCCAAGTCGGCGTAGTGGATCTCCCGTAAGACTACATGGACGCAGGGCAGCTAACCACTTTGACAGTCAAGCGAAACAAGTACTCTTGGAGTGATCCGGGAAAGCAACGAACAATTAATTACAGGGTTGGTAACCTCGTAAGACTATGATGGACGCAGAGGCTCTACTGTACCTTTTCGATGTTAGTATCGATCAGGAATGGAAGGGTTGCGTTGGGTACCCAAGTTGTAGCTCATGCAGGGACAATCGCAACGTTTTCTCCAAACTCCTGCAGTATGTGCGAGTTATCAATTTTCAGACAATCAACTGATTCAGATACAAAGGCAAGCAAAGCTTCCAAACCACGATCTATGAAATGACCGGGTCAGAAGTGGGGTGTCCACTCGCTTTGACATTCGGTTGCACGCAACCTCTGCCAAAGAGGGGCATCTGTAGACACCCCACCTTCGGCTACAATGTTGGTAGAGATAGCTGAATGAATGGAGGTCCATACCCCCAAATCCTATGTCTAAACCTAGCCAAACTCACACTTGTAAGCCCCAATCCATAGCCCAACTCAAGCCTTAACCTAGTCAACTCACCCCTAAACATTAGCCGAAAAAACCCCCAATAAGAAAAACTAGTAAAAAATTCCTAAAAAAGTCAAACTTGGTGAGTCAACCCGCTGAGTCAAATCACCGAGTCAACTCACTGGGTCAGTCCAACCCATGCACCCAGTCGACTCACCGTGTCAAAACCCATATTTTCAAACCCAGTCAAGTTACCTGGTTCTGAGCCACAACTTCAGAGTGGCTCCAAACCTCGAACCTCGGGCTTTGCTGCTTCAAGTTTGGGGTCTGTACGCTCCGAAGTTGGAGCAACGCGTCCGTACGGGCGGCCCTCAGGGGGCCGCCCAAACTTATTTACGGGAACTACCATCCTCTGCACCTATAAATACCCTCTTTCCCTCTCATTCACAACATCCCTCAACTCTCAGAGAAATCCCATAAATTCGGAGTCCATCTTCACCCCCCTTTTAGTCCATTCCTCCACCAAGGAGAGCCTGAGTGAGAAGAGCCTAACCCTGGTCTAGCCTAGCCTAACCCTGGTCCAAGTCTCCCAAGCTACCTAAGTCCCAATCTTAGCCGCTCAAAGCAAACCCTTGCAACACCTCCGTCCATCCAGCTACTCTTTTGTTAGTTTCATCTTATTTACATCTAGCATAAGTGCAACATTTACTATTCTTCTAACCCCCCTACTTATCATATCATTGCAAACACTTTGATTATTCAAATACACAGCTTGCATCCCGCATAGAGCGCCTGTCAGTTCGAGCGTATGCTCTGGGCTTGCCTGTTAATGGAAATCTGCCCATCAGAAACTCTTACTGTTCAGACCAACATTCATGCATCATATCATTCATGAGAGTGTATGAGGATTAAATCAAACTTTTAAGTATTAGTTCGATTCTGTGAAGTAGAGACTGTACTTCGGTACGGGCAGAGTGGGTGCTTAACACCTTCCCACCCTGTAACCGTGATCATTTACCTCGAATCTCTGGTCGCAGATCAAAATGAGTCATTTTAGAGGAATGAATCTTCGGATTCCCTTCTCTAATGTTTTTACGGGGTCTAGCCGACTGTAGATTCAAAGTAACTGGCTAGTGGCGACTTTGGTCTTATACGAACTCATCTAAACATATCTAATTTAATACGACAACGGAAAAAGGCACCCGAGAACAAGGCGAGCCAGTGACACAACGACGATTCGCGCACACCCCCTTTTTTCGAAAGGGAGGATCGGGAATGCGGAACGACGAGCATCCACATATACATATGATCATAAGAGGAAGGCATTTTAGAATGATTATTAATAATCACGGTTGATTCTTCCCTTGGACTAGAGGTGTGATGACTCTCTCGGTGAGGATCATACGTGTTGTATTGCGAAGATTAATATGATGATTGATAGTCATAACCATACAAGTGATAACGTATAATGTCTTAACCGGTTGATCATTACTCCCCGGGTCCTTTTTCTTATTCCTACCTCCTGTCATACCTGGTGAATCACTATGTATATATGTTGTTTTTTTTATCCAATATTCACGAAGTGTTTTACCCGATTGATCATTATATGTCTTAGCTTCATTCCTAACTCTCTCATCGTCTTACGTGGGGGAATATTGGAGGTAGATTGAGTCTCACAAAAACATCCATGCTTAGAGAGGTTCCCAATCACAATGATTTTGCATCCTTTAATTCAACTTCTCATCCTCCAAAAGATACTTATACGCTCCACCCGTCCAATCATGCATAATGAAACTTCTAAGGATTGGAAACCTAGCCTATCCTAAAAAAAAAAGAATAAAAAGAAGGGAGATGGGGGGATGGTACCTGTGAAGATGAACTGTGTTAGCGACAACTTCCTACAAAAGTAGAAAACCAATGTTAGTGATCTAAAAAAAATCAGAAAACCTATTTTTAGAAAAACTGAAAATCCTACCTAACTAAGACGACTCTATAGCTATTAGAACAATTAGAACAGTTTAACCTAATCCTCGGTAACGGTGGCAAAAACTTATTCACTCACCTCAAGTGCAAGGCTGTGATGTAGTAATAACTTGGTGAGACCGAGGTCGATCCACAGGGAAAAGGATAAACTAATTCAAACTATTCTAATAACTTAGAAAGTTCAGCAAATCAGTTTGTCAGAACTAAGTAGAAACATTAAACTAAATAGAGCAAATCAGAGAATTAAGAGAAGCTAGAGCATCAAGGATCCACTTCTAGTCTTAATCATGCTCAATCTAATGATTTGATTCAAAGCACAACTGAAATTGAAATTTTATCTTTATCTAGCCGGAAGATATACCAATCAAAGCACACAAACAATCTGAAACAAATGGGTGTTCATTGATTTGGTTCCCTCAATAAAGCTCAGGCCTTAGGCATACTTAATTGTATAGTCCAATCCTCTTTCCAATCTAGTTGAGATCACAACCATAGCCTTCATCAAATACTGTCACTAGACTTGATTAGAACCAATGATTTGAACTCTAATTAAATCAATATTAATAAGCAACAACACCTATCTCAGATTCAATACAAAAGATACATGAACTTTCCATCAATAAGTTCTAATAGAGATCCAACTGTTTTGATCCATGGAGAACTTGAAGCATTCACCGTATCCGGAGATCACGACAAATCAAAGGCTTCCACAACCAAAATCCCATATACCAATCTGATTAATCTCAGAAATCCAACAAGAACTCATGTACATGGTACACAAAACTCACTGAATTATCTAAAACTATCAACTTTATTCAAACCTTAATCAATTGTTCAACAATTAAACATAATCCGAATAAAAGGAATTAAAACATAATTAAAAACTTAGAAGCTTCACCTCTCAGCTCTAGCTGAGAGTTAAGTAGAAGAAAACATAAAGAAGCTAGAACTAGAACTAAGAAAAGAAATAACTAGTTGTAGGAGGCTAGCCTCCTAGGTCTTGATCCCTTTGCTCTCCACGTTCTATGATGCCTTAGGAAGAGAGTGGAGGTGTCCTTTTATAGTAGAAATAGTGCACCAAGTTGGAAACTTTCAGAAATCGTAGTCCTATTGCAATCTAGACACTGGTCGGCCGGTCGGACCCCCCTGGTCGATTAGTCGAAGCTCAAAAACCCAACTAGAAAACTATCTGGACCTCCCATTGCACTGGCCGACCTGTCTGCCGATCGATTGGATCTGTTAAAAATAGTCCAGCGATTTCAACTAAAAAACATGAAATCCTACCTGTCTGGCCTTAAGGCTGACCTGTCGGCCGACCGGTCTGATCTGGCCTTCGGTCAGTCGGATGTGTAACAGCAGGGCTGTTTTCTGCAGTTTCTGCACTTTGCTTTTCTGGCCCTGCAACTCTGCAGTTTGGTTTTTCTGGCTCTTCCAGTTTTTTTAACATGATTTCTTCAAGGTTTTTTTTTTTTTTTTTTTTTTTTTTTTTTTTTAAATTTTCAATTTCATCTTCCATGGTTTCTTTCTTTGATTCTTGGCCTATCTTCCTTTAATTTTCAATGTTCTTAAAAGGAAGCTTTTATCCTCAAATTGGTGAAGTCCCTCTCTCATTCCTACAGTGATCACAAAAGCATGCATTAGATAGTTCTTTAATCATAGAAACCATGCATAATGAGTGATGAATTGGAGTTAGAACATGTATAATTCAGAGCTCAATAGGCACGTATCACATGCACAATGTGTACCCACCGCGCATGCACAACACATACCACACAAAATCTTTACTTCCCTCTTTCTCTCTCCTCTCTTCTCTCTCTTTGGTGTGTGTGTACACCACCCCTCCTCTCCCCTTTAAATAAGGGAGAGAGGTGCCTCCATGTGGAGAGTGGCCCCACACAAGGGGTTACCCAACCCCAACACATGTCAACACACCTGGCACCCATGCATGCGTGTAATTAGAGTTGGCCAACGATTTGATCCGAGGCGAATATGGACTAGATCGGATCGTTCGGCTGCTTGAGTGGGTGTGTTCGAACAATGTTCGAACAAACATTCGAACAGGGTGGCTCTGTTCAAACTCGTTCGGTCTAGCCTATCCCATGTTCGAACATGTTCAAACATATGGATTTCAAACAATTTTTTCGAGTTCGAACAAGTTCAAACAAATAATACTAATAATCATAAATCAGAAGTAATTGAGTAATTGACAATATTCCCAAATTAATATTTACAAGTAATTGATTCTAAAAAATTCCAAAATCAATATTCTCAAATCTTAATAATACTAATAATAAGCATAACAAATGATCAATATTCACAATTATTCTTAAATCAATAAACACAACAATATTCCTAAATCATTATTTACAAATTCTAAATCTCTACAAATAATAAATCAATATTCATAAATAATTGATGATAATCCTAATTCCTAAATCAATATGACAATATGATAAATTGACAAATAACAATAATCCCAAATCAATAAAATTATAAACACAGCAATATTCATAAATCTGACAATAATCTTGATTCCTAAATCAATATGACAATTTCACAAAGTTCCCAAATCAATGACAATATTCAATTCTTCACATCATCAATCTTAATTTGAAGATTACCAAAAACAATATTCATCATTAACCAACCACAAATTTTAAATTTATAAATTTTAATCCAACCAATAAATGAATCACAGATTTGAGATTACCTTCACAATCAGTGAATCACAGATTCACAATAATGGAGGTGAGCTGTTGGCTCGGCTTAGGCAATGAATCACTCACCGACCGGTTAGCAACCTCCAAGTTCGGCTGTTTGGGTAGTCAATCACCCATGGATAATCGAATTAGTTCACAACGACTGCTGAGAGAGAGAGAGAGAGAGAGAGAGAGAGAGAGAGAGATGGGTGAACTGCCGGAGGTGATCAAGGAAGGAGGGACCAAGCAACTGTGGGTAGGGTTTTGGGAAGGGGGAGAGTTTCGTTCGGACAAAGGGTAAAAGTAAAAATAAAAAAAGGGTTGGGCACTTAGGGTTAGTAAAAAGTAAAAATAATATATTTATATGTATTTTTAAAACTGAGTTGAGCAAACGAGTCGAGTCGAGTCGAGTCAGAGTCGAGTTGAACAGGGCTGTGATCGAAACTGACTCGAATTTTTTTTTTTTCAAACAGTCCCTATTTGTTCGAACTTTGTTTGAACACGAAGACTTTCTGTTCGGATAAAATTTTACTGAGTCGATTCGAACGATCTGACAGGTAAAACTCGGTCATGTCCAGCTCTATTTGTAACATGCATGTTGCCTAAGGTTGCTAGCACGTGTGGCACATGCATACTGACTGCCACGTGTGGCGCATGCAGGCTGCCGGCAACACTTTCCAATCTTTCCCATTTTCCAAAATGGCAAAGGAGAAAGGCGTTACCAGGAAAAAAATAAAAAAAGGGGTTGGATATTCTGACCTCGCAGCGTATCCAAATCAAAAGCCTGCAAGAATCTTGGAGAGCAACGACTCCCTGCTTAACGCCAAACACCAAACGCATTGAAAGCTTCGCTATTCTCTCTCTCTCATTCTCCAGTCGTGTTATTTTTATTTATTAAAGTGTAATGTATAAATAAATAAATAAAAAGTTATAGAGAAAGCATCGAGACATGGAACGAGGGCAAACGAGCATGCTTGTTTTCGCCAGAGATAGTGGAGATATCTGAGGAGGAGAGGCTGAGTGTAAGCAGGGAAGGGAAGGACGTGTACGTGGCGGTTGGTAAGGATGACGTGGATGCTGTTAGATGGGCTATCAAGAATGCAATCCTACCTGGCAGCTGTGTCTTCCTAATCCATGTCTTCCCACCCCTCACCTCCATTCCTACTCCAGGTATTGCTTCCCACTCTTTCTTTTTCTATGCTCTCAAGGCATGCCATGTTCGTTTCTGGTCTAGTGAATGGCTGTGATCAGTCGCACGTGTGCCATCTCATGGTGGAAACCAGGATTCTTCCCATGAAAACATAATATAATTAATGTCTTCTCTCCTAGCGAGAGTGAATTCCCTGCCGCTGCCTCTGCCTCTACCTCTGCCTCTGCCTCTTGCCTTCTGTTTGGTGGACCACATGTTCAGATCATCATATGGCCACAACGTGAATTTGGAGGTTTTTCTGACTGTTGTTATCCATTGTTTTTTTGTGTGGGCCCACTTTGTTAGATATATGACATTCAACCAATGTATGGCATGAGCCCTGCCATGATGATGTGATGCCCAAACAATCAGTCATATACAATTATCTACTTACTGGGCTGATCTTTTATATGCATGGTTTACATGAGAGGTTCCTCGCGCGTGAATTTGCCATCTTTTTTTTTTTATTTTTATTTTTTATGGGTTAGTACACAGCCTACTGTTAGCACACCCACCCTCACTTGGGAATCGATACGAAGACCTCAGCGTTAAAACGAGTTATCTTCACTCAATCTACCATCTTATAGTAGCCCATGTAATAATAATAATAATAATAATAAATAAATAAATAGCCAAAATTGGTATGAGAGTCACGGTGATTCGTGTGTGACGTATACCCTGTCCATCAGTTGTGCCAGCTCATATCTTGGCGTGGGAGTGAAACTCAGATACATCCAAAAGGAGTGTGCCATACCATAGGAAACAAATAGATACGGAGATGCCTGCCATTGATACCTTCCAAGGTCCCAGTGTGATCCATTCATAAGGAGCGCCCCGCCTGGATGAAGGGAACGTAAAACATTCAACCTGATTCAAAACTTCAGTGGGCCCAGGAAGGTTTCAATGGTGGGCGTCTCCCTTACCACTACTTCCCATGTGTGGTCCTCTTGAGTTTTTAATCTAGCTAATTTGTGGGCTCACGTCCTAACATCAGCAATTGATGGATAGAGTGGATGTCACACATACATCGAGGTGGGCCCCAGTAGATCTTTTTGTTGCCCGATTCCTATGGGATTTGGAGCAGGAATCTCCATCTCCAACTAAAGGAAATAGAGATCATTCTTTTTCAGATCGAATTGGAGAAGTAACATGCAACTAATCATAACCAATCGTTTTTAAGATTGATTGGGCGAGTGGTGCATGTGTCAGAGATGGGGCCACTCATCTGGCAATATAAACTGTGAACATGGGATGGACAGAAAAGAAACTTGGTCCTCTGATGAGAGAGATGTATAAGAAAAATACCACGTAAAGAAAGGTCCAACAATCCAGGTTTAACATACATGTCTAGCACATTCCGTGAGTGTGCTACCCTGATTTATTTTATAGCATACCCCTCCTCGTTACTGCAAAACTCAACTCCTGGAAACGTCTCAAGACCATTTCCTCCTGTGGTGCTTTTTTCTTTTTATTTTTTTAATTATTATTTGTCGTTTGAGTGCCTTCCATCTGTGTAAAAATAGGGATCTTCAATCAACCGATAACTTGGTCAATTTGATTGAGAAAATTTCAAAAATACTAGTTTGCTCATTGGACGCTTTAGGACAACTTTGATCAATCGACAGCCTGATCGATTTGATCGATGAACCATCGATCACAGTCAATTCGATCGACATATCAATTGATGGTGCACACAGTTTTATGTAAGTACGTAGTTTTGTTTCTAATTCTGTAATGGGGTTATATATACCATGTTAATAGGGGATTAGGGTAACAAGAAGAGAACTCTAAGAGAACCAAGGGTTTTCGAATCTGTAACTTATTACATCTCTTGTAACTTTCTTATCAGTGGATTGGTTGTCGCTTGGTGCTGTAATTTTTTTCCCGCAAGGGATTTTCCACGTAAAATCCATGTGTTCTCTGTGCATGCTCGAATTTTTTCTTTCCCTATTGCGTTGTGTGATTTTGTCTGAGGTTACTTCCATGCCTGACAAGTCGTGTTAGGACTTGTTGCATTCCTAACAAGTGGTATCAAAGAGTATGTTGGGTTTTTCAGGTTGAATCTGAGACATGGCATCGAGGGGATTGAATGTGAAGTTTGAGACAGAAAAGTTCATAGGTAAAATCAATTTTGAATTATGGAGGGTGAAGATGAAAGCCCTTCTAATTTTGTAAGGGTTACAACAAGTACTCATTGAGAAAGTGAAATGTCTTGAATCGATAAAAGAAGAGGATTTGGATGAACTTGATCAGAGGGCGATTAATGTAATTCAATTGTGCTTGGTCGATAAAGTCTTATACAATGTCATCAATGAGACGACTACCTCAAGCTTGTGGGCAAAGTTAGAGAGCATCTACATGATGAAATCGCTCTCCAATCGCCTGTATTTAAGTGACAATTTTATAATTTGAAGATGGTGGAAGGGTTGGCTCACACTGAGCACATCAACGTCTTCAACATTAGTTTGCAAACTGACAAGTATGGAGGTGAAGATAAAGAAGACAAAGCCCTAATTTTGTTGAAATCTCTTTCAGAGTCTTACGAGTATCTGGTGGATACTTTGTGCCATGGTAGGGATACCTTAGACGTAGATACCGTTATCTTAGACCTTTAGTCAAAGCACTTGAGAAAGAAGAACGGAGGCGAAAGTACTTCTACAGATGCACTGGTTGCTCGAGGAAGACCGTCTGATTGAAAGAAGGGGAAGTTGTGATCGAGATCCAAGTCGAAGGGCAAAGAAAAGTTATAGTGTTGGAATTGTAGCAGGATGAGACATATGAAGGATTGTATAAATCTCAAAACCTAAAAGGAGGATAAATCAGGTGATTTACTAAAGGAGCCCAATTTAATGGAATCCAGTGAAGAGACGAGTAGTTGTAACATATTGTCAGTGTCTAAGTCTGGGTACTCAATCATGAGTGGATTTTGGATACAGGAGCATCGTACCACATATGTCCTTATCGAAGTTGGTTCACCACATACAATGAGTATGATGGTGGCCTGGTTCTTATGGATAATGATTATGCTTGTAAGATGATTGGCATTGGATTGGTTCGCATCGGGATGTTTGATAGGATGGAGCGTACTCTGACCAATATAAGTCATGTTCCGAATTTAAAGAAGAATCTAATATCTCTGGGAGCTCTTGAGGCACTTGGCTGCAAGTTCACCGGTTATGATCGCATCTTTAAGGTTTCAAAAGGGGCACTCATAGTTATGAAAGCATGGCAGAGTAGAAATCTTTATAAGTTGATTGAAATACCATATTGGGTGGAGCTAAAGCGTATGTAGCGGAATTCATGTTGGCATGTTTGTGGCATGTGCACCTAGGCTAAATGAGAGGGCAAGGTATGAAAGTATTACTTGATCATCGTTTGATTCCTAGTTTTAAAGTTTTAATTTAAATATATGTGAGCATTGCATATATGAGAAAAAAATCAAGGTTAAGTTTTAAAATTGAAAAACATTTTATTAAAGGATAGCTTGATTATATGCATTCTTATGTGTGGGGGCCATCACCCATTGTTTTTAGAGGAGGATCATTATTCTTTGTTACATTCATTGACGAATTTTTTTTTTATAGAAAAGTGTGTGTTTATTTATGAAACATAAATTCAACATTTTCGCCACCTTTAAAGCATGGAAGACAATGGTCGAAAACAGATAGGGTGAAAGTTGAAAATTCTGAGGACAAATAACAATGGAGAATTTACTCCTAAGGAATTTAATCAGTATTGTAAAGTTGATGGGATCGTGAGGCATAACACAGTGAGGAGCACACCAGAGCAGAATGATGTGGATGAACGTATGAATCAGACTCTTTTGGAAAGAGCTTGAAGTATGTTAAGTAATGCTGGGTTGGGGAAGGAGCCATGGGCTGAGTTCGTAAACACACCTTTCTATGTAGTGAATCGATCTCTGTTTACATCGGTTGATTGTAAAATTCCAGAGGAAGTGTGGAGTGGTCATGAAGTTGATTACTCGGGGCTGCGCATATTTGGTTGTGACACTTACTGTTGTAGAATAAAGTTGGTCATCGAAAGATGCTATCAGAAAGTGATTGAGAGAAGTCATGATCAGATTGTTCGATAGCGAGCCTCCTCCGTTTATAGTTCATCTCAGATCACCGAGCAATGCCATCCGATCAACATGCGAGCAGCTTGGCTCGTGATAGCCGAAAGGGGTCGCATCCGAACATGTGAGCAGCTCCTGAACATGTGAGCAGCTTCCACATGTGAGCAGCTCCCGAACATGTGAGCAGCTTCCACATGTGAGCAGCTCCCGAACATGTGAGCAGCTCGGTTCGTGGTCATTGAAAGGGGTCGCATCTCAACATGCAAGCAGCTCGGCTCGTGAGCACTCCTGACATATGACCACTCTCGTTATGAGCACTCCGGACATATGACCACTCCCGTTATGAGCACTCTCGACATATGACCACTCCCGACATATGAGCACTCCCGTTATGAGCACTCCGGACATATGACCACTCCCGTCATGAGCACTCCCGACATATGACCACTCCCATTATGAGCACTCCGGACATATGACCACTCTCGTCATGAGCACTCCCGACATATGACTACTCTCGTCATGAGAACTCTCGACATATGACCACTCCTGTCATGAGCACTCCCGATATATGACCACTCCCGTTATGAGCACTCCGGACATATGACCACTCCCGTTATGAGCACTCCGGACATATGACCACTCTCGTCATGAGCACTCCCGACATATGACCACTCTCGTCATAAGCACTCCTGACATATGACCACTCTCGTCATGAGCACTCCCGACATGTGAGCAGCTCCCGAAGTGGTCGTTGAAAGGGGTTGTATCTCAACATGCGAGCAGCCCAGCTCGTGAGCAGCTCCCAAACATGTGAGCAGCTCTCGACATGTGAGCAGCTCCCAAACATGTGAGCAGCTCCCGACATGTGAGCAGCTCCCGTCATGTGAGCAGCCCTGGTCTCTGGTCTCTGGTCTCTGGTCTTTGGCGAGGACGTCCCTCAGCTCATAGTACCAGCAGCTTATATAGGCCGATTTTGGCTTGTTTCTATTTGTAGCTCCGAACCATGGGAGATCTCCATCAAGAGACATAATTAGTTAGACGTGTAGAGTGGTTAGGCTATCCTCTTATCTAAGGATTAACAGGATAAGTGCATTTTCCCTTGAAATCAGCAGTGATCTTAATGGCTTGCGTAACAGACTGGATCACCTAGATCTGCATAAATAGATGACCCCACAGATGATAAAGGTACACAATCTCTAAGCTTACATTTCACACTTCATCTTACTATCACAGTACCCGTACTGACTTTGCCATTGGAGGGCCATAAGTCGGGCCAACCGGCGGTGGTCTTAACCTTTCTTGGTGATTGCGAGTTCCCCAATCTACACCATTCATCTTCGATTGGAGGTCAGAAGACGAAAAATCAAAGTTGGTCTCTGACCAACATCTGTTAGCCAATTTTTGGCGTTAACACTTACTCTTATGTACTGCTAGTTGGGAGAGATAAGCTAGACCAAAGGGCAAAAAAGTGTACTTTTGTTGGCTATGGTGATTGTGTGAAAGGGTACAAACTATATGATCGGGTTTCACGCAAGATCATGTTTAGTCGGGACATCAAATTCGATGAGAGTTCCTCGTTTTGGAAGGATGAGAACAAGGAAATGAAAAAGTCTGTTGTTAACGTTAAAACAAATAAAGTTGAAACAATTGACAAAGATGAGCCGTAATAGGGGTACAAGAAGAGGTGGAGCAGTCACCTATCGGGAGAAATCCACCAAGGGATCGCAGGTCACCGTTGAGATGTAGGGATGACTCAAATGTTGTGTTTTCTCTCTTTACGGATGAGGGGAATCTGTCTACCTTCTAGAAGCATTGGAAGACATAGATGCTGAGAAGTGGACGATGATAACACATGATGAGATAGACTCTCTGTACAAAAATGAAATGTGGGAGCTGATGGATCTGCTCGTTGGGAGGAAAGTGATCGGGTGCAAATGAATTTTTTGCAAGAATCTGGATAAGTATAAGGCAAGACTAGTTGAGAAGGGTTATGCTCAGAAGGAGGGTATCGACTTCAGTGAGATATTCACACATATAGTCAAGCAAGTATCTATCATATTTGTATTGGCATTCGTTGCCTAATACAATATGAAATTGGAACAGTTAGATATGAAGACTGTGTTTTTACACGGGGAACTAGAAGAGCAGATCTACATGAAGCAACCCAGAGGGTTCGAGGTGTAGGGAGTAGAAAATAAGGTTTACAGGTTAAAGTGGTCATTGTACGGCCTGAAATAGTCGCAAAAGCAATTGTACAAAAAATTTGACTCTTTCATGTTGAGCCAATGGTTTATCAAAAGTGAGTTCGATTATTGTATCTATTTCAGATCACTAAGTGATGGAGAATTCATTACTTTGGTATTGTATATTGATAATATGCTTATAACTAGCCACAACATGTCTGGAATCAACATATCAAAGGCTCAATTATCTAGGGCATTCGAGATGAAAGAACTGGGGGTTGTACAAAGAATTCTTGGCATCGATTTACACAAAGACAGGAAAAGGAGCAGGCTATGGTTGTCTCAGGAGAAGTATCTTGAGAAGGTCTTGGTCAAGTTTGGACTTGAAAGGCTAAAGCGATTAGCACACCCCACGTAGCTCACTTTCGGCTTTCTTCGAAGCAATGTCCTACTTTAGATAAAGAAAAGCGGTATATGTCTCGTGTGCCTTACTCGGGTGAGGTTAGCAATCTTATCTATGCCATAGTTTGTACTACACCAAATATTTCACATGCAGTTGGTGTTGTGAGTAGATACATGTCAAACCCTGGGAAGCAACACTCGGAGACAGTGAAATGGCTACTTCGTTACATATGAGGTACAACGAACTACATCATGACATTTGAAAATTTTGAGGAGAGACTTGTAGGTTGTGGATGCGGATTATGCTAGTAATGTAGACAATAGAAGGTCGACTTTTGGTTACTCGTTCATGTTAGTGGGTGGAGCGATCAGTTGGATGTCAAAGCTTCAATCTGTAGTTGCTCTTTCCACAATCGAAGATGAATATATAGTAGTGACGGAAGCATTTAAGGAAGCAGTTTGGTTGAAAGGGATGATGAATGAGTTGGGGCTTCAGTAGGAAGCCGTGCCCGTGCATTATGATAGCGAAAGTGTGATCAATTTGGTTAAGAACTCATTGTATCATTTCCCGACTAAACATATTGATGTGTGCCATTATTTTATCTGAGTGATGCTAGAGGAAGGTGATGTAACTCTTTAGAAGATTTACACTAGTGAGAATCCAACTGACATGCTTATGAAGGTGGTTCCTGTAGAGAAGTTCAGGTTTTGCTTGACTTCTTTGGGCTTGGGAAAGAAGAGATGAAGATGGAGGATGCACAAGAAGTGGCGATGATGCTATACTATTGAAGTTTAGAGATGGTGTTTGCAGATTGGAACAGTGAAGATGGAAGATTGAAGCCACGATGGAGATTGTTGATTAATGCCTTCAATTTGTGTAAAACTAGGGATCTTCGATTGATTGACAGCTTGGTCGATTCGATTGATGGGTCATCGATTGCAATCGATTTGATCGACGGATCAATCAACGGTGCACACAATTTTACATAAGTGCACTGGTTTTATTTCTAATTATGTAATGGGGTTATATATACTGTGTTAAGACAGGATTAGGGTAACATGAAGAGAGCTCTTAGAGAGCCAAGGGTTTCGTGAGGGAGAAAGCTAGGGTTTTCGAATCTATAAGTTCTTACAACTCTTGTAACTTTTTTATTATAGTGGCTTATTTGTCGCTTGGTGCCGTGGTTTTTTCCACTTAAAATCTGTGTTCTTTATGCATGTTAGAATTTTTCTTTCCTTATTGCATTATGTGATTCCGTCTGAGGTTGCTTCTACACCTGACAAGTCGTGTTAGGACTTATTGCGTTCCCAACATTAGTATTATTATTATTTTTTTTTACAATGGACTTTAAGTAAGCAATTTACTTTAAAGGCTAACCAAATGCATTTTGTTCACGTGGAAGCAATTTTGGGAATTAAAAATTGCCAAAATCACTTAAATTAACAATGCCAAATAGGCCACTATCATTAATCAAGCTTAATTTTCATTAGAAATGTTCAATTAAAGCCAAAGACTACCAAAATCCTAGTTTATTTTTCCTAAAGGTGGGAGCACGGTCTCAAAATTGGGTGAAAAATTAGATAAGAAGGAAAAGGACCAAGCCACAAAAGAATTGGGCTCCTAACCATTAGTAGAACTCTTATGTTGCTTATGCCTACATCCATCACATTGCATGCTCTAATATTTATTGGAAGCTCCACATTAATCTTTTATATATGAAATGGATAGGACATGATTTCTTTCCGTCACATCTGAACTCCTTACTTTATAAAGGATATCCATTTGAAAATATTCCGAGAGAAAGCTATATGAGACTTATGTAGTAGTGATTACCCAAAAGCCCATGTCTAAAACTTATATGCATAGCTAATTAAGTAGTGGATTATTTCATGGTTCGCTTTTAAGCTCTACCCAAACGCATCACACATTCCAAGGAGGATTGTTCCAAGTTCCAACAACGGAGGCATTCTACCAAAATTCTCACGCTAATCTCTATGAGGATATTCATCAAGCCTAATGCCTTGCCTACTTGAATTTCATTTAAACAATCATTGCTTCCACGTTCGATGCTCACTGTAATTGCTTCTGTGATAGACTTTGCTACCACTCTCTCTCTCTCTCTCTCTCTCTCTCTCTCTATGCCTCGGGTTATAATTATGACCTACCCATGTTCAACTTTACCCAATGTATCCTTGTTGTAAGCCATCTTGTCAACATTGAACAACATTAACCTTTCTAAATGGCATCCATAAAGCTGCTAGGGTAGAAACTATATATATATATATATATATATATATATATATATATATATATATATATATATATATATATATATATATATATATATATATATATATATATATAATGAGTAATGCTCACACGCAACTAGTTGGCTTGTGGTGCCCACCATGGTGTTTGTATAGTATCTTCCTTGTCCATTAAGATTAACCTATCATATAAATAAGATGCCCTAATTAAGTAGTGGATTATTTCATGGTTCGCTTTTAAGCTCTACCCAAACGCATCACACATTCCAAGGAGGATTGTTCCAAGTTCCAACAACGGAGGCATTCTACCAAAATTCTCACGTTAATCTCTATGAGGATATTCATCAAGCCTAATGCCTTGCCTACCTGAATTTCATTTAAACAATCATTGCTTCCACGTTCGATGCTCACTGTAATTGCTTCTGTGATAGACTCTGCTACCACTCTCTCTCTCTCTCTCTCTCTCTCTCTCTCTCTCTCTCTCTCTATGCCTTGGGTTATAATTATGACCTACCCATGTTCAACTTTACCCAATGTATCCTTGGTGTAAGCCATCTTGTCAACATTGAACAACACTAACCTTTCTAAATGGCATCCATAAAGCTGCTGGGTAGAAACTATATATATATATAATGAGTAATGCTCACATGCAACTAGTTGGCTTGTGGTGCCCACCATGGTGTTTGTATAGTATCTTCCTTGTCCATTAAGATTAACCTATCATATAAATAAGATGCCCCAAAAACTAGGTTGATCCAACTATTAGGTGGGTACACCATAGAAGACCAAGAAACAACACCTAAAAACTCCACATTCACGTGGAGCATCCCATTTTCATGGTTGGATTGTCCTGATTTTTCAGGCATGCATCCTACTTTTATGGTGGGACAACCTTGTTGGACGGACAAGATGTCATACAAACACCATGCTGGCCCCCACATGCCAACTAGTTGGACGTACAACTTGTTGCTGCATGTGAGCATCTCTCTCTCTCTCTCTCTCTCTCTCTCTCTCTCTCCAGTGTGTGTGTGTGTGTGTGTGTGTGTGTGTGTGTGTGTGTGTATACACGTGTTTACTCCTCTTTAGAGGGGATGAGCATTCTGCTATTGAAAACTCCTCCACTAGACCTACTTTTTAAAGTGGTATATCTATCCAATATGAGGTATTCTGATCTAACTGAAAGAGCTATATAAAAGCTCCTCTACTCTTTATGTGCCTATTTTCACAGATGAGCTTCCCATTTGATCAATTGAAAACCCGTAGTTGCATGCTGAGAGAGATGAACTGAGAGGTGAGGAGACTCGTGGGCGAGGAAGGAATACCAACCACCCCCCCCCCCCCCCCCCAAAAAAAAAAAAAGAAAAAAAGAAAAAAAGAAAAAAAAAGAGGGCAGTCCTTAAAGAACTCCAATATTTTTTTGGTCTAGTAGTCTTCAGTCTTAGTCTTGAATGCATAACACAAATAGATGAGGAGTACTTTTTAGTGGTACACTAAATCGGTTCATCACAAGAAAGAAGTCAACTCATATATAAAGGTGAGAGTACACCACCTGTAATTTTATTGATAAAAGCTAAGTTTGCATCTGGCAGGGGGGGCTAAAACCTCACCCAACTCCTTGTAACAAATGTATAAAAGAATAAGGAGCTCCTTTACAAAATAACAAGAGGCACCCTAATTAACACAATGACAAGCGCGCACGCGCACACACACACACACACACACATGTCTATATATAATATAGACATATGTGTGTGTGTGTGTGTGTGTCTCTCTCTCTCTCTCTCTCTCTCTATATATATATATATATATATATATATATATATATATATATATATATATATATATATATATATATATATATATATATGAACATTATCATCCACATTGGACTTCGGGAAAGGGGAATAAAGACTTATCTCGAGGCCATGGTGAAGGCCAGAAGAGGAAGGCCAGGGACTCGAAGAACTTGAATTGCACAAATGTTTTGCATGCTTGCAAGAAATGATAGCAGGTTGTTGTTGACTGCACTCTATCAACTATTGGTGGTCCACGATCCACACCATCAACCTCTGCTTGTAGACATACTAGCAAGGCGATGCAACAGGGGAATTTAAGATTCGACCTCTACCCAGCATGAACAAAAACAAAGTTTCACACCCATATAAAAAATAGATGACTTGCAAAAATGCAATGTTTTTCGAAAGCCATCTTGGAAAAGCCTAGCTAACGCAGAGCCTAGCCAAGTAGAAGATAAAAAGTACCTTACGCAAACTCTCTAGCCACAAAGCAAGGATGCGAGATAGGATTCACCATGCGAGTTTAAGTTGGTGCCTTCCTACCATTCAATTGCTTAAGATATTGTCACAACTACCATTAATGCCATCCACCAGCTGCTAATTATGCTGAGGAATGGGTCACTGTTGTTTCTAGGAGCAATGTCTTGCTAATCTCCTTGCCACTCGTATTGGTGCCGAGGTTACTAAATACTACTGCTGTTGAAGTTCTTTAGCTAGAGAAAGGACAAAGCACACCATCTTAAATGGAAAAACAATGAACTAGTTTCTGTTGCAAGCATCCTGTTAGCTGACAATTTCCCCTCCTACGAGAAATCTAAAGTGCAACGAGAATCCCTGGAATATTTTTAATGCTGCCTCCAAATTTCAGACACAACTTCCTCTCTCCAATACATCTGCTTTCATTAAATATTCCCAATGCCTGAATTTTCAATTGCCATCATTCTCCTTGTCTCCCTCGGAAGATGGATATATCTCTATACACTTTTTGATGCGAGCCAGATTGTATGCCATGGAACTACCCTGTATACATGGATAATATTATAATTTGCCTTAAGAATCTTTATTTATATTTCCCTTATCAAATACCATATTTTCCATAGGGGTTGAGGCAAGGCTTAGTAAAGCATTTCATCAACACTCTTAAACCATATTTAATAATGACATTTTGGAGTTCATGACTAGCACATTGCTTCATCCCATTAAGCATCGCCTGAGTCTTTGACACCATATTCATTGTCTGCTCATAATAGTAACAGAAAGCGAAGATGAAATTGACTGTGTGGTTTTTGCACACACCTCCCCCTCCTCACCCCCCAGGATTTCCTTTACAAGATCCATCTACATTCGTTTTGAACCAACCCTCTTCTAGCCTTTTTCAAGAGAAAATTTTGGCAATTCTCCTCCTTTTCGACACCTTTTGGACTCACACCACCTCAAGCCCAATGATCTCCATAAAAGAGCTGTCTAAGTGCCCCAGCATTCTTTCAATTATTTCTTTAATCCATTTTTTCATTCTTCTTATCATAGTCTCAGGTTTGCACCACGCCCCCTCAATTTTGCTTGCACTCTTGCTAAGCCATAATTCTCAATGGATAAGGCATGGAACCATCCCCTTAATCCTCTTGGACCTAGAAGATTATCGCCCAAGGCTAGTCCATTGTTGAACTCTCTATTAAAGTACACCCACACCTTGTTAGCCACTTCCCCAGGATAGAATAGGTGATTAAGGTCCTCAACACCGCCATGGCCCCACGACTCATCATCATTTTCTTCCCCGCTTGAATTTTTCACCTCCTCCACATTGTGTTGAGCTTACGAATGCATGGTCCTAATTAATTTAGGATAGGTGGGCAGGGGATCAAATCTGTCACCTCCTATTAACCTCTAGTTCTTTGAGTTATGAGTTGCATGATCTAAGATTGGCCCCAATTGAAAGCTAGAATTCCTATTTCCCCCATCAATTGCTCTTACTTTAATGGGGTGAGTCATCAATGTCGCTAGAATTTGGTTCAAGTTTCTCTCTAACCGTGCCAACGTTGCCCCTATCAACCACACTAGCTGCATTAGGGAGGGTTGTTGTTGTCGCTAGACCTTGGATATTGTCACTAGCTAGCTGGGCCAACCCCTCTTCAACTTTGTTTCATCTGGGACCCCTTGACCTCATGCGAGCCTCCTCTTCTATTCTTGCATAACATATGCATATAGAGGCAAGGTGTACACCGACCTTTTGAATTGTTACATCAACTAAGATTGCTTCGCCCATCACCTTCCATGCAAAAATGGACAGTTTTTATTTTTATTTATTTTTTATTATTATTATTATTATTTTTTTTGGGGGGGGGGGGGGGGGGGGGTTGGGGGGGGGGGATCCATTTGTTCCAAAACCACTTTGTCCACTGTTTTTTACTCCTCGGACCCATTTCCAGGACACTTAGTTGAAAATTTCCCTGACGGAGATGTTGGCCAAACTAGTTAATCATGTCTATTTGTAAGCTTCATGTCTATTCCACACAAATGAGAGAAAAGGTTATTTAGTCCCCTCAAATGATAGAATAGGTTATTTGGCACCCAACCTTCAATCCCATCAAAGTTCCAATCCCCTTTCCTTGATTAGAAAGGTGATAATTCAGTTGGAATTGTCACCCCTTTCATTGAGGAAGTCAAACCTACACCAGACTGGTTCTGGTCCCATAAGTTTACTTGCCCTTTACACATCATCCACCTTGATTCGTAGAAGGTTAGCTTCATTGCAAGCTTCACCAGGTCTTCAATCCCACTTGCCTCTTTTTGTGAGCGTCTTAGATGAACTTGGAAAGGTACCTCACACCCATGTATGTAGCCCACACTGAATTTCCTTTAAGGGGAGCAAAACCCATATTGATTATTAAGCTCGCCATGATGTCTATCATTCTTCACCTTCCCCTAGCCCCCCCCCCCCCCCCCCCCCCCCCCCCCCCCCCCCCCCCCCCCGGCTTGGGGAGCAAACTTTGGACCATTGAACTGTGTCTCTTTTCCTATTTTCTTTCTCCCCACAAGAAGTTCACACAAGCCGATTCCAATTTTTTACATAAAGAGGATAGGAATCTATAACCGCCATTAAGTTAAGGGGATAGCTAGATAAAACATGTTTTATAAGGATCAGTCCCCCACAAGGGAGAGGACTTTAACATTCTATCCAACTATTTTCATTCTTATCTTCTATGGGAGGGGTTACTAATGGATGCCTCTCACTCTTCCTTTTGATAGCAGGACTCTGAGGTAAGTTAGTGGAAACTTATCTTACTAAAAATTTGAAATTTATTGAACAACTAGCACTGAGGGTGTGGGGGAGGGGTCTTTGGAGACATGATAGAACAAGTCTTAAAGAATGATTCTCCCCTCTTAGCATTGAGTCACTTTCATAATCACAATGCTTAGATTCACCAAGCAATTCTCAAAATCTTCAAATTTTCCGAATAGGCCCCAAATGGAGAAGCCCTAATTGCATAAGTGAGCTTTGGAACACAAGTATGATTTGGGGGTTGAAATGGATGACACTCCAGTTTATTTTTCTCCAGTGCATTCCTATATGTACTGCTTGTGCACCTTTATTTTACTGCTCTTAGCAAGTGTTATAGTTTGCAATTCCTTGATAAATATTTCTCTTTCACAACTCATCCTAAAAAACATTATTAGATAGAATTTGTGTCTTTGGAATATTTCTCTATACCCAACCCAAGGACATGCATATTAACCTTAAGTTTTCAATCTAGAAGAGTGAACCCATTGTTTCATGTTGTAAGATCCTATTGGTCTGATGGTTCCCGCATTTATGGAGTCCTGTGCAAGTTTGGACCTAGGGCTCCCAATTGAAAATAACATACATCCCATTAAATAGGTGGCTAAGATCCTTCCTGCACTATCTACCACATGTCACTAATACCCCTTCCTATTTGAGTGCACCAAACCACCTTTTTTCACAACCTTTAGATTTGTCTAGTATGATCTTCCTTTTTTTATTTTCATCTTTTCAGCCAAAAAGTAGCAAATGTGTAGACACCCATGTCACGGAAATAAATCAACTATCCTGAAAACAAGCTATTACCCTTATTAGATGAGTCGTAGTTGCATGTTTAGTCAAACATCTGCCCTATTTGTTATTATGGTGTGACTGACCTATTGAGGGAGTGGATCATCCTAATTTTCGTGAAAAGTGATCCCCACTGTGGGGCCAAAATTTAAATGGATCCTCTGTCCATTGCAAGTGCAGATCAATTGGTGTATGTTTCGGTTGTACCAAATATAATGAAATTTGGTGAAACCAAACACAACCTTAACCTATTCAACAAAAATAACAAAAAAGTGGCCATCATCATCAGCATCTTCCCACGTGGGGAATGTTGGTTATAAAATGTAGAAATATAAAAAAATTAGAAAAAAAAGAAATAGAAAGAGCGTTCTGGAGAGCTGAGGCATGTTATAGTTATTGTCTTAAAGACAAAATTTCCCCCATATAGAAAGATTCCTGATGCACTGGGCCCCAGCAAAGGCTGCCTCCTAAATACAACAACTGTCCTTCAAGATTAATGGCTTCGATCAGGTGCACATGTAATCTTAGCTAAACGAACCTAAGTTGCCTGTATTGATTTGTCCAAAGAGAAGTTGTAGAGAGGAAACCCAGAGGAAAAAACAGGGGGAGAAGAGGAGATATAATTTTTGGATGATTTTATAATAGAGAAGAGAAGTCCTTATGAAGGAAAGGTAGGTAGCCATTGGGGCTCGAAGCGCATACAGGTGGAGTATTAAATGCATGTCAGCGCATGCCAGCTCATTAATTATTAGGTAGATGCATGACAACTTTGTCTTCATGTGCATGATTAGGACAAAATCTACGTAGAGAAAACAAAATTGCTTGATCAAAGACACATTACACCACACACCACACCACATCTTGTTTCACCTCGCTACACTATGACCATGACCACAACCATGGCTGCGACCCTCATGTGCGAGCGTTCGAGGTTGCTCCCATAACGTACCCTTATTTTCCAATGCAAAGGATTAGTAAGGGGTTTTAATATAAAGGATCACTTTTCCTAACTTTTTTTTAATGTGAGACAAAACTAAACACAATTAAGGCAAGTGGATTAACAAAAGGAAAAATCAAATTTTCTTGAAAAAATTTCCCTTTCCCCTTTTTATTATAACAATCCCCCATAATTTGAAAAATTAGGAAAATCGGTGAAGATAGTCAAATAGAAGCATATAGGGTTAAAGGTCCAAAACATCATAGACTACAAATCATTTAACATGTTGAGCAACTAGTCTATGTGAGATAGTGAGCTTGTGTGTGATCTTGTGCAAACCATACAATCCCTAGCATAGATCTAAACATGCATTCATGTAACTCAAACAATTAAACTCATAAACATACTTAAAAAATCATGCGCAATATCAATCACAAACACAAGTATGTCTAGTGGTTCAGCTACTTGCCTGCTCCATTCTCAGCGAATGCACTCTCCTTAAGTGTACCAGTATTCACTATCTCAGAGGTTTTAAAATAGGTTCATCTTTAACCTTTAGAATCCTCCACAAGGACCAGCTCCCTCAGAGACATACCTGGTTTTTTATAAGCTAACCACGAACCTCGATCATACACAAGAACCTACACATACACACCTGTGTTGGTGGCATACAGAAGGACTTGATTTAGGTTCTACGCAAGAACCTAGATGAGTTTGGCAATCAAACTCTTACACTCAATCCTACACAAGGAAGGAGTGTACATGGACTCTATAAATGACAACCTTGTCGGATTTGAGCCTTGTTGATGCCCTTACTTGAGTCGCTTCTTCATGCTCTCTCATGTTTGAATTGGCTCCTCGATGCTCCCCTGATTATTGATGGCAAATGCTTCAGCTCTTACGATTAGCTACATTACATGTGATGCTCCTTTGAGGTGACCAAGATAATGTGAAGCTGGTTAAATCTCTACTTTAGGGATGTGAGTGGGTTTCAAAGTAGAGGATTCACCTAGATGGGTCTTCTAGAGTATTTAGAAAAGGATACGCCTGTAGGTTCTGTGTTTAAACTCTAGAGAATGAAGGAGATCAAGTTCATCTTCTAATGTAGATTAAAATGCTCTTGCATGTGATGAAGCATAAGGAAGATGGCTTGAATCTCTTAGGATTAGAGCCTAATAGGTTATAAAAGTGTGGAGGCTTCTAATGCACTAAAAACCCATCTCATGCACAATGACCGAAAGTCCATTATATAGAGAAGAGCTCTCAACGGCTATAAAATTGTCAAATTGACAGTCGGGTCGATCGAACGATCGAACCTGGCTTGATAGATCTCTAACGGCTAGTTTTTCAGAGTAATTAATCGATCGAACTGGGCCTGTTGATCGATCGATATAAATCGATTTTAGCCAGATTGTTGTTGGACTGAAATGACTGCTTTCGATCACCTGGACTGTGCGGTCGATCGATCGATGGGTCGATCAACAACACTCCTAAGCTTGTCGTTTTGGGTAGTTTGTTCACAGAGCTTGAGGTCCTCTAAGGCCTTACAAATTATGATCTTTAAAGGGTCCTAAGGTTGATGGATGACCAATCTAAAGGTTTTACCTATTAAGGTCCGGTCATTTATAGGTTGTTATGTTGTTTTAGGTTTAAGGCTAGGGTCACCAAGGCACCTCTGATTTACCTGTTTCTTCACTGCTACTTCTTGTCTTTATATGTCTTCGGTCGTCAGCTTTAAGGGCTCAACAAACTCACTGACACATAAACTTATGTTATTGACAAACCGGTGCAAATAAGTACACTAACAAACCTGAGTATCATATTAGGGGATAAATCATACGTGGGTGAGTTTCCCACATTATACATAAGCAGATTATCATTTGCACAAAATCAAAGTAGCATTTAATCATATAATGGGTATTAAAAGATAAGTACAGATAACTATGTATTGAGTAAATGTTCAGGCATCAATACTAATAAGTCCAAAAATACGCCCCAGGGCTTATACAAACCAAATATCCAAGTCCCACAAAAGATGAAAAGGAGGATTATGATCCACCGGTCCATATAAGGCTCCTCCATGCTATCATTGTGCACTGATTTGCACTGCAACAACTAATATATTTTGATAGCGTCAATGGCTATCGCAGTGAAGAAATCTCCCCCAAGATAATACAGATAATATAATAGCCAAGTATGTTTTCCAAATAAGGGCAACCATTCACATCATATAAATCATATAAGTCAATTTCATCTAAAATGGAATACAATAACATAACAGACATTTCATGTTATAAGGTAAGTTGTAGTTAAGTGAATAGATGCATGAAATGCTATCAGATCTAGGTACACATCTTTAGCTAGTAATTGTGGGTAGAACCTACAATGCAAGTGAACATCACGATGATGACCCGAATATAGGTGTCGCCCGACACGTTTCAAAGGTGACGATGACTGAAATGAGCCACCAAGCAAATTCTAACATGTGAACGGCCAGATGATGACTCGAATGAGCCACCTAGCGAGTTCTAATATGTGAAAGGCCAAATGATGACTCGAATGAGCCACCCGGTGAGTTATAATATGTGAGGAGATGGACGACCCATAGTGAACTAGTCATCGGGTAAAATACACTAAGGTACGACCCATAATAACTAGCCACCCGGTAAAATCCCATGTGCCGTGTATGTAGTATTAGCCTAACCATGATTAATCAAATTTACAAGCAATCTATTTATGATAAGTCCTTTTAACTAGCGTCTCTTCTAAATTGATAGCAATATAGTAAATAAAAAGATCTTTTTCATTAAAAGTCCAATTATGGAGACACAAAAGGATTCAACTTAAGAAAAGCCACTAAGGCAGAAAAGTCTAGTTAAAGGACACAAATAAATGGTTCATCCCAAAAACCTCAAAGGGCATAAATATATTAAAGATGAAATTCATCAAATAGGTTAGGCCATTAATCCAAGGCGTGCTTCCGTTAAATTCATTGAAACTGCCAAAGCCACAAGCAATTTATAAAGTGGTAAATAAAAACATAAACAGTTCATAGAAAGAAAAATTCAAACAATATATCCATGATTTTAAGCATATTAGCAACCTAGCACATGTTACTAAAAAGAAAGCATGCTAGCATTTACATTCAAGATCGAAGATTATACATGGGTTTTGTATGTAAGCATGGACTAGAGAGCTATAGATAATTTATACTAGTTAAAGCAATGGTACATACAACAGTGCAACAAAAAATTATACGTCCGAACACAGTATGATGCATGTATGGAAATCAATTGAACTAAAATGCTAGAAAGAGCTTGAAGGGTAGACCTTCATCTTCTCGAATCGGATTCCAACTCAAGTATTGCTAGGATGCAAATCCGCACGATGGGATTAAGTCCTAACCTAAATTATGAGAATAGAGTGGTTAGAATCAACATTACACTCCTAATTAATGGATCTGAAGTTTTAAAATCTAATCCTAACACGGTGACCCTAAATTTATATTTAAATCACTTCAATTCAACCCAATCGGAGGTTAATAGGGGATTTTCACTTATTGATCCAACTAAATCAACTCGACTTTATGACTCGGGCTTAAATAGAAGGTCTGACGTGGATACACTCAAATATGGCCCACGAATGCCGCTGGGCTGGTCCGAATACAGGCCCAGACCCCAAAACTTGACATGCACAGAATGTTGAGTCAGAATTTTCGAGACTTGGGAGAATTAAGGGAGATTTATCGCCTACATATCTCTAAATTGCTAAGAAATTGCAGGATAACTCGCATGCATTGGCTAAAGAACATCATACCCTGCTAATTGAAACTCTATCCGGCCCATGCTCTAAGATTTCGGGTTGAAAAGACTCGGGACAGTTCACTCAATGAACATGACCCACTACGATCTAGAGTAGCAAGGCTAGATCACTCTCCCTATTCAAGATTCCCTCTCTCTCTCTCTCTCTCTCAGGGTTTTAGGAGTGTTTGTAAGGTCTTTAGAAGGGCTTAGAAATGGGTATGAACGAGTGAAAGAAAGAGGATTTTATAGCCTTTCAAGTTTGCAGTTCAGTGGTCCATGGAAATGTAACCCGTAGGGAGGTCTTTCGGTCGAATCGACAAGAACTGACAGTTTTGTCGGTTAGACTGATAGAACGCAGATACCTCTTGTTCGCTTCTGATCTCAGGTCAGTTGGATTGATGGGTGGGTCGGTCGAACTGACACAGCTTTGATTCCTCCAAGAACTAATCCTTTTCACTACTTTGTTTGAGGGAGTGGTCAAACAACTCTATTGGATAACTAATGTAAAGTGGGCTATAGACCTAATCCAGGTACAGATGGACCGAATGAGGACTGAATGGAAGCAAACATAGTCCGAAAGCTCCAGGCCTAATCCCATGGAGGGCATGATGTAACTGGGCCCTAGGTGCATTTGGATCAAAGAAGTTTATTTTAGACAGGGAGAATTGGCTGCTCACATTGCGAACTGTAAATTGGCCTTAACTTTTGATCCAGGATGAGTTATGGGATGCACAATCTATGAGCCATGCAGAGCTAATCAACCCCCGTAAGCGGGTCACGCCGCTCCATTTCATAAGAAAATGACTCATTCCTCTTCAAAATCATAGTAATATGAAAAGCTTACTATTTTTAGTAAGTTTAAGGTTGGATGTATCTCTGTTATTATCTTAGAGTTTTATTATGTGATGCCTTCTTAGGATTTGCTTCTTATCATGCTAGGAATCATCAGACAAAATTAGAATAAGACTTACTATTTTTAGTAAAATTTACTATTTTGGGTGAGTTTTGGGTTTTCGGAATTAAAGTTTCACCTACAGTCTCTAAATTTCAAGTTTAAAATGTGTGTGCGCATGTGGTAACACGTAATTATTTGAAAATTTCTAAGTAACACTCGAGGTCTTTCAATACCCGAGTATTGGAGGGCCAGGGTGTTACAACGCGATTTAGAATATGACATTCAATAAGGAGAGCTTCTCCCCATAGATTAAAGGGTAAACCAGAACTAGAAAGCATATTTACCATGTTCATCAGAGTTCTATTTTTCCTTTCAGCTATTCTATTTTGCTAAGATGAATATGACGTAATTCCTCATGGATAATCATTTTTTATTCACAGTATGATGCAAAGTCATGAGAGATATTTTCTCCTCAATTAGATCTAAAAACCTTCACATTTCTTTCGAATCGATTTTTGACTTCATTTACAAAAGCCATAAATTTATCTTTTGCTTCATCTTTACTCATGATTAGATGTACCTTTGTATGTCTGGAGTAATCATCTATGATAGTTATAAAATATTTCTTTCCTCTATGAGTTACAATATTTTTCAAGTTGCATATATCAATTGAATTAAATCTAGGACTTGATTATTCCTATCAACTCGTTTGAAGGATTTTCTGGATTGCTTAGATTGTACATTTCACATTTAATTTAGTTTTTTCTTTTTTACTTTAAGAATAAGCCACATAGAAGTCATGGTTTCAAGAGAATGATAATTCACATATCCTAGTCTAGCATGCCACATATTAAGAGACTTAATTAAATAAGTAGAAGAACTAGTACCATTATCATTCATAACATTAAGTTTGAACAAGCAATCATTTATATAAATTTTCCCAACAAATGTTCCATTTTTGGAGAGTACACATTTTCTATATTCAAACACTAACTTAAACCCATTTTTGTCAAGAGTAGAACCAGAAATAAGATTTTTCTTAAGGTTCGGTACATGCAACATGTCCAAAAGTGTTATAACTTTTTCTTAAGTAAGCTTCAAGCTCACCTTTCCCTTACCAATGACTGTTGCCTTGAACGAATTTTCCATGAATGTCTCTAACATCCTCTACCTTCTTGTATGAGGAAAAGACACCTCAGTCGTAGTAAAAGTGCTTGGTAGCTCTTGAGTCTATCCACCACTTATGTGTATTATAAGCAATGAGTGCTTCAATGATGACCCCCACAAACTTCTCAACAACGTGAGCATGATCTTTCACCTTCTTGTCACCTTTGTGGATCTACATTCCTTTACAAAGTGATCATTTTTTTCTCACATACATAATATCATTCATTCTTCTTATTGTTTTTATAAATTTTTTTGTTCCTTTAGTCATGTGGGTGCTTTTTCTTTGTTGGACCAGACCTTCTGTTGTCTTGCCCTCTTCGATTACTCTAAAAAAGGTGAGCTTTAGTTAAAGATTCTAATTCTAAGGAATGCTTATTACGATTCCTCATCACTTCTTCAATCTGTACGTGAAGGATGAGGTCATCAAGCTCGTATCCCTTCTCTATGCTTTAGAGAATTTTAATACTCATTCCAAGATTACAGAATTTTTCAATTATTATAGCAACTTAGAAAGCCTTATCAATCACCATCCCTTCATAAGAGACTTCACATGCTATCTTCTATAAATTATATACCTGATCTACTATAAACTTATCTTAAGACATCTTAAAATTAATATAGCGACTGAATACATATTTCTTCATTTCAGCATTCTCTATTCTGAACTACTTCTTGAGATGTTCCCACAGATTCTTGGCCGTAGAGAGATGACAATAGATATTATAGCTATAATTAGTCATGTATTAATAATATAGTTTCAGTACAGATAATCATCATTTTCCAATTAAATTGTTCAAAGGATGCTGCTGGTTCATTTGGCTTAACGAATGGGGCAGGATTCTTGATAATGTATATCAGCTTGAGAGTTATGAGATAAAATTTCATTTTTTGCTGTCATCTCTTGAAATTCTTTCCATCAAAGACCTCGATTGTAGAATTCTTAGAACCAATTTCCATAGTAATGAAGACTTTAAGGAGAAATTTATCTTTAAATTGTTGGTTGTAAAATGTAAGATATAACAGAAAAAATAGAAAAATAGAAAGAGTGTTATGGAGAGCTGAGGCACATTACAATCGTTGTCGTAAAGACAGATTCCCCCCCCCCCCCCCCCCCCCCCCCCCACACACACACACACACACACACACATAGAAGATTCCTGATGCACTGGGCCCCGATAAAGATTGCCTCCGAGATAGAATAACTATCCTTTAAGATCAATGACTTCGATCAGGTGCACACGTAATCTCAGTCAAACGAACCCAAGTTTCCCGTATTGATTTGTCCAAAGAGAAGTTACAGAGAGGAAACTCAGAGGAAAAATCAGGGGGAGAGGAGGAGATGATGATTTTAGAATAGAAAAGAGAAGCCTTTATAAAGGAAAGGAGGGTAGCCATTAGGGCTCGAGGTGTATGCAGGTGGAGTATTAAATGCATGTCAGCGCATATTGGCTCAATAATTATTAGGTAGGTGCATGACGGCTCTGTCTTCATGTGCATGACGAAGACAAAACCTACGTAGAGAAAGCAAAAGTGCTCAATCAAAGACACACCCCACCCCACCCCACCCCACCTCACCTCACTGCACCCTGTCACGCTTTGCCAGCCACGGCCATGACCACGACCGCGGCCACCGCGCGCATGTGTGAGGTTGCTCCCTTAGCTTACCCTTGTTTCCCAATACAAAGGATTAGTAAGGGGTTTTAATATAAAGACTTAATTTTACTAACGTCTTTCAATGTGAGACAAAGCTAAACACAATTAAGGGAAGTGGGTTAGCAAAAAGCAAAATTAATTTTCTTGATTTTTCAAATCCCTTTTTTCCCTTTTTATTCTAAAAGGAAACCTAAAGCCAAAACCATATCTTCATCCAAAATGATATTTGGAATGGCCCATGAAGGTTGTTTCCTCTTGCCAAGGAGAGTATCTCCTTCAATTGGCAGTTTTAGGCCCTTCATTATAGCTTCAGGGGTCATCAAACTTGTCCTTCATTGCTTTACTTGAACATTTCATTTCAATAAATGCTCACCCGCCCACCTTGCACAATAGGATAATGCCGGTGATTGGGGTTTTTGCAGTTGGGAGACTATCTAAAAGCCAGGTTACTCGAGAGCAATTCCAGACTTTCGTTAATGAAGAAAATCTCCGGAGACGAAATCTCTTGCAAAAATACATTCGCTTGTGTGCCGATTCCCAGGTGATAATCCAGACTGCCCCTCATCATCAAGCTCTCAATGCATGCTGACATGGAACTTATTTTGTAGAATGTAATTGTTTTTATCAGCATGATCCCATGAAAATTGTTAGCTACTCCAATTATCTAGCTAATTTGCTCATCAGTTGGATCCATGTACAAGAAAAAGAAAAGCAATTATCCACACACACACATATATATATATGAAAGGAAGCCTACGTTTGGCTAGTAAATCATCACTGAGGGGCTTCGTGATAAATTTTCAAAGTTTCCTTATATTTCCTATGTGAAAGGGTGGAACATCTGTTTGAGATGCCTATGAACATTACACATGTCAGAAATCACGATAATTCATCAAGGCAGAGGGTACTTAAATCTTTTCCTTTATAATGAGGCACTTTTTATCATATCCCAAATTGTAAGTCTCCTTTACCCTTGTGTGAAAAGGTGGAAGTACACATGGCAGAGATCCACATGTACATGACGTGTTAGAGATCCAAACCATTCATCCGGTAGGGGTACACCTTGAAAGTGTAGTGCACTTTAGCCTTTTCCTTTACAACATTTTTATCATTTTCCAATGACATCCAATGAAAAGCTAGAGCCGTTAATATCAAATTAGTGGGTAAGTATTTAAAAGTATCACCAAATGTTACAGGCTAATAAATATTGGAAACTAAATTAAGGAATTGATAAATGTAAAAAAACTACAGGGACATTTGAAAAAAGAAAAGAAAAGAGCAGCTAAAACTAACAAAATATAAATTGCTGATTACTGAAGACTTCATAGTTGTAGAAAACAGATATTTACTCGCATGTGTGCATATTCAGCATATGTCTATATAAATATACAACTTCAATTCATCCCTTTTGGCTCAATTTCAATATTTGATCATCGAGAACAAAGTGCTAAAGAACAATGCTTCTATACATGTCCAATTTTAGGGTACCCCTCCAGCATTTGCATAGTAAAACTTGGGTGAGATAAAAATACTCATTAAGTTGGCCAGGCCTATATCTCTCTAGGTGGGTCAAACATGACCAAATAAATAGATAGCTAAAAAAAAATTATAGCTCGTTTGGATATACCTTGATAAGTAGCTTTTTTTTTTCCGGAGCAAATTATCTACTTATGTATCAAAAGTTAGTTCAGTAATTTACTCTTTGAAATTTGCTTTTAGATCGCGAGTAAAAATGATTTTGCTTTTATACTCTCTCTCTCTCTCTCTCTCTCTCTCTCTCTCTCTCTCTCTCTCTTCCTCTCTTCATGTGATGGATGGTCCATATCAAAGGTGATCCCACGTGATGGATGACCAACATCGAAGGTGGGGCTCACGTAATGTATGGTCCACCTCGAAGGCGGGCTACACATAATGGGCAATGGACATTAAAGGTGGGCTCCACATCATGAACAATCAACATCAATGGTGGGCCCAACATGATGGATGACCTGCATCAATTTGGGCCCCACATAATGGACGATCAATATCAAAGGTCAGTCCCTAATGATGAATGGCCCACATCCAAGCGGGTCCTGGATGATGGATGACCCACTTCAATGGATAGTCCACATCAAACGTGACCCCCACATGATGGGCAGTGAACAATGAAGTGAGTGTCCCACTTAGTGAACAATTAACATTGATGGTGGGCCCACATGATGGATGATCAACATCAAGGTGGGCCCCACATAATTGATGAGGTCAACCCATAATGATGAATGACCCACATCCAAGGTAGGCGTTGCATGATGGACAACCCACTTCAAAGGTGGGGCCCACAAGATGGCTGGTCCACATCAAAGGTGGGCTCTAGTTGATGAGCAACGGATATTGAAGGTGGGTCCTACATGATGGACAATTAACATTGATGGTGGGCTCTACATGATGGATGACCCGCAGTAAGTAGGGCCCCACATGGATGATCTACATCAAAGGTCGACTGCTAATGATGAATGACCTACATCCAAGGTGAGCACTACATAATGGATGACCCACTTTAAAGTTGACTCCTCATGATGGATGATCCACATTATAGGTGGGCCCTTCATGATGGATGATCCACATCCAATGTCTGACAGGATAGAGGCCCACATATAAGGTGGGACTTGTGTATGTAGATAACACGTTGAAAGTGAGCTTCACAATAGACAAATCACACTGACAAGTGGGGCAGAACATAATGAATAGTCCACATTAAAGGTTAGCCCCACATGATAGACGACGGATATTAAAGGTGACCCCACCTGAATAAGTGAAATTAGAAGGGATTTAAAATAAATGGAAGAGGAGAGAAGGAAGAGAAAGAGAGTTTAATGGAAGAGATTTAAAAATTACTTATGTGATGTTGGAAACCAAGCAAACTTTCTATTTTTTTGGGGATAAATATATTGTTTACTAAACATGTTTTTTTTTTTGGAAAGCAAGCGAGCAATACTCTCTTATTACTTACTCAGGACAAAGCCTGAAAAGATACAAAAAAAGGGGGCAAACCCTAAGAAGAAGAGAAAAAGAAAAAAGAAGCAACCCACACCTCGGGCGCAAGGGAGAAGAGAAAGAAACTTAAAAAATAGAAGGGGGAAGAAAGGAAATAAGAACAATGGGGGGGGGGGGGGGGGGGGGGGGGGGGGGGGGTTGGTTGGGGGTACAGCCCAAGCCAGGCATCGCATCAAATCATCTATCTCAATTTTAATGATGAATCTAGAAGAGGAGTGCATATGAATATTGACTAATATGGAGAGAACTGTCCGCAAGTGATCGAAAGTAACCTCGAGATGGCTACTAGAAAAAGTAGTGAAGGAGTGAATCCTCTAAGAAAATAGGTGCATCTCCCAGGTGGAGGATGATAGATCTTTAATGGCTACAAGGCTTTGATAATTGTGCATGAAAAAGATGTTAGTCCCTGTAGTTTGATCAATACGAAAGTTAGATATACCAAATGATATGGTTTGTATGCACTTGTCTAGCATTACTTGGATGGTATATTTGAAGACTATTTCCCAAATAAGAGTTGCATTAGGAGTGTAGCAAAGGAGCCCAACACTAGAGGTTGAAATCTCAACACAGGCTATGGTGTAACAACCTGAGATTTCAGCTCTCATGGACAACACAAAAAATGAAATTCTAGGGTAATAATTTGAATATGACAGAGTATAAATACTTCATTTATTCCTTACATCAATATAATTTCATATTTTCATGCCAATTGCGACATGAATGATGGAAAAAATCAAATCTCATTCCATTACATAACTACTCTAAGCTCCATTTACCATCATTACATCAATATAATACATGCTCGATCCTTCCATGAGAGTTATTACAAATCTAAAATTTAAGTTACTACTTCTAAAAAGCAAAATAAGTAAAAGAAAAAAAAATTTCAAGCCGTCTTGGCTTCATTCTCCGCCATCCGTCATCATGGCCATCATAATTCTCACCTTAAAGCTCTGGCTCATTCTTTGGATCACCACTTGCACAATCTATGGTTATTTTTCACACAAGGTATGACTTGCCATGGTTCAACTTAGTGAGGGCATTCCCCCATGATTATCTAATAATAGCACATTCAATTTATATTACGATAAGCAAAATATCCATAAGAAAATCTGGATTAATGTAATGCATGATATGCATGCTTTGGTGAAGGATCCCTGACTAAATAAGATGGTGAGGTGGGAATTTCCACATTATGACCTCACACATTAGCCACTAGCGGCCACCAAAGTTAAGTGAAGTGGAAATTTCTCAAATTATGACTTCACACTACAAAAAGAACCTAATTAATGAAAGCAAAAATTTCCTATTACAACTTACATTGTTACACGTAGAGGGATTGACCCAACTCCTGGATCACATTGAATGCATGAGATTAAACTGATCCTTTAATTAATCCACTTTAGCATCCAGTCGATTTAAGAATGCCCACACTCATCAAGTCACCACCTCACCCCATTCCACGGTCCACCACACTCTAGAATAGTCGTTACCCTTCCACGATTACCATTCATGGAGGGTTGACGAGCATACCCTAGCCGTGATGCTACACACGGCTCTATTTCATCATCATCCATTCATGGATTCACCATAAGAAACAATTCAGCCATTGGATTCTCTATAATCCACAATAATCCATCGTATGGATATTCCATATCAATTCAACAACATAAACCACATTGGTTTCCATAATGTAGTTCCAAAACACATGGGATGAGAGGTTTCCTTGTGATGTGGCATTCAAAATACATAAGTACATCATCACATCATCACATGGGCATGCCATGTCTATAAATACATGATATTCATCATGAAACATCTATAGTTTCCACATAGTTCCATCATAAACATGATTTTATCCATAAATCCATGTTCGTACATCCAAGCATATAATATCTCATATTAATAAATAAGTCCAGTGAAAAATCATCACCTATTTCTCATGTTAAACACTATCAAATCACTAAAAAATAACACAACAATTAGGCCAATCCATACCATACTACAACATATAGGGTCCACATAGGCTAGCCTAGTGGGCGCACCTTGTAGACTCGGTGGGTTAGCTCGTCACAATAGGGCTAACTTGCTGATGTACATAATTCCATGATATCCATCATCATAAGACATCAATTTAGGCACCATAGGTTCACATTCCCACCGTAGATGGGTTTTCCACCGTCAATTTCTCATAGTTTATGAACCATACATCATGTAGTTAGGGTTTATGCCCAACAATGATCCAATTCTCTACCACACCACATTCATACATGGATTCATTCAATCATTCACAATTTTGACAGCAATAAACACAATTAAAACAAAGAATTAACATCAATTACACCAATAAAACCAACAATCATACAATCAAGGAAAACAATGCCTAGATTTAAGGAAAAAAAAAACTAGCTAGAATTGTGCATAAGCGTAAAGGGATTTCCCACCTTAGCCTTAGATGAAAATCCTAGGTAGAACTCGATGGAGGAGGCGCCTACGCAAACCACGGCTTCACATGAGCTGTGGTGGAAACCCACACAGTAGGAGGAAAGGGAAGAAGAAGGGGTGTCCTTATATGGGACGTCTTAATTCTCTCTCTCTCTCTCGCTCTCTCTCTAGTCATGAGAGGTCTAGAAAATAGGTGGGATGTGCGTTAAAGGGAGTGAAAAAGGGAGATGGGGCATGAGCTTCTTGTTATACATGTGGTGGGTGTCCACTCCTTCCCAATTAGGTTGGGTTTCTCAAAATCTTAGGTTTAGGGTGATCTTCTCCAAATTCATATCCCTTCATCGTGTTTAAGTTGATGAATAGAGCCAGTATACGCTATTTTCTTAGTGATCCAAACCTAGATTGATGGATCTTGAAAAATGGCTTGGTTGATGCCAAAACGAACTTGATCTCGATTAATGGTCCACGCCTGATGATCGATGTCAAAATTGGGAGAAATTCATAGTCATGATAGGTAAACGATTGGAAAATTTTGATGATTGATTAATGGTGGGAAATGTCTAAATTTAAAATTTTACTTGTTGCACCAAAAGGCAGGAATTAACTTTAAGGTAGTCATCATTTGGCAGTGTAGGATCATAGATTAGGGTTCAAATTTTGTATAATCTCGTAATCATATGAGGCCAAGGCATAGTTAAAATTTGAGTTGCAATTAACGGTAGGAAGTGGGTCAATTGAAAGGTCCAGATTTGGGAAGATTTGATAACTTTTATTTCTAAAACAGGATAACTTAGAGCTTAAGAAAAGGCTTATCAAGGTGAGGCATTCATATCTCACATTCAGTCTATAAGATGGGCGATCTAAGTGACTCACATGAAGAACAATATTCGACTACGACTATCCATCAACTTTCCTCACTTGATGGACACTAAAATCAAGGGTTAAGGAGCTGATTTGATAATTGAGCCACTTATATTCTGATTCAATGGATGAAATTTAATATGTACGGTTCATTTGTGAAAGAAAAGCATGGGCAAAATCTCAAGTTAAACGGATCATGGAAACCATGTGATCTAGAAATCAGGGGTCTAGGTTAATGACATTTTCATAATTATTTCTGATATGAGAATTTTAGAAAATCTAATGATTCTACATGGTTTTACGCATGTTTCTAAGAAATTCTTACATGAGAATCCTCATCTAAATCATTACGGATAAAGAGTTATTCTCAAAATAAGTTGAAATTCTCGTTAACTAAGGAAAAGTACACATAACAAACTATATGCGAGCTTAGGCTAAAACGATATCATTTAGGATGTTACATATGGTCTAAATAAGAGTAGATATAAGATGCCGAGTTAGTTGACTAGTGGGGAGCTGTGAAATGGAATAGGCAATAAAAAAGTCTCAAGCAGCAGAAATAACTCCAGGAGCCTTAGCTGCAATAGAGGGCCCAAAAAGGAAACTCTAGCTCTCAGATCTCAGATGATGTTCCAAAAAATAGTCTCCTTTGGAAATATTTATTCTTAAATATGCATCTTTCTCTCCAATTATTCCACACAAGGGATGGGAAAGAGAGCTTATAAAGAGAAGAAGTAACAAGATCACTCTCATTTTTCTACAAAATAAACAACGAATTGAAGAGTTCTAGGATTATGAATAAAGGGGATAAGAAGTTTAAAATGCAGATTTCTCCAAATTCGACTAACTGAAATTACGTCGGTAGTCTAACATGACACCTACGTGTATATGTGCAGAAGCTAAGAGCGGAGCAACTAGAATTATGGCTAAGTCCTGGGGGGTGATTAGGACCTTTTGAAATTCAAATTAAACTAAGAAATAACGCTTCGGCTTCCAAGCCTAAGTGGGTTCAATCACAAGACTAGCAAATGGTAAAACAATTAACACCCTAGTCTAAGCATCCATAGATTAACATATGATTAAACTAATGAAGCACCTAATCTATGCAACCCAAGTAGACTATATGAGAGTGGATCATATAAGCTCAAGTCTACTCAAGAAGCGAAAGTACATCTTGTGTGTGTGGGTGTGCCTATCTAATGCATAGCATATATTCTAATTAAGCATTTATAATTAAATAATTAATCACAATGCATAATAAGAAATGTACTAAAATACAATCACAAACACAATAATGTATAGTGGTTTGACTTTGGGTCTACTCCACTCCTGGTTCAAGTACTCAACTCCTTTGAGCACACCGGCATTCACTAAGGAGTTTAAATTTGGTTCCTTCCAACTAAGGTGTTTAAATTCGGATCCACCAAATCGGGGAGTTTATATGTTCCTCCCAACCTGCACATTCACAGCCGTGTTGGTGGCTCCCCTTGGAGACTTCTTTAGGCTTACTCAAGCCAAGGTCCTACAACCGAACCTAGTGTTTACTCTCGTCGGAGACTCCCTACTTGGAGACTCAATTCGACCCTACAACTGGGTCTAGGTCCTACAACTGAACCTATCAAGTTTGAAAATAAACTCTACACTCAATTCCCACTGAAAATTGAGTGGATGAATTCTAACAAATGACAACCTTACTTGTCGAATTTAAGCTCCGTTGTGTGCCGCTTCGGGTTGCTTCTTCTTGCTTTCCCATGCTCGAATCAGCTTCCTTTGTGCTCCCACGATCATTGATGCTACCGCTTTGCCAAGGCTTCAGCTCCAAGATCAGCTCCCTTGCATATGATGCTCTATTGGAGACGCCCAAGGTGCTAGGAGGTAGTGAAACCTCTAAAAATGGTAGGAAATGAGTTTCCAAGAGAAATACACCTATTTAGACTCCCAGGTGGTGTTTAGACAAATGATTTAACTATGATTAAGGTGTCTAAATTCCTAGGAATCAAGAGGGAACAAGCCCATTCTCATTTGAACTTTGAATGCCCCAAGCTTGTGATGACTCATAAGGAGAGTGGCTTACAATAGGTTAGAAATAGAGCCACTAATGGTTCACAATAATAGTAGCTTCTATCTCCTTAAAATCCCTCTCTATTTCTCAAAAACAAATCCCCCAGCTTTTATAAATTTTCTTCCAACGGTAAAAAACGAGCAGATTCGCGGATCATCGAGCGTTTGAAATTCAATCTAGAAAATTAGTTTAGTCACTGGACAGTTTTTACGCTGGTCGGTGCCCCATGAAGGTATGGTCGTGTAACGACCCGAGATTTTCGACTCTCGTGTATAACACGACGGCCGAATTCCCAAGTAAATCATGGACTGATTGATTTATTAAATAATGAAATATAGCATTCAAGCACAATGGCGGAAACAATTATCATCTTATTCTATCAAACTTACTACGTCATCATCAATGTTTAAATAAGGGAACCAACCAATATCCATACTGATTAATTAAAATACAAAACCATGTCTTCTCTTGAAGACTTATTACAATTCCATAAATGTATCAACTACTCAAAAGAAATATTTAATAAATTTCTCTAACATCGTCGTCCACCATGTGATTATATGAGCCATGAAAATCTTCTCCTTAAAAATCGGGTTCAATACCTGGATCTTCACCTGCATCACCTAAATTGTGTTTGGGATAGCGTTAAACGCTATCATAGTGGGGAATATTCCCTCCAAGACTATCAAGAATAACAATGTACAAAACTCAGAGTAACGCAACACAATAATATCTTTATTCAAACAAAACAATCAAGTAAAAATCTTTGTTAATGCGATGCATGGAATGCATGCTCTGGCTAAGGCACCCTGGCTAGAAATCATAATACATGAAGTGGGAGACTCCCTGTTACGACTTCACGCTAGCCACTAGTCACCAGAGGTTCCTGGGACGCACAAGCCCATAGTTTTGCCCGACCACGTGAGAAATGGGACGCTCATAGCCCAATTCTACACGTGACAGTGTACGGGAGAAGTAGGACGCTCTAGCCTATTCCCAATTCCGTACACCCACATGGAGCCAAGTGAATGCATGACTTTAGTTTCACCTTTATTTAAGTGTTTTCGCATACAACCGATTTAAATAAAACTCAATGGTCACTATGGGGAGTCGCAAGCAACCCAGCATAGGCCGACAGCACGGGATTAGTGTCCATAGCACCAACCTCGGCTCATGAGAATTTGTATACCATTAGTGTCCACTCATTGTCCCGTTTTATGATTTCATCATGTCCCAAAGAGCCAATGTTGTACATCATGACCAAATTCATTAAAATACCCATGTACTGTAAATGGATCAAATCAAGCATCATGTACATGTAAGGATCCATCAACAAGCAATCACTTCATTCTCTCAGTTAAGTCAAGATATATTCATCCATCATGGATACCTCTCACGGGTTCCATCTCTCTACATCGAATAATTTTACCAACTTAGGGACAAAGAGTATACAATAATGGGATGTCCATATGATGATCTTATACACATATTTCATATCACAATATGAAAATCAATATTACTTGTAATACATGGACTAAGAAAATAAGGGCATAGATTTCATAAAAATAAATAACACAAATACACATGCTTCTTAGTCAAAAATCTAAACAATGAATCACATCATTATATAATGATATTCATTACAAATCCTACATTAAACCTCATTTTATATAGATCAACAATTCAAAACAAAACAACTTCACATGCCACAAAAGAAACTTATGATAATCATAATATTATTAATGAAAGGCTTGAAGGAAAATCCTCACCTTAGGATGGACTTAGAAGAAGAGGGTTGTAGAAGATCCTAGTCGCTGGAAAAATATGAGAAAGAACTCTCTTCTTCTTCTTCTTATTCTTCTTCTCTCTCTCTCTCTCTTTCTCTTTCTCTACGGCATGGAGGCTAGGGTTAGGAGAAGGATTTGGAGGTGCGTAGTAGAAATATGGAGAGGGATGTGCACGCGAGGTCTTGTGTAACAACTTCTTGAGTTGGGTTTCTCAAATCTCAATATTCAGATGATCTATGATCAATTCCAATCCATTCATCTTATCAAGCTCGAAGAGTAGAGTCAGAATACGTAAATTTCTTGATGATCCACATTCTAGATTGGCCGATCCTTCAAAATGGCCTAACGGGTGCTAAAATGGGCTTAATCTCAATTAACGGTCTACGCTTGATAATCAGGGCCCAAATTTTGAAAAAATATGTAGTCATGATAGGCAAACAATTGTACAAAATTTAGTAGTTGATTGATGGTGAGAAATGCCTAGATCTGAAATTTCAACTTTTGGCGGAAAAGGAAGGGGCTGGCTTTGTGGTTCAACGGTGTAGGATTATAGATCGGGGTCCAAATTTTGTGTAAAGTCGTAGTCATATGAGTATAATAAGTGGTCCAAATTTGAAAAGCGATTGATGGTGAGAAGTGGGTAAATTGAAAGGTTCAGATTTAAAAAGAGTTGGTAACTCGTTAATTTCTAAAACGGGATAACTTCGCGCATAAGAAAGATGCTTATCAAGGTGAGGCACTCAAATCACACTATTGGTCCATGATAAAGACGATCCAAGTCATTCATATGAAGAGAAATATTCGACTACGACTAACAATCTACTTTCCTCACTCGATGGACATGAAAATCAAGGGTTAAGGGGCTGATTTGACAATCGGACCACTTCTACTATGATTTAAGGGCCGAAATTTGATGTGTATGGTTAATATGTGCCCAAAAGCTTAAATCCAGGATTTTACGTGAAAGTGATCGTCAGAAATTATAATACTTAAAAATGGCATCTTAACTTAAGTTTAACTAATGGCATTTTCGTAATTATCTAAAAAAGTGTGTGATTTTTTAAATCTGATCTTTCTACGATGTTTATGGGATCATTCTAAGCAACTTTTGTAAAGGGTCCCCTATCGGATCTCCTACGGATGTCCCGTTATTCGCAAATCAACGGTAAATGTATGATAATTAATAAAAAATGAATTTTTAAAAATTTTCAAATAAATCTCGAAAATCTGGGGCGTTACAAACCACCCCCCTTAAAAACAAACTTCGTCCCCGAAGTTTCCTAAGCATCGTCGATAAAAGATTGAGGGCAATCTCAGTTTATGACTTCTCGTCTAACTTTCTGAACTATTCCGGGTCAGACGCGATCACAATCCACCCCCCTTAAAAATAAATCCGTACTCGACATCGATTTTTACAAGTTCCCCCAAATTTCTTTCCTATCATGCTTCCACTGCGCACTCTGATTCCTAGATGGTTTTGAATATATTGATTGGTCTCTCAAATCATTCAATCATCTAGCGCCCTAATATTTCTCAGGTTTGGGTAGGTGTTCTTATAGTCAAGGATCTAAGATGATTAGGGTTAGATAATTATCAAGGATGTCTGATCGCTAACGAAATGACTGATCAAGAGTTTAAAAGATAGATCTGGGTTTGATTAGGTTGGCATGATCGGATGGTCACTTAAATGAGTGGATAAACAAGCGGATAACAAAGCGAATGAGATATCATCGACAGTTCTTTAATAGCTGAAAGTGCGACAGAAAGGTGAGGTCAGGGATATCGTATTCTAACTTTTTATAAGATCTAAGTGGCTAAGCTTCTACGTCCTAGGGTCGTCTATACATCTATCTTATTTTAGTCATCCAAAGAAAACAATGACACACATTCCAAGAGAATGCACAAAAGTCGTCCAGTTAGAATAAGGATGCGATTTGTATTGTGTCGACATCACGGGTGAACAGTTCAAGTAGATTCGGATCCGATACTTAGATCTTCTACTCGCATCTGAGCATTGAGTTCATTAGTATCCATTCGAAATTCCGAGTGTCGACCCTCGGGATTTGAACGAGGATCCAATCCTTTACACAATATATTAGGTACGGTTCTACCCTCCCGTACGGCCGATTTAGTCTAACATTGTGGGGACTTTCATGTATTCTCCAACAAAAAAAAAAAAAAAAATCAACGAAGATCACATAAATTAAAATTCAACAATACAAAACATTAAAACTTTACGAGATCTTATTTACTTTCATTATTAGACATGGTCGAAGATCTATGTGAGGGATTGGTAAATGGCATTTTATGGTTACGATAATCTACTTTAAGTAAGAGGGTTGGGCAAAAAATTCTTAGGGATGTATGAGAATATGCTAGGAAGTATTTCTAAGGGTGCCATCTCACAATAACTAAGCCTAAACAAGGGGTTCAGAGGTTTTCAAAGCTAAGGAACTAGGATAGTGTCAAATCTGGAACACAGGACTTATAAGCGCTCTTAGAATTTTATCTCTCAAACTGAACGTCCTTTTTGCCTAAAATTTGGAGGGTAATCTAAAGGTTAGGTGAGAAATCACCCTAATTTTTCTCAGAATGAAATTCCTATAGTAAGATATGATTTTGACCTCTAAAAGTCTGAAAAACGTAACAGTTCAGCAGTTTCCAGCGCATGATTTTCTCTACTAACAGAATTTTCACGATTTATATAGATGTAGGATTGATCTGAAATTTTATGAGAGTGTTGGGTGATGATTTAGAAATATTTATAAAAAATTTTAAAAATTTATCAATTCCAAAAATATAATTCTTAGTGGTAACATTGCCTAAGGGTCAGGAAATTTGTCCTAACAAAAATAATTCAAAATAAAATAGTTATCCTTAAAATTTGAGGAAGATAAATCCCATGACTCAGTGTAACGCTAATCTAAATATGAGAAAATGATGAGAGCTCCAAAACGTCTAGAAAAAGTGAGAATCCACTTCCTAAAAATCCTAAAATTTCATATTTTTACGTTCATCGGCTATCCTAATGATTTTGAGGGGCCTATGTTTGAGTCTCTAGATTCATAACCTCTCATGCATCCAATGGGGGATGAACCTAAGTGTTTTTGTTTCTATTTCATGGGAACCTAAGCCCTAAGGGATATTTATTATGAAAATGGTTGGGCTTCTCACCCAGAGGTCCCAATTGTGCTCTGATACCAACTGTAACGACCCGAGATTTTCGACTCTCGTGTATAACACGACGGCCGAATTCCCAAGTAAATCATGGACTGATTGATTTATTAAATAATGAAATATAGCATTCAAGCACAATGGCGGAAACAATTATCATCTTATTCTATCAAACTTACTACGTCATCATCAATGTTTAAATAAGGGAACCAACCAATATCCATACTGATTAATTAAAATACAAAACCATGTCTTCTCTTGAAGACTTATTACAATTCCATAAATGTATCAACTACTCAAAAGAAATATTTAATAAATTTCTCTAACATCGTCGTCCACCATGTGATTATATGAGCCATGGAAATCTTCTCCTTAAAAATCGGGTTCAATACCTGGATCTTCACCTGCATCACCTAAATTGTGTTTGGGATAGCGTTAAACGCTATCATAGTGGGGAATATTCCCTCCAAGACTATCAAGAATAACAATGTACAAAACTCAGAGTAACGCAACACAATAATATCTTTATTCAAACAAAACAATCAAGTAAAAATCTTTGTTAATGCGATGCATGGAATGCATGCTCTGGCTAAGGCACCCTGGCTAGAAATCATAATACATGAAGTGGGAGACTCCCTGTTACGACTTCACGCTAGCCACTAGTCACCAGAGGTTCCTGGGACGCACAAGCCCATAGTTTTGCCCGACCACGTGAGAAATGGGACGCTCATAGCCCAATTCTACACGTGACAGTGTACGGGAGAAGTAGGACGCTCTAGCCTATTCCCAATTCCGTACACCCACATGGAGCCAAGTGAATGCATGACTTTAGTTTCACCTTTATTTAAGTGTTTTCGCATACAACCGATTTAAATAAAACTCAATGGTCACTATGGGGAGTCGCAAGCAACCCAGCATAGGCCGACAGCACGGGATTAGTGTCCATAGCACCAACCTCGGCTCATGAGAATTTGTATACCATTAGTGTCCACTCATTGTCCCGTTTTATGATTTCATCATGTCCCAAAGAGCCAATGTTGTACATCATGACCAAATTCATTAAAATACCCATGTACTGTAAATGGATCAAATCAAGCATCATGTACATGTAAGGATCCATCAACAAGCAATCACTTCATTCTCTCAGTTAAGTCAAGATATATTCATCCATCATGGATACCTCTCACGGGTTCCATCTCTCTACATCGAATAATTTTACCAACTTAGGGACAAAGAGTATACAATAATGGGATGTCCATATGATGATCTTATACACATATTTCATATCACAATATGAAAATCAATATTACTTGTAATACATGGACTAAGAAAATAAGGGCATAGATTTCATAAAAATAAATAACACAAATACACATGCTTCTTAGTCAAAAATCTAAACAATGAATCACATCATTATATAATGATATTCATTACAAATCCTACATTAAACCTCATTTTATATAGATCAACAATTCAAAACAAAACAACTTCACATGCCACAAAAGAAACTTATGATAATCATAATATTATTAATGAAAGGCTTGAAGGAAAATCCTCACCTTAGGATGGACTTAGAAGAAGAGGGTTGTAGAAGATCCTAGTCGCTGGAAAAATATGAGAAAGAACTCTCTTCTTCTTCTTCTTATTCTTCTTCTCTCTCTCTCTCTCTTTCTCTTTCTCTACGGCATGGAGGCTAGGGTTAGGAGAAGGATTTGGAGGTGCGTAGTAGAAATATGGAGAGGGATGTGCACGCGAGGTCTTGTGTAACAACTTCTTGAGTTGGGTTTCTCAAATCTCAATATTCAGATGATCTATGATCAATTCCAATCCATTCATCTTATCAAGCTCGAAGAGTAGAGTCAGAATACGTAAATTTCTTGATGATCCACATTCTAGATTGGCCGATCCTTCAAAATGGCCTAACGGGTGCTAAAATGGGCTTAATCTCAATTAACGGTCTACGCTTGATAATCAGGGCCCAAATTTTGAAAAAATATGTAGTCATGATAGGCAAACAATTGTACAAAATTTAGTAGTTGATTGATGGTGAGAAATGCCTAGATCTGAAATTTCAACTTTTGGCGGAAAAGGAAGGGGCTGGCTTTGTGGTTCAACGGTGTAGGATTATAGATCGGGGTCCAAATTTTGTGTAAAGTCGTAGTCATATGAGTATAATAAGTGGTCCAAATTTGAAAAGCGATTGATGGTGAGAAGTGGGTAAATTGAAAGGTTCAGATTTAAAAAGAGTTGGTAACTCGTTAATTTCTAAAACGGGATAACTTCGCGCATAAGAAAGATGCTTATCAAGGTGAGGCACTCAAATCACACTATTGGTCCATGATAAAGACGATCCAAGTCATTCATATGAAGAGAAATATTCGACTACGACTAACAATCTACTTTCCTCACTCGATGGACATGAAAATCAAGGGTTAAGGGGCTGATTTGACAATCGGACCACTTCTACTATGATTTAAGGGCCGAAATTTGATGTGTATGGTTAATATGTGCCCAAAAGCTTAAATCCAGGATTTTACGTGAAAGTGATCGTCAGAAATTATAATACTTAAAAATGGCATCTTAACTTAAGTTTAACTAATGGCATTTTCGTAATTATCTAAAAAAGTGTGTGATTTTTTAAATCTGATCTTTCTACGATGTTTATGGGATCATTCTAAGCAACTTTTGTAAAGGGTCCCCTATCGGATCTCCTACGGATGTCCCGTTATTCGCAAATCAACGGTAAATGTATGATAATTAATAAAAAATGAATTTTTAAAAATTTTCAAATAAATCTCGAAAATCTGGGGCGTTACAGGTCGGGTGCCCAACGACCACTTGAATTTCCAGGGCAACTCATTGGACAAATTTCGCATTGGTCGGGCTCCCGATCATAACATATTTTTCTGTTGTTTTTGTTGGTTGTATTTTACAGTAGTATATGCAACCTTTTGGCCATTCTTTTTGTGATCTTTTGGGACACCTAAGGCCAATGTAAGATGAATAAGGTTATGCCTAATGGTCGCGGTCATTTAGAGGTTATAGATTTGGTTAGGTATAACGTTAAGGCTCACCAAGTTATCTCTTTTACCTGTTTCTTCTTCCTTCATGCAGCAAGTCCGTCTTGAGTCTTCAGTCTTCGTCTTCATTAAGCTCAACCGACACTAGACTCACTGACCTAAGTAATTGACAAAAAAAGTGCACTAGTATGCCACAAAAAAGTGCACTAATACCAACAAACCTACAAGAGAAAGATAAATGATTAATGGATTCGATATCATGTTGACAAAGAACACAAGCAATATCATCAATAATATTGAGGGAAGAAAGTAAGTCTTTCGTTTTGAGCTTTTCATCAATAATAGAGTGTCTATGAATCAATATTAAATAAAACCACAATAGAGTGTCTAGGAATAAAACCACCAAATCATATTAGATCACTCTAAGGCGGGTTTGGGTTAGCGGATCTGCAGGCTTTCATAGAAGAGGCAAAATTAAGGGCACATTTGGGGAAAAGATCCAGACAATTTCATCTTGTACTGGAACAATTATGTATAATTTTATCTCCTGGAAAGATTTACCAAGACATGATAATTAAGATAGGGAAGTATCCACTCTATATCTTGGATTAGAAAACTAACCGGGAAGTTAGTTCCTAACCTTGGGGTCTTAAATGGCAGAGATGCCCAAGTGATCATAAAAGCTAGAATCCCCCAGCTAGTGGTCACTGAAAGTTCGTAGATTACCCATTCCCCATTAGAAATTGGTGTGGGACTTAGTGATATCATGAACACTGAGAATGCTTTGCCATGCCTAAGAAGCATTGGATGACATTTGAATATTCCATTTAGTTTGAGGACCAGTGTATTTCTCATGGACCCATTTGATCCAAAGGTTGTCCTCTTTGTGGATAATTTTTCAAATTTGTTTGATAAGGAAGGCTCTGGCAGAAACTTCCACAGAGGTTATGGTAAGACCGCTCTCATTCTTGGGTCTACAGATCTTCTCCCAGATGATGGTTTGAAATGATAAAAAAACCCCAAAGAAAATCTCTGATATGCCTAGCAATAATGTTATAGCAAGCTTTAGGCAATAAAAATCATGGGACCAAAAAGATATGGAGGCTAGAAAGAGTGAAATTATTAACTCCAACCTACCACAAAAGATAGGAGGGACGCCCTTCAACCACCAAGCTTTTTATTAAGGTTATCAAACTGTGGTTGACAGTCCGAAATATGGAGTCTGGGGGAAAATAAGGGAACTCCTAAATTTTTAATGAGGAGTTTTTTTTGTCCATACGTAGGATACTTTTACTTTCATACTTGCAGGTACAGGAGCAAGAGATAATTAACACACTCTTCTAAAGATTAATCTAAAGCCCCAAATTTTTAGCAAAATTAGTAAGAAGTTTCTCAAGTTATAGGTAGAATAAGGGTCCACTCTAGAGAAAATCATTAAGTCATCAGCGAAGAGAAGGTTAGAGAAGGGTAAAGACATAGCTTTGAAGGGGGTATCAACTAGCACATTATCATAACATTTACTCAATAAAGTTGAGAATATCTCCATAATAATCGTAAATAGGAATGAAGAGAGTGGATCTCCCTGCCTAATTCCTCTACTACTCTTGAAAACCCACAAGCCTCCCTGTTAATGACAATCAAGAAAGAGGGGGTGGAAATATTGGTAGGGATTCAGTTATTCCAAATGTCAAGAAAGTTAAGGGTACAGAGGGCTTCAAGGATGAAATCCCATCTAACAGAATCAAAAGCCTTCTTGAGATCAATATTAGCACACATTCTAAGCGGACCTCCATCAAGGTGGATACCTCGTATAAGGTCATAGCTAAACAAAATATTACTAGAAATATTATGGCATAGAATGAAGATAGATTGAGTATGACTAATAATGGAAGGCATAATAACTTTCATTTTGTTGACCATGATACGGAATATAATTTTGTAGATCTCATTGGTCAAAGAAATAGGCCTAAAATCATTAGAAGTTGAAGTATTATCAGATTTAGAAATCAAGGCTACAAGAGTGTTGTTAAGCTGCTTTAGCATTTTACCATAGTTAAAGAAACTGATAATTACAACAGAGATGTCCTTCCCAATAATAGGCTAACAAGCCTTATAAAAGGGCATTAAAACCATAAGGGCCAAGGGCCCTATTGGGATTGGTAGATTTGATGGCTGCTTCAATTTCTTAGATGGTGACGGATCTAATAAGTTTATTACCCTCTTCATGAGAAAGCTTTGGGATATTATCTAAGAGGTATAAGTCAACATGAGACTTATCCCTTTATGTAGGCTAAGGATATCTTTAAAATGGTTAATAATTATTTCCTTATTCTCATCTTAGTTTTCTGTAAAAGTACCATCCTGCCTCTAAGTTTTCAAAATTTGATAGAGTCTTGCTTGGATTTAATAGAAGCATAGAAATATTTAGAGCTAGAATCATTGAGATTAAGCTTAATTTCTCTAGCCTTTTTCCTTAGCATAGAGATCTCCATAGATTAAAGGTAGTCAAGCTTATCTTTGGCTTTATATTATGTTTCAACATTGGTGGGAGAAGGATTAGTTCGAATGAGTGTTTAGATAACAAGGAGGTCCTCATTAGCTTCAGAAAGATGGTCATTTAATTTTTGCTTATTAGTTATCCAGGTATTGGGGGCTAGCTTAAGATTTTTGAGATTGGTAGCAACAACAAACATGAGAGTTCCCACAACGTGTTACTCTCAAGTTTTAGCCACAATATGAAAAATTCGTCCATCTTACACCAATAGTTGAAAAAACGAAAAGGAGATTTACAAGTAATAGAAGGGGAATACAAATCTAAAAGCATATAAGCATAGAAATGCATGGAGCCAAATAAGAGACATTATATAATCTAAAGGACAAGATGAAGGTCGGGTTGTCCAAAACCCTATCTAACCTGCATTTCATCCTTTGAAGAGCCGCAATGCTATTATACTAAGAAAATATATTACACGAGAGTGTAAGGTCATCTAGGTCGGCTGCCTCAATGCAATTGTTAAATCTTCAATATGCTTTATGTTAGGATTGCACCTCCCCTCTTTTCATGCATGAATCTGATGTAATTGATATCACCCGCAATGATAAAAGGATTGTTCAGGTTCATAGAAATCTGAGAGATCTCATTCCATAAGTGCTCTCTTTCGGTTGATAAATTTACAACATAAATACCTATAAAAGATAGAGAGTTAGGAATTTCCAAAGAGGTTAACTAATAATGAATAATGGTATGTCTTGTGAATAATAGAAAACTGAATCAAGTATTTTCAAGCAATAAGAATTCTACAATTAGATAAAAAATAATATTCATATCATAATTCCAATTATGAGGTAAGAAATAGTTGCAAGCAACATAATGATTAAAGTTCCTAATGTGAGTCTCCACTATGCAAATCATAGTTAAGTTGAGGTTATGAATCATATATCGAATTTCTTTCTACATTGCAGGCCTATTAAGGCCTCTAACATTACAAGTGAGGATCTTCATCTATTACCAGTGAAGGAGGAAGAAAAAGGATCAAGTTTCCCCTTAGCGGCCAAGGTCACTTGATGTGTAAGGTTTGTAACTTGATCCACATCAAGTTCCATGTTTCCATCCAAGTTTGATACGACATAAAGTTATTGAAATGGTTTGATGGACTAAAAGATCTTGACCTAACACGACCATGAGGGAAGCATGATCTCTCCTTCTACCACATGTAATAGGTGAAGAGGGCCCCTCACCTAGATCAATGTGAACCTCAACATTTACTATATTCTAATTTTCTATAGTAGTTAATGTGTGTTTTGGATCGCTTTTGCACCTACACTTGTTTTGGTCCTCTAAGAGAGGTAGAGGCCTATAAAGAACATTCTTCGATAATGAAGAGGGCCCCCTAGATGTAAAGTTTCCAATCGAATTGGAAGTATTCATATTGTTGGGGGAACCACTTTTGTAGGAGGAAACACCTTAGCTATAACATGATTTTTTGGACAACCTTTTTCTGAAAGATTGAATGTTTCACATTCTTTACGAGCGCTGGTTTCCACACATATTTAATAGATTGATAAATGATTTTCCCTTTGCATTTGATTTTAACAAAATCTGAGAGTATAGAATAAACCACAATTTCTTCACAAATAAACACAAAGGGCCGCATGCCTGTAGTGGTGGCTTTATCCATAAAGAGAGGATTACCAATGGTACTAGCAATCTTACATAAAATAAGCAGTGTTCTGTAGATAGATTACGAAGTTTAATCCACAAAGGGATGGTGTCTAAATCTTCCTTTTGGAGAGAGATGTGGCAAACCACCTTCTTAGTATCATGGGTGCCCACTAACAAACCATGAGATTCTCTCAAGAATGGATTGACTTTTATCAAAGTCTTGAAATTTGAACATGTACAAAACAATTCTCAAGGGTGGAGATCTTGAGTTCGTTCTTAACTTTCCATGCACGTTCTAGGGCTGATTTCATTACCGGAAAGAAAGGTTGCTTGTTAATAAAATAACTAAAGAAGGCGTTGTTCCATGATTTTTCACCATCCTGGACTTCCTTGTCCTCAACGGGGATGGTGAAGTGCTCCATTAGGCTCACATAAATGAAATTTAGATTAAGGGAAGGATTTGGATCAAATTTGAAAAGGTTAGCCCATCCACTAGAACTCCCTTTAGCATGTTATTGCTCATTAGTTGTGAATGTATTAGATCATTTAGTACAAGCACTATTTGTAATTAAAACACCATTATCATGTGTAAATAAAGGCTCAACAGTAGCTTGTGGAACAAGAATTGTAAGTGTAGGTCCAACAGTTGGGATAATCCTTTTGGGCCCAGAAACAAAGGTCGAGATTGTTCAAATAGTAGCAGTGGGCCCAGTAGAAGGCCCAACAATACTAGTGGGATTAACACTTTTCGTGGGTCTAGCAGACGGCCCAACTCTATTAGAAGATGGTCCAACAGGTGGGTCTTTGATCATGTGCTCGGGTTAAACAAAATTTAGGTGAGGCCCAGCAACAACAGATCCAGAAATCGCTTGAATGGAACTGGTTTGTTGTATGGTAGAGGGCTCACCAGAAAGAAGCCCAGTATTTGGAGGTCCAACTGAGGAATGCCAAGAAGTTGGAAGCCCACTAGGCCTTGGCCCATCTAGCAACAGCCCAAGTAGGGAAGGCCCACTACTCAGACCATTAGTAGGCCCACAATTTGAATGAACAGGAGAGAGAGAGAGAGAGAGAGAGAGAGAGAGAGAGAGAGAGAGAGAGAGAGAGAGAGAGAGTCCATGTTCTTTACAATGGTTGAAAAATCGACCGTTGCGATAACAGGAGTACTTGTCGGAGAAGAGAGAGTCATTGTGGAGATAACCGTTGCAACGGTTGTGTGCTTCCCATCGGGAACTGACTTTGGCTACCAAAGCTCTGATGAAATGTTGCTAGAATCAAGAACCGGTAACTATTGTAGGGCTGGAAAAACAACAACATCATTGATTACTGGAGGAATTGGAGGAGCAACAATGGCGGGGATTGCTCTTCGTGAGGCGTTTCGAATGCTTGGAGGAGGTGTAGGAATCCTTACCATTGAATGATGGATCAGTTTAGATGAATTCATCTCAGGCACCATGAATGGAGCTTATAGAACAACTAAGGAAGATGAGCAACTGCCATTAATTCTAGTAAGGGTGGAGTTCTTCGGTTTGCTCAGTTGTTGAGGAACAACCAAAATCAATAGGAGTTGCATATTTTTCCTCTGTAGTGAGAGATGCAATTCGGCTATTGAGTTTAGCTATCAGTTTTTACATCAGATCTGTCAGGGTATCGAGAAGAAGATAATCGACTTTCTACTTCACGATCATCGTGCAAAGCATCTAGATCTTGCCTAGCCGATCTTTTCTATTAAAGAGCTCTACATCAAATATGAAATCATAATTTTTTCTGATAGCAACAGAGTGCTGCTCTTCCAGACGTAGAAATGCTCTCGGAGTAGCTACAATGGCTAACGGAATGAAAGAGATGTCAGAATTATTCCGCAGGGCAAGGACGACATATCAAACCTTCTCCTCATCTGTTGTATAGAAACAAAACAAGCTATCTTCCGGTGATCGGGTCGTAGCAGAAGAGGCTGCTCAAGTAACTACTGAAGCGGTTGATCGATTATTCCTGTTGAAGTACGTTTCCTATTGGCCATGGATTCATTCGTAGAAGCAGGGGGGAAATCAAGGGGGAGAGAATAAAAGAAGATTCAAATAAAATGCGACAGTGAAATAAGAGGAAAGAGTTATGATCCAAACACGCTTATCTGCTGAATAAGTAGAAACTAAGATAATCTGCTTAAGGCATAAGTAGCTCAAGCAAAATGACTTATGATCTAAACAGGCCCTTAGTGACTATGAACTCTCAAAATATTAGGGCTAATATGGGTGACAAATAAAAATTAGTTCATCTCATTTTTTGTTAATCATAATTATGTGTCAAAATCATGATTGTTGTTTTCAAGATGATTTTTAATCCTTCCCAGAGAAAAATGATCTCTATTACAAAATTAATATTAACTAAAATGAGTTGAACTCATTTTTAGGTGTCCACCAAAAACGTCCTTAACCTATTATATTAAATAATTTTCTAAAAATCAATTTCACTAATGGAGTGAGCTTATACAAGTTGAAGGCTCTAAAAGAGTTAGTGAAAGGCTCAAAACATGTGGGGAGAGGTAGTATGAAAAGGACTTGATGACCTATGTTCTCATTGAAGTTATGACCCTTGATAGAGTGGAATGGAAAAAAAAAAGGATTCATATAACCAAGTTTAATTATTATTATTTTTAGAAGCCAAGCAAGAAATGTCACTTATTGACAAGGGTAAAGAGACCAAGAAGTAAAATAAAATAAAGAGGCTGAGGCCTCAAAGCACAAGGAGAAAGAAAAAAGAAGAAGAAGAAGAGAATAAGAAAGAAAGACGTCCACACCCTAGGTTAAGGAAAAAAGCACCCGAACCCAAGCTAAGGAGAAAAACTACCATCAACATCCAAGGCCATTTCTTAAGCCAAAGCAATATTTTCGAGACATGCACGCTCTTTGCCAAAGATATATGATTATGACCCATTGGCTAAGGACATAAGAGAACAAGTAACAGAAGAATTAAGCAATGATAGAAGAGATAAGTTACTTGTTATGTGATCAGTGGCCCCCAAGTTGATCACCTAGGGTGATGAACTAGAGAATGTGATAAGAGCATTGCTTGAATTGACAAGAGAGGTGGAGGCATTAGAGGATTGATCTACAATTGCGGTCTTGCAAAGTAAGTGGTTAAGGTTGAAATTGCACCTCTTAGTCTCATAATTGAGGTGCTTTGCACGCGGAAGCTTAACTGAGTTAACCACTTCAAAATTCATGCCTAATTAAAATTAATTTACCAATTAAACTTAATTAAGAAATTTAACATTTAGGCTTCCAAGCCAAGTGGGTCTAATCACAAAGACTAAGAATGATTTAACTATTTAGCAACTAGTTTATAGGTGTAGTCAAAATACAACTTGTGTCTGCTACAATTTATGTGCTAAACATACAATTCAATTCAAGCAATCATACCATTCAAATAAATAAACACAAGCATGAATATAAAATATACGTAAATTACAATTACAAACACAAGCATGTATAGTGGTTCAGTTTTCCTATTCAACTCCCGGTATCCACACTCTTCCCTTGAGTGCACCGGATTTCACTATCAGAGGTTTTAAATCAGGTTCACCTCTCAACCTTTACAGCCCTAGACAAGGACCTAAATGCACGTACACTCCTGTGTCGAAGGAACACATTTCCACCCGTGTCGGTGCCTCTCACGGAGACTTAGTTGGTTTTCTATCGTCTAACCAACAACCACAAGCGGTCCTAATCCAATGACCTACTTAGGTTTACTCTCGCCAGAGGCTCCTCTTAGAGAATAATACGTACACACCCGTTTCCTGTGGTGATCCTACACAAGAATCACTTATAAAGGTTTCAAGGCTAACCTACAACCCAGTATCAATCCAAGTTGGAGACTTACATGAGTTTGGGTTAGAAACTCTACACTTAATTTTCCACAGGAAAAGAGTGGATGGACTCTATGAATGACCCTTACTTGGTGGTCGGATTAAGCCTCGTTGTTGCACCTATCTTAAGTTGCTTCTTCTAGCTCTCTTGTGCTTTAATTAGCTCCTCGTTGCTTTCCCAATCTTTGATGCTAAATGTTTCAGCTCCCTTGATCGGTTACCTTGCATATGATGTCCTTTGAGGTGACCAAGGTAATGGGGAGGTGGTTGAATCTTTTACAACTAATGGAAAGTTGGATTCCTAAAAGAATTCACCTAGATGGGTTTCTCTAAAGAGTTTAGACAATGATTTACATATTGGCATAGTGTTTAACTCTCTAGAGAATGAGGGAGATCAAGGTCATATGCATATGAGCTTGAAATACTCTTGCTTGTGATGAATAAGAAGGAAAATGTCCTGGATCTCCTACGATTAGAGGCTCATAAGGATATGGAGTTGTGGTGGCCTCTAATCCACTAAAAACCCATCAATTTGCCCAAAACCCAAATGCAATATATATAGAGTTAAAGCACCAATGAGTAGAAAATGGGCATAACTGCTAGCTTTTGACTTGTCGACCCGACCCTTCAAATGATTAAAATTGACCTTCGACCTGTCGAACCAAGCTGTCGATTGGTCGAACCAATTCGTGGCTCAAGGTATTTCTTATTGTCCAGTTTCAGCCACTTTCGACTTGTTGACCTAAGGATTTGATCGGTAGAAGATATCCTTCGACCTGTTTAAATGGGAAGTCGATCAGTTGACATACACAGGCACAGTGGTTCTCTACTGTCCTATTTTTAGTTGTTTTGAGCTGTTTACCTAAGCTATCGATCGGTCGAACATGTGCTCAACCGGTTGACAGCACAATGAGTTTTGCTATTTTGGCAGTTTGTTTCACACCAGCTCATGAATCTCTAAGGCCTTACAAAATTTGATCTTCTGGGATTCTTAAGGCACATGAATGATGACTAATGGTTTGCTTAAAAAGTCCAAGTCATCTAAAGGTTAAGGTTATTTTGGTTCCAAGGGTTAAGGACAACAAGGCACCTCATTTACTCGTTTCTTTTCTCCTTTATGCTTCTTGTCCTCTTGTGTATTCGGTCTTTAGCTTCCAAGGGCTTAACAGACTCTTAGACACATGCACAAATGTGATTGACAAACAAGGTGCACTAACAATCTCCCTTTTTATCAATTACGTGAAAAAAAAACCTAACTTATACCTTTCATGGTCCATACCATTGACAATACCAAAACAACAAATAAATTACATGTTCAAGAGTACAATGATATAAAAAAATTAAATACAACTCTAAACATGTAACCACAAGCAATGCTCGCTTTGAATTGCTCCCCCTATCTTCATCAATTCCCTGCAACAAATAAAACTTGCAAAGTAGATTAAACTTATTTTGGTGGGACTTGATCTTTCTCCCTCTTTTTATCAGTGTTTAACAAAGAATTAATTTCATAAATTCATAAAACATATACCAAGAAATTCATAATTATGAAAGACTCTATAAATCATAGATCTAACAATAAGCTTATACTAACAAGAGAATGGGGTGCATATACGTTAAAAACATGGAGCATGCAGTACTTGATCATTCGAAAGATGTACTAATCTTGCAAGTATGATCATGTATAATGGTTATTTAAAAAAAAAGACTTATTGAAGCATTTCATGACCAAGACATAAATTAGCAAAACATGTGATACAACATTCATTAATTTCGGCTAATCTAAGTAAGGAGACAGTTTAGAATGTGATATCAAAATGAAAGTTCAAGCTAAACTATAAAAAAAGGCTAATGAGGCTATAATCATATAATATTCTCATATGTACAACTAAGAGGTTAAACTCCTTAGATTTACCTATAGTGTTTAAAATCTAATTACCCTTTCTAAGATTTTTCTATTTGTTTATCGTATGGGTAATCTATTTCCTCAACACCCTCATAAGATACATCATATGGGGAGGGGTTGTGAACCCTTCTTCTCTAGAGGGTGAAATGGTTGGGACCCTCTCTCAAATTTAGATGAGGGAGAGAGGTAGTGGTGGTGGCCCTTAGGATTCACAATGGCCCTTACTTTAGCCCTTGGTCACCATCACTAGGGGAGTCACTATTTTCAGGTTTAAAATCATTCGTATCATCCCATGTTGTCGCCATAGGACCCTCTCTCAAATTTAGATGAGGGAGAGAGGTAGTGGTGGAGGCCCTTAAGATACACAATGGCCCTTATTTTAGCCCTTGGTCTCTATCTCTAAGGGAGTCAATATTTTTAGATTTGGAATCATCCGTATCATCCCATGTTATTGCCATAGCCTTCTTCCCCCTTTTTTTAGGTTTGCTTGTAAAATCAGAGGCAACATGACTATAACCCTCACAGTTGTAACATTGGACATGTTTAGGTTGTTTAGATTTACTCTTATGCTTCTCTACTTTCTTGTCTTTCTTGTCACAACTCATTCCTCCATTCATCTTGAGGAATGTCTTAAATTGTCTATTAAATTTCTATTCCCCATCTTCATCATCACTATCTTCTTCTTCAGATTCACTCTTCTTATATCTATGTGAGTGCTTATGTGAAGTTTTCAAGACAGTGTGTTTCTTTGTAGAGGGGGTTTTAAAGTGTAGTTTATGAGTTTGTAAGAAACCTATAAGTTTTACTTTCATCATTTTTATGTCTTTACACTCTTCCATGAACCAGACTTTGGAGCTAAATCTCTCTGGGAGGGACCTAACAATTTTCCTATATATACAACTTTCCGGAATCCTTTCTCCTAAGCTCCACATGGAGTTACAAATATCAGACAATTTAGTATAGAACTCCATAAAGGTTTCAGACTCTTACATTTTAACATTTTTAATTTTGGTAGTCAAGAGCTGAAGCTTAGAGCATTTTATTGCGCTAGTCCCCTCATGGGTAACATCTAATGTGTCCCATGCTTCTGTTGCGGTTATGCACATACAAATGCATTGAAATTCATCAAGGGAGACAGCATAACAAATCGTATTTGGAGATCCTTGGCGTTAGCTGAAACCAAGCTCTCTCATCAACACTCCAAGTTGAATCATCTTTGAGAGTGCTAATGGTTCTACCATCAACCACCACTTGGTCCATGGGCGTAGAGTATCCACATTACATACTAGGTCGAACTATATGGTCATGGGATTGTAGAAAAATCCTCATTCTAGCATTCCAATAGGCGTAGTTAGACCCATCAAAGAATGGTGGACGGTTAATGCTGCTCTCCTCTTGGGTAGACATGATCCTAAAGCTCATGTTTGATCTCTCTAGATGGTTAAGTCCTTCAAGTGCAACTCACACTTGCTCTATCAGAGTAACTCGCTCTGATACAAATTGAAATTGCACATATCGATCTCACACTTGAGGTGCTTTGCACGCGGAAGGTTAGCGGAGCTACTAGGATTAATGGTTAAGTCCTGGGGGGTGGGTGGGTGGTGAATAGGACCACTGCAAAATTCATGCCTAATTAAAACTAATTTACCAATTAAACTTAATTAAGCAATTTAACACTAAGGCTTCCAAATTAAGTAGGTCCAATCACAAAGACTACAAATGATTTAACTATTCAACAACTAGTCTATAGGTGTAGTGAAAATACAACTCGTGTCTGCTACAAATTTAAATGCCTAGCATACAATTCAATTCAAGCAATCATACCATTCAACTTAATAAGCAATAAACATGATTATAAAATGTAAGCAAATTACAATCACAAACACAAGCATGTATAATGGTTCATTTTCCCTACTCCATTCCTGACATCCACACTCTTCCCTCAAGTGTACCGGATTTCACTATCGAAGGTTTTAAATTAGGTTCACCTCTCAACCTTTATAGCTCTACATAAGGACCTAAACACATGTACACTCCTGTGTCGAAGGAACACATTTTCACCCATGTCGGTGGCTCCTGTGGAGACTTGGTTTTCTATCGGCTAACGAACAACCATAAGTGGTCCTAATCCAACGACCTACACTTACTCTCGTAAGAGGCTCCCCCTTGGAGACCTATATGAGTTTGGGTTACAAACTCTACACTCAAATTTCCATGGAAAAGGAGTGGATGGATTCAATGAAATGACCCTTACTTGGTGGTCGGATTGAGCCCCGTTGTTGCGCCTATCTTTAGTTGCTTCTTCTAGATTTCCCATACTTGAATCAACTCCTCGTTGCTTTCCCGATCTTTGATGCCAAATGCGTCATCTCCCTTGATCGATTACCTTGCATATGATATCCTTTGAGGTGACCAAGGTAATAGGGAGGTGGTTGAATCTTCTACAACTAACGGAAAGTTGAATTTCTAGAATAATTCACCTCATTGAGTCTCTCTAAAGAGTTTAGACAAGGATTTACCTATTGGCATAGTGTCTAAATCTCTAGAGAATGAGGGAGATCAAGATCATTTTTATATGAGCTTGGAATGCTCTTGCTTGTAATGAATCACAAGGAAAATTTCTTGGATCTCCTAGGATTAGAGGCTCATAAGGGTATAAAGTTGTAATGGTCTCTAATACACTTAAAACCGACCAATTTGTCCAAAACTTGAATGCCATATGTATAGAGTTAAAACACCAAAGGCTAGAAAATGGGCATAACTGCTTGCTGTCGTCAACCTGTCAACCCGACCCTTCAACCGGTTGAAATTGACCTTTGACCTATCAAACCAAGCCATCGACCAATCGAACGAATTCGTAGCTCAAGGTATTTCTTGTTGTCCAGTTTTAGCGACTTTCAACCTATTGGTCCAAAGTTTCAACCAATTGAAAATGTCCTTCGACCTGTCGAAATGGGCCATCAATCGATTGACATACACAGGCAGGATGGTTCTCTTCTGTCCTTTTTTTAGCCGTTTCGACCTGTCGACTTGGGCTGTTGATTGGTCGATCGTGTGCTTGACCAGTTGACAACACAATGAGTTCTGTTGTTTGGGCAGTTTGTTTCACAGCAACTCATGAATCTCTAAGGCCTTACAAAATATGATCTTCTAGGATTCCTAAGGCACATGAATGATGACTAATGGTTTACCTAAAGCGTCAAATTCATCTAGAGATTAAGGTTATTTTGGTTCGAAGTGTTAGGGAGACCAAGGCACCTCATTTACCTATTTTTTTTCTCCTTGATGCTTCTTGTCTACTTGTGTTTTCATCTTTAGCTTCCAAGGGCTCAACCGATTCCTAGACATATCGACACACATGATTGACAAATAAGGTGCACAAACAAGTGCATTAGGTTTTTTTGGGAGTATCACGAGATTGCTACTACTGGATGAAGGGGCACCATGGGAAGATGACTCACCGGTAGAGATTGCAGGGTGTGCCCGAGGAGCTTGTAGACCTCCATTATGCTAGAAGGAGCTCCCAATATTTCCCTATAGTGTGATTATTCTTTTTGCAATAGGTACAGAAGCACTGCTTCCTAGTAAGCTATTTGGAGTTACCAGAAGGAAAGAGCGGCGATGATCTCATCCTCCTCGGTGGCCACCACACCACAACAAGCATCCACCTCGAGTATGGCTATCCATTCCACAGAGAAGAACAAGACCCTCACTAGGTTGAGGGGTGGAGAGGGAGGGCAAACGAAGTAGTAGTCATAAAACCCTGACGAGTACATTGGACAAAGAGGGAGTTTGCTCACTACCCAATTGTTGAGCTTTGATTGGATCTAGATATGGTTGAAAGGTGGTAAAAAGCAAAGTAACACAGGTTTACTCACTTTGGCGTTGTTGTTGAATAATGTATTAGTGAATGGACGGTGGAGCTTCCATTCATCAACCAACCCACGGAATTTCGCACAGTTCTCACTGAGATAGTCGCCTTATCATGGTGTCTTAGAACTCTTTAAAAATGTCATAGAGATGTTGAAAACTATACTCATTAAAATAGAGCTATTGGAGTGTAGTCCAGATCTTCTTAGTATTATAACCATACATGATGTTGTGATAAACTTGTTCCTCCTTGCTGTAGAAAAGCCAAATCATATTCTTTCCATTAAGAAAAGGTATTCGCATCTTTCGTCGACCCATCATCAGTTAGATGTTTTAATTTCTGTTTGGATATAAGATAGATTCTTAACAGGGCAAGACCACGAAAGATACATATTGTCAAATCCATAATGTTTAACAGAGGGAGATCTATTGAGTATCTCCTCTTATTGGACTTTTGGTGTCCATTGTGTGCATGGGTAGCAACAATAGAAAATGGGAACCAACCTTTGCGGTGATGAAATGGGCCATGACCGAAGGATGATGGAAAATTACTCAACCGATAGGACCCCTTGATGATCTGATGATGTAAACTTAGATCAAATGTGGGCCCCCACTAGTAATGTAGTAAGAATTCCAGTGATAAGGCAATCAATAATGAATAAAAAATAATGAGTGAGATGAGTTCTCATGACATGGGTCCACAGTAACACGTTGAATGTACGAACTTTTGTGCCAATTACATCATAACTTAATATATTCTAAGGATTGCTCCTCTAAGTGGGTCCCACTTTTCTGCCAATTACATCAGCAAGCGCAATGCACGAACAAGATCTCAAGGTTTTATCGTATATGGGCTAAACTCACCAATAAGTCTGTTAAAAGATCGATTTTTAGCCCGATCCAAAATTGAGTCCGTTGGGAGTTTTAGGGTCATTAGTGGGACGACCCATATTGAGCCAAACAAGGATTTCACAACTAACCCAAAATCATATTATATTGTGTTAAAACTAGTTTCTACCAATTTTTAATATTGGTTGTGCGTGGGCTCTCCACCCCTAGGATTGAAATTGAAATTTTATGGTCCACTTAGTGACCTTTATTCTTGGCCATTATGGTCAAAATCACAACAATTAAGTGGGCCCCACACAGATCCCAAATATACCCTAGAAAACAATTTGGTAATGTTTAAGTCGAATTTTGTAACAGGATCCTCCAGATGTTCACCTTCCTTCCATAATGTTTCCTCCATGACCTGAAAAGAGATAAAGGAAAACTACGGGTGGCCGGCGTCCAGCCGTTAGCCCTCCGAAGCTTAAATCGGATAGGATATGGTTATAAAGGAAACCAACAGTCTAGGGGTTTAGAGATTGCATGTGTATTGTGTACCTTTATCTTCTGTGGAGTCATTTATTTATACAAGTCCGAGTGACCCAGTCTATTACGCAAGACGCTTAAGATTACTGCTGATTTACCAGGGATAAGAGGATTTATCCGATGAATCCTTAGATAAGTGGATAGTCCTAACCCAATTGGACATCTAGCTAATTACGTTCTCTGATGGTGCTCTCTTGAGAATCGGAGTCATGAATAGAGATAAGTGCAAGACCGGCCTATACGGGCAGTTGGTACTAGAAAAGCGGAGGATACTTAGACTCGGTGGACTGCTCACATTTGGGATGCGACCCCTTTTGAGGAGCACTGAGCCGAGCTACTCGCATTTAGGATGCGACCCCTTTCGACGAGCACAAGCCGAGTTGCTCGCATTTGGAATGCGACCCCTTTCGACGAGCACGAGCCGAGCTGCTCGCATTTAGGATGCGACCCCTTTCGACGAGCACGAGCCGAGCTGCTCGCATTTGGAATGCGACCCCTTTCGACGAGCACGAGCCCAGCTGCTTGCATTTGGGATGCGATCCCTTTCGACGAACACGAGCCGAGCTGCTTGCATTTGGGATGCGACCCCTTTCGACGAGCACGAGCCGAGCTGCTCGCATTTGGGATGCGACCCCTTTCGATGAGCACGAGCCGAGCTGCTCGCATTTGGAATGCGACCCCTTTCGATAAGCACGAGTCGAGCTGCTCTTATTTGGGATGTGACCCCTTTCGACGAGCACGAGCCAAGCTGCTCGCATTTGGAATAGCTAGCCGTGCCTTCTCTCAATCATTCTTCGATTGTATTCTTGATAGTCAACTTTATCCTACAATAGATGCCCCCAAACCCTTAGCATTGAAGAGCTATGTCAAGGGTTTTATTTGTATGCATGACCGGCTGTTGGGAGGGAATCGCGTGTGACTCATACGGAGAGATCCTGCATTTATGATGGTCAGCTTTACGCAGCTTTTCGACCATGAGAGGTGAAGCGTCGCTCGCCACGTGCCTTTGTAATTAATGCTTATGCCCGTTCGTCTGTCGCGCCGGATGAGAAGCCGCCGCGTGTCAACCAAATCAAATGGAATGATTGCATATAAATATCGAGTCCTGTGGAGTTTGCTTTATTTTTGAATTTCTGCTGTAGAGAGTTCTTCCTTCTTTTCTTCCTTTGGCGCAAACCTCTTCGTGGAGGTAGTCTTTCTTCTTATTTTCCTTTTCTCTTCTCTTTCTTTCTTTTACAATGGCGGGGGTTTCCGATGAAGAGATCGTCCCTCTGGGAGATGATACCCCCGACTCATCCGAATCTAATAATGCTTGAGTACCGGCCGGAAGATATTCCGCCTCGGTTATCCCTCTATTATGACAGAAGAGCAGCTCTCGAACTTTCGAGAAAGGTACCGAGGTTCCGGAGTCCGTTATTCTCAGGTTACCTGGGAGAGGGGAGACAGCCGATGCACCACCACCAGGCTGTGTAGCCTTTTATGAATATTTTTTCCGGGTTGGTGTGCGTCTTCCCCTTCACCCATTCATCCGAAACTTCCTTCGCACTTATAAGATTGCCCCCGGCCAACTTATCGTAAACGGCTGGCGGGTGCTTATAACTGCTTTTGTCCTCTGGAAGCAAGCGGGTAATGGTGACTTAACCGCTGAGGAGTTTTTGCGACTATTCCAGCTGAAAAAGGCCCCGGCTACCGAGGGTTGGTACTACCTCTACTTCTGGCACCGGGACAACTTCATTCTAGGAAACCCTTCCTCTAATTACCCTGGGTGGAGGAAAAAATGATTTTACATCTCCGGAAATTGGGAGTCAGATGTGGGCTTCGACCCTAAAGGCCATAATGTTATCCGCCACTTTGGCGAAGGTGGGTTTGAATTTTTGCCCCTTCAACTGAAGAAAGTAAAAGGAAATTTGCTTCGCTTACATTGACTGATGTGCCCTTATATTCTTTTTGCAGGCATTCCGATAGGAGCTAGACCAAACTTGCGGGGAGGACTTAACGAAAAACTCGTAAAGGTCTCCAAGCTTTCAGCGGCCGCACGCAACGTCAACGTTGCCTTGGACCCACGCTGCCTCTGCGCCGCGGGCTTGATATCCCAAGAAGAGATGGTGAACGTGGGAGACAAAAGGGGCATGCTGGGAGTGCTCCCTCGTCTGAAGGGTACTGCCTCGAAGAGGCAAAAGAAGTCAGCGGCTGGACTTTCAGCTGCGCCAGCTCCAGCAGAGGGGTCTGCTCGCGGCGCACAGCCGCATACTGCTACAAAAGAGGGGATTGTCACGGGCCCTCGCACTACCGCGACCCCTCCTGTCTCTACGACTCCTCTGGCTGGCGCCCTTAACTAGCTGATAATCGAAGTCGTTGACAATTCGTCGAAAGGCGATCAAATGGAGGAAGGTCTCCCTCCAAGGGAGACATCATGCGAGCCCATCATTGCTCGCGATTCGACGACACCTGCTTCGGGGGCTGCGAATGCTCGCGAGGTAAGTTCCAGCGAGATGGTCGTAGCCCAGCCCTCCAGATCGGGGAGTCTTCGTCATCCCGCCATACTTGCATTCGATATGCAAGTTTATGTTTGAGAATATTTTCCCCAACTCCTTCGGGGGTCTTCCTGAGCCAAGTCCAGAGGCTCTCTCTACAGACATAGGAGTTAGATTGATCTAGGTGACAACTTCACTCCATTCCTCATTCTTTTTGAATTATTTATGTGGTGGGTTGCTCTAATTCTTCTTTCTTTGTCTGAGCAGAGTTTGGACCTCACGCTCCGAGTTAGACGCGACATTGATGCCCCCGCCGCGTCGTTGATGATGCGGAAAAGAAGAAGAAGGGGATGGAAGGCGAGGTCCAGGGAAGGGACCGCATAATAAAAGCCCTGGAAGCCCAAATCGCTAAAATAAACGAGGAGAAGCAGATTCTTCTCGCCAAGATCCAGGCCATGACTGATCACTTTCAGTCACTGGATCTATAGTTTTCAAAGCCCCAAGAAATTCATACCAAGTCCGAGAGGGAGAAGGAGATCTTTCGCCAGGACAAGATCTCCCTCGAGGAGCAGCTCAAGGACTCTCGGGCTGAGCTTGAGGAGGCCAAGAAGACTCTCAACTAGCTGAAGGATGATTCCATTCACTAGGAGGAGGAAAGAGTGGCCCTTGTTAAGATGGTATCTGACGAGGGTCCTCGTGCCGTCCAAGAGTTTCGAACCTCTCCGCTGTACGACGAGGAGCGTTATGAGGCGTATATCGCTGATCGCGATTTTGCGATGAGAGTTATGTAGCAAATTGTTCCTTCCTTCAATTTTGAGGAATTTGAGAGAGTGGCCTTTGAGGTCGCAGCTAGAGAGCGAGCTGCAGCCGAGAATGAGGTCACTGGAGCTACTGATGCCACTGCCTGCTGTAGAGATCGGTCCTTGAAGCGGAGAGTCGCGAGCCAGCTCAAGACGAGAACGACTGATCTTAAAGTCGTCGCCCTTCGATCTCTCCCTTTTTCTTAATATTTTGAGAAGAAAATGTATTCATGTAACTGATCTGACTTTTTAGTCACCTTTAATGAGAATTGCGTTTTCTTGACACCATGTGCTTTTTCTTGCTTTGTTTCCCTTTGCCGATCGCATGTTGAATGCTCGTATACTTAACTCGTGTAGTAATGAGTTAGGCTCAATCCGGGGGTCTTGGTGACCATGTCCGCATTGAGATAGATTGATCTATCGATTGAGACTTCGATTCTACCAAGGGTAGACAATTGGCCAAGAGAATGCGTGTATTCTCTTCGGGGCTATTCGGGTCCAATCAAATGGAGTAGCGACCAAAGGACATCCATTTTGATTCTACCAAGGGTAGACAATCGGCCAAGAGAATGTATGTATTCTCTTCGGGGCTATTGAAGTCTAATCAAATGGAGTAGCGGCCAAAAGATTGATCTTTATTCGAATGTCGTTCAAAATTACACCGAATTAAGGAAAATACCGTAGCAAATGTTCCACATGCCAAGGGCGACGTACGGGTCTTCCCTGCATATCTTCAAGATAATAAGTACCGGGTCGCACAATTCTGATGACTCGATACGGGCCTTCCCAATTTGGATCCAGCGAACGAGCAGGAACTCCGAGGTTCTGTCTAAGGACCAAATCACCGAGCTGGAAAGCCCTAGGACGAACTTTAGCATTACGATAGCGAGCAATGCGTTGCTGATATGCTGCTGCTCGCAACTGGGAGGCATCCCTCCGCTCTTCCAAGAAGTCGAGATGGAGTCGGAGACCTTCCTGATTACAAGTGGGATCATACTGCTCGATTCGATACGAAGGTACTTGAACTTCGACCGGTACTATTGCGTCGGTGCCGAATGCCAAGGCGAAAGGAGTTTCGCCTGTTGATGTGCGATTCGTGGTCCTATATGCCCATAAGACTTCTGGCAGGAGTTATGGCCACATACCTTTACACTCATCGAGCTTAGTCTTTAAATGATGCTTGATGATTTTATTCACCGCTTCAACTTGCCCATTTGCCTGAGGATGATATGGGGAAGTGCGGATATTGCGTATCTTCCATTTTTCGCAAAATTCATCAAAAGCGGCATTGTTAAATTGTTTTCCATTATCGGTGATTATAGTGTGGGGGAGACCGTAACAGCATACGATATTCCTTCATACGAACTTGGTGGTCTGTTTCTTGGTAATTCTGGCTAATGGTTCTGCCTCGGCCCATTTTGTGAAGTAATCGACCACCACGATTGCGAACCTATTTTGACCTTTCCCGATAGGTAAGGGCCCGATGATGTCGACTCCCCATTGGGCGAAGGGCCAAGGACTATCCATTGGCGTCATTTGCTCGGACGGTATACAAGGTATAGGAGAATATCGCTGACACTTGTCACATTTCTTAGAGAATTCGACCGCGTCCGCCTTCATAGTGGGCCAGTAATATCCTTGCCTCATCGCCTTGTATGCTCGAGATCGTCCCTTTGGGTGGTTACAACATGCCCCTGGTGTATTTCAGCCAGGACACGATGTGCTTCTTCTGGGTGAAGACACCTTAAGTAGGGCAAAGAGAAACTCTTACGTAATAACGTTCCATTTTGTAAAGAATACCTGGCAGCTCGATGACGAATTTGTCGTGCAGATTTCTTGTTGTCTGGAAGATGCTCATCCCTGAGATAGAAGACAATGGGGTCCATCCAACATGGAGAGGGATGAACCACGATCACTTGCCCAGGAATTGCTTGGTCGATACTCGGGGTCCGAAGGTGCTCGACGGGAATTGAATGTGATAACTCAGATTCTGATGGGGAGGCGAGTTTAGCCAAAGAATCTGCGAGTTTGTTCTTCTCGCGAGAGGATGTGGATTATTTCATAATTCTTTAGCTTCGCGAGTAGGATAAGCACTCTCGATTTGTATAAGGCCATCATTTCTTCTTTCGCCTCAAATTCACCGAGTACCTGATTGACTATGAGCTGAGAGTCACTATGAATGCGAAGACTTTGAATCGAAAGGACATTTGCCAGTTCGAGGCCGACGATTAGAGCCTCATATTCTGCTTCATTATTTGAGATGCAGGAATCGAATTGTAGAGCGTATTGGAAATCCGACCCGTCTGGAGCAACTAAAATTAGGCCCGCTCCGCTATCGGTGGCCCGTGAGGATCCGTCCACGAAGAGTGACCAGGGTGGCTGGTTGCTGATCGTGGAATTATCATCGGAGAGAGGAGTACGTGAATTCGGCGATGAAGTCGGCCACGGCCTGACCCTTGATGGTGGTCCTAGGGCAGAACAAAATATCGTGCTTGCTGACCTCCACTGCCCATTTAGTTAATCGCCCTGAAACCTCGAGTTTTTGTAGGACCTGCCATAATGGATGATTTGTTGGCACTAATATAACGTGGGCTTGGAAGTAGGGTCGTAGCTTTCGGGCAGCCATGACTAAAGCAAGGGTCAACTTCTCCATATCAGAATACTGGGTTTCGTCATCCATCATTGCTCGACTAATATAATGAACGGGCCTTTGTACCCCGGAATCTTCTCTTATTAAAGCGGCACTAACGGCCGTAGAAGACACAGATAAATAAAGAAGAAGTTGCTCGTGCGCCACAGGTTTAGATAAAACGGGGGATGCACTCATATATTGCTTCAGTTGTTGGAAAGCTTCTTCGCATTGCGGTGTCCACTCCCAATCAGATTTTACGGTGGCCCGGAGGAGCTTAAAGAAAGGTAAACACTTGTCCGAGGCCCGGCGAAATGAACCTGTTCAACGATGCGATGCGACCCGCCAAACGTTGGACATCTTTGAGAGTGGTCGGTGACTTCATTTCAATCAATGCTTTTATTTTTTCAGGATTTGCCTCGTTCCTCGTTGGCCGACCATAAATTCGAAAAATTTACCAGCAAATACTCCAAACGCGCATTTCTCAGGATTTAGCTTCATCTGATACTTCCTCATCAAGTTGAAGGCTTCTTGAAGATCTGTAAGGTGGTCGTCTTCTACGATACTTTTCACGAGCATGTCGTCGACGTAAACCTCCATATTCCTGCCGATTTGTGCGGCGAATATTTTGTTGATAAGGCGCTGATAGGTGGCCCTTGCATTTTTAAGACCAAAAGGCATTACCTGGTAGCAATACAGGCCTCGACCAGTGATGAAAGGAATGTGCTGGCTATCGGGTGGATGCATCATGATCTGGTTATAACCGGAATAGGCATCCATAAAACTGAGCAAGGCATGCCCTGCCGTTGAATCAACCAGTTGGTCGATTTGCGGGGTCGGGAAGCTATCTTTAGGGCACACTTTGTTCAAATCCGAATACTCAATACACATTCTCCACTTGCCATTCATTTTTCGAACGAGAACCACGTTCGCAACCCACTCTAGGTAGTCAACTTCTTTTATAAAACTGACTATGAGCAGCTTCTCGACTTCAGCCTTGATTACCATTTGCCTCTCTGTAGTGAAAGCACGTCGGTGCTGATGAACAGGTTTGTACTTCGGATCAAAGTTCAGATGATGTGCTATGAAGTTGGGGTCGATGCCCGGCATGTCTCTATGAGACCAGGCAAACACATCTTGGTATTCGATGAGGAAATGGACCAGATTTTCCCGAAAGACGCTGCTCAAAGAGGATCCCACATGGACAACTTTTGATGAGTCGTCTTCAGTTAAATGGATTGCTACTGTCTCTTCCCCGGGAGTTCCAAATTGGAGAGCATTCTCTCTCGGGTCCAGCGAGGTAGCCGTCGGAGGACTTTGTGGATCTTATGCCACCATCATCACTGGTGTCGTCTGAGCCTTCTTTCGATCTTGTATTGCTATCTCATAACATGATCGGGCTTCCTTTTGATTTCCTCGTACAACCCCAACACCATTCGGGGTAGGAAATTTGACGCATAAATACAGAGGATGTAAAGCTGCTCCAACCTTATTGAGCGATGGTCGCCCTAAAATGGCGTTGTATGCTGACCTTCGGTCTACCACGAGGAAATTAACGAAGATAGTTGTTTTCGCTGGACATTCTCCAAAGGTGACTGGGAGGTTGATGCTTCCTTCTGGCGTTACCACCTCGCCGCCGAAGCCGACGAGGGGAGTTGAGACTGGTTTGAGTAGGCTTCTGGCGAGTGCCATTTTGTTGAAAGCCTCCAGGTAAAGAATATCAGCAGAGCTACCTGTATCCACCATAATGCGATGAGTCAGATAATTTGATACCTTCAGTGCGACCACGATGGAGTCTTCGTCAGGGAAGTGGATCCCCTCTGCATCCTCGAGGGAGAAGGAGATTGGAGGATGGCCGAATTCTGACTTGTTGGGCGCCTGCTCCAACCAGTAGATATGTTGGGGTTTTTTAGACACCTTACGAGTGTATGCTTTCCTCGAAGCTTGAGAGTCTCCCCCACAAGTTGGTCCTCCGACAATGGTCAGGATCTCCCCGGTAGGTTCAACATCTTCTTGTGAAGTATGATGGTGAGGCAACTTCTTCTGGTGTTGTGGGGCTTCTGCCCTTTTAGGTGATCGACCTTGACGGACAACATAATCTTGAAGATAACCTTTTCGAATGAGAGCTTCGATGTGATCTCGCAGATATATGCAATCTTGGGTACTAGGCCCATGATCTTTATGGAAATAACAAAATTTGCTCTTATCTCTCTTTTCAGGATCTGATTTGATCTTCGCAGGCCATTTCAAGTATGGTTTATGCTTGATTTCCATTAGCACCTTTTCAGGGGATCGATTGAGAGGAGTATAGTTATGGTATTTACCCAAATAAATCTTCTTGGGAGAGTGGTCTCGTCATTCACGCCGATATTTCTTATCCGGGGGAGAGGTTTCCTCTAGCTTGCGCTTCTTGCCCTGTATACCATGACGTGCCAAAGCAACTTCTTCTACACTGATATATTTCTGAGCTTTTGCTTGAAATTCCGCCATGGTTTTAGGAGGGTTCTTATCTAGGGCAAATCTAAATCTTTCGCTTGTAATTCCGGCTATAAGGGTGGTGAGGCCTTTTTCTTCGGTATAACCTTCAGTTTGGACAGCTTCTGCAGTGAACTGTACTGTAAACTCTTTTATCGTCTCCCCATGCTGTTGTTTCAAATCTATTAGGTGAGATGCTGGTTTTTTAGTACGGATGCTCCCCATGAATTGAGAGAGGAATAGCTCCGATAGCTGTGCGAAGGACCCGATGGATCGGGGCTTTAGCCCCTAGAACCACGTACGAGCTACCTCCTTTAAGGTTAGAGAAAAAGCTCTACACATGATTTTTGACCCATGTCCCTCCAGCTCCATAAGAGACCTATATGTTTTCAGGTGTTCAAGAGGATCACCTATACCTGTATACGGGGTGATGACAGGTGTGCGGTACTTCTTAGGCAGATGTGCTTCCATGACCTCGCGGGTGAAAGGAGATTCGGATCGATGTATCGATACCACAACAGTAGATGATGGTTTGCCTGATAACGTTGTTCCATATCATCAAAACGATCGTGGATTCTCTTGAGGTCTCCTTCCCACGGTAAGGTATAACCTGACGTTTCGACGGTGGACCCCAGAGATTGTTGTTGCAGGGAAGTACTGGAGTGAATGGAATGGGGAGGTATTACCGGGGCTTGGTTGCCGAGTGGCATTCGATTAGAAGGAGGAGGATTTGGTTGGACTTGTGGCTCGTCCGCGGAATGTCTAGAGGCCACTGGTATAGGTTGTGCCGGCAATCCTTCAGAAGGTTATCGCTAGGTCTCCGGGAAGTGCTGATCAAGCCGATTAGATAAGGCTTGAAATCCGGCGTTGAGGGTTAGGAGCGTGTTTCCGAGGAAACGCATGACATCCTCTTGATTTTCAGAAGTATCAAATAATGGGTTTTGTGATGGCATGTTGGGATCTCCCTGAGGGAGGCCCGTCGACGTAGTTTGAGGGATGGACGCTGGTTCGGTAACGTCAGGCTGAGGTAGCGTCTGCCTTGAAGTGGAAGGATGAACTGTCTTTTTGGGAGGCATGGTGGGAGGACTTCGATCAGTGATGAGAGCAGCTAATCTTGGTGATCAAGCTTCCCACAGATGGCGCCAATCTGTTTAAGTCAGATTTTGTAACGGGATCCTCCAGATGTTCACCTTCCTTCCATGATGCTTCCTCCAGGACCTGAAAAGAGATAAAGGAAAACTACGGGTGGCCGGCGTCCAGCTGTTTGCCCTCCGAAGCTTAAATCAGATAGGATATGGTTATAAAGGAAACCAACAGTCTAGGGGTTTAGAGATTGTGTATTGTGTATCTTTATCTTCTGTGGAGTCATCTATTTATACAAGTCCGAGTGACCCAGTCTATTACGCAAGACGCTTAAGATTACTGCTGATTTACTAGGGATAAGAGGATTTATCCGATGAATCCTTAGATAAGCAGATAGTCCTAACCCAATTGGACATCTAGCTAATTACGTTCCCTGATGGTGCTCCTCTGAGAATCGGAGTCATGAATAGAGATAAGCGTAAGACCGGCCTATAAGGGCTGCTGGTACTAGAAAAGCGGAGGATACTTAGACTCGGTGAAGTGCTCACATTTGGGATGCGACCCCTTCGACGAGCACGAGCCGAGCTGCTCGCATTTGGAATGCGACCCCTTTCGATGAGCACGAGCCGAGCTGCTCGTATTTGGGATGCGACCCCTTTCGACGAGCACGAGCCGAGCTGCTCGCATTTGGGATGCGACCCCTTTCGACGAGCACGAGCCGAGCTGCTCGCATTTGGAATGCGACCCTTTCGACGAGCACGAGTCGAGTTGCTCGCATTTGGAATAGCTGGCCGTGCCTTCTCTCAATCATTCTTCGATTGCATTCTTGATAGTCAACTTTATCCTACAACAGGTAAGGATATCAATTCCAACAATTATATAACAGAAGGCTTATGCCAAAGAATTAGGGGCTGTTTGGCATCTCTACTAATAAGAGCTTATTTGCTTATTCTAAAAGATAAGTTCTTATTTTCGAAATAGTCTGCTTGGTAAAGCTTTAATTTTAGAGCTTCTTTCTTTCTTTCTTTCTTTTTTTAATTAAGTAGACAAAAAGCTCTTAAAAAATAAGTGAAGGGGAGGTCACTTTTCCTTTTAGAGCTCATTTGACTTATGCAGGTAGACATTTTTTTAATTAATTTTTAGACAAGTTTGTCCTTAAACTTTTTAAGTAATTCCCATCTTACCATTCTCTCATCTATACAATCTCTCTAAGGTGGACCCACATGATGAGCAACCCATATTGAAGGTGGGGCTCCACATCAAGGTGGGCTCACATAATGTATGGTCACATCAAAGGTGGGCCCCACATGATGGATGCCCCCACATCAAAGTGTGGCTCCGCATGATAGACAACCCACATCAAAGGTAGGACCCACATGATGAACAACCCATATTGAAGGTTGGCCCCACATGATGGACGGTGATCAACAACATAGGTGGGACCCACATGATGGATGGTGGACATCAAAGGTGGGTCCCACATGATAGATGTCCCACATCAAAATGTGGCCCCGCATGATTGACTATCTACATCAAGTGGGCCCCACATGATGGATGGTCCATAGCAAATGTGGGACCTACATGATGGATGGTGGACATCTAAGGTTGGACCGCATGATGAACGACCCATGTTGAAGACAACTCCCACATGATGAATGGTCCACAACAAGGTGGGCCCATATAATGCATAGTTCACATCAAGGTGGGCCCCACATGATGGATTAACCACATCAAAGTGTGGCCTAGTATGATGGACCATCAACGTTAAGTGGGCCCCACTTAATGGACAATCCACATCAAAGGTGGGATCCACATAATGGATGGTGGACATTAAAGGTCGGCCCATGTGATGGATGGTTGACATCAAAGGTGGGCCTACATGATGAACGATCTGTATTAAAGGGGGTGGCACATAATGAATGGTCCACATCAAGGTGGCCCACATAATGGACAGAGTGGGTTACACATGATGGATGGCCCACATAAAAGTGTGGCCCCTCGTGATGGACAATCCACATTTAGTGGGCCCCACTGAATGGATGGTCCATATCTAAGGTCTCCCATGATGGATGACCCATATCCAAAGTGGCCCAACATGATGGATGATCCACATAGAAGGTGCGCCCCACATGATGGTGTTGGACATCAAAAGTGGGCCCCACATGATGGTGTTGGACATCAAAAGTGGGCCCCACATGATGGACAATCCACTTCAAAGGTGGGGCCCACAAGATGGATACATGCAATGTGGATTCCACGTGGTGGATAGTGGACATTGATGAATGGAGTTGTAATGTTTAAAAATGACATCGACTATTCCTAAAAAAGCTTATATTTAAATGTTTTACCAAACATGCTTATTTCATATAAGAGTTTTTTCTTATTTTGAAAACTTAATTTTACCAAACGAGCTTATTTAAAACAATAGCTATAATAAAAAAAAGCTTATTAGAATAGCTCTTATATTTGAAAAGCTCTTATTAGATTTAGAGTAGAGATGCCAAACGAGCCCTAATATAAAGAGGGTACCAAGGGCTGGATTCTTGGTGATCGCAGGAGTCCTTGGTGGGCCCCACAACTCTCCTTCCATATGGCCACAAGGGCCTTTGACGCTGTCCGCATAGGTGACGCAGGGAGGACGTGGTAGGTCGATCACCGTCTCCCTAACCGAGTGTTCTCGAATCCACGAGAAGAAAATAAAAGAAAAAATAAAAGGAAATAAATTCTGAATAATTGATTTATTGATAATTGAATGAATAAAAATGGAATTACAATGCATATAAATAGGAAACTAAACCCTAGGTAAAGTATCAAAATCCAACTCCAACTAAAACTCCTAGAAAACGCAACTTACTATAAATAGTAAACTTACTATTTATAGAAGTCGTTCAATCCTACTAGAACTCTTGGTTTTCGGCCAAAAATAGAAAGTTATCAAACGGTCTCAACCACGTTGTTCTACGAAATATTCTAAGCCCTTTTCATGTTGGGCACTAACTCTAAAACCCTATAGATGCAAAGTTATGATCGAATTAAAACTTACTATAAATAGTAAAAATGAAAATAAACTAGCCTAATGACCGTCGATACGGTCGATTCTCGCGATTCCGGGTTGGTTGGCTAAAGTAGCTCGAGCTACCCCAAATTGATATATTATACGTCCCGTAACTCATTCCGGATTGTGAGATACGACCGATTCACGGTCCTGATGGTCCGGATCACTTTCGGCCCCGTCCGGTCTTCTTTTGCTCCATCTGGACCATGAAATAGTCAGCGACCCGTCCTACATCAATAGGGACCCAAATCAGTCCCATGGTTGGGACCGTGTTTGGGTCCCACACGATGATCGTGGTCCCTGTCTCTTTCGGGTTTGTAGTGGGTCCCACTTCAGTCCCCGTGTGGTTCGACAATCCCATAGAAGTGATTTTGATCGTTTTGCATAAAATAGTCTTAATTGATGGATTTTGTATGTAATTTCTCAAATGGGTGATTTCGTGGGCATAAAGCCATCATCTAAACATACCCAAAGCTTAGATCAAGCCTTGGGCGGTTCTAAATTAAAGATTTCATAGGTCATCCCTCAAGTCACATAGTTTGAGAAAGAGAGTAGTTTTAAGTATATATCAACCGTTGATTTACAAAGATAAAAAGAGAAGAAAATCACTTTGATAATCCAATGGCGGAGATGTGCCAAGAGTCCGGGTCCCACTGATCAACGAAGTGGATTTGCACCTCTCTCTCTTTCTCTCTCTCCCTCTCTCTCTGCACCCCCCTCTCCTTCTTTTCCCTGTGGTGGGGCGTGAACCCTCTTATCGATCATAGTCTTGTAATAATGAGTTGTTCTTTGTTATTTTTAGAGAAAATCTTTATTTTTTCTTAATTTGGAGAGAGAGAGAGAGAGAGAGAGAGAGAGAGAGAGAGAGAGAGAGAGTGTGTTTGTGCTGTGTAGGGAAAAAAATATTCTTTTGATGGTAAGGGCCCTTAAATCTTTGACCTGGCATCCTCCACTTGACTTTCCTGCCACGTGAGCTAGTGAATGATTCTTAGAAAATAATGGAAGGTCTGATTGTCTGGTTAAGCTGTACTTGTCGTGGTTCACTTTGTCGAAGCTGACCGTGTGGGTGAAACCGATCAAACGTTCAACTTTTGAACCTATTACAACTCTGGCATCACTCCCTCCCCTCAATTGATTTATCCATTTAAATTGATAAAGGTGCAGGGCAGGAGCTAACTTTGTGGAGAGAATCAAAGTTTTCATCACCAGGCTATTTTATACATTCAACGGTTCGGGAGGCGGGATTTGTGCCCACTTTTCCACTTAGAAAAGAAAGGAAAAACAATCATATAAATTTCATGAATTAAGATGATTTAGAAAAATTAAAAGAAAAGTGTTATAGTTAAGACTTGAAAGTGTGACCTACATGGCAAGAAAGTGTGACCAATAGGAGGTTTTTGTTATTTCATTAGCAATTTTTTTTGTTAGTCATGCAATGCACTCACCCTTTAAGCTGCGCAGCGCAACCACACAGTTAGTCACACGATGCACCCACCCACCTGGTGGGGTTAGTGTGTCTCCTTAGCATTTCCAACCTAAGACCTGCTGTTGAAACAAGACCTGCTGTTGAAACACCTAGCCGTCATCCAGCTGGGCTAGCAGGCGAGACACATTTCATTAGCAAATTAAATACTTAATTAAGTCATAGCATGATATTCCTACATGGCAAGAAATGAATATTACTTAAGTTGTCTTACCTATACATTCATCAAAGGCCACATGTATGTAGGGTCCAATATGCAACTTAGAGACTACTTTACTGATCTATACCAAATAAATAGTTGGACTATCGATTTCTCATAAAATCATGATTCTTCTAGATAAATCAAAAGATAAATTATAATTTTTCCAAAGATCAAAGTTAAGTGGCCCACATGGTCATGATAATAGATGACGGTATTAAAATAACTAATTCCACGCTTGGAAACATTAATTGCGGACTCTGAGGTTAAACTCATCTTTTCTAGAACTTTAATTTGGTTAAGGCAGGTAAGTTAAATTAACTAGGTTCCAAAAATGAAAAGTTCCAAAAAATAATAGGTTCTCAAAATAGTAGGTTTTAAAAAATAGAAACTTTTTCAAAAGAAATTTACCCCATTTTTAAGGATATTATAGTGGCAATGGCACTGCAGACTATAGTGTTGGGGCACATACTAGTGCACCGATGCACAGGCCATGCACAGGGTGCATTCTGCTGGGCGGATGCACAAACTTCGGGATCTCGCAACCCCAACTAACTTGAATTATGAGATATATGAATGCGGAAAACCAAACAAGCAATCACACCACATGAGACACAAGAAATTTTTATGTGGAAAACCCTCAAACAGAGGTAAAAACCACTGGACCTCGCCTAGATAAACAATCCATTATGTAACGAACGTTACACAATGATCATGAGCTCATAACATGATCGGATCCAATTTTCTTCATCCTTAGGCGGATTACAACCAAAGAGAAGAAAATAAGAGAGATCTTATCTATCCGAGGAACTTAAAGAAGCTATGAATAAACCGGTGTTGTGGATGAATCGTCACGAACACGGCCTTCTCCACTCTTCGATCTTCCCCTCTCTTTTCTTCTCTTCTTCTTGTTCTTTTTCTCTCTCTTGCACTAGAATGTGTAACAATTGCTTAGATTAACCCTAATCTCGCATAAGCACACTTATATAGTGTTTGAACTAAAATTAGAAACAAACCGTGCAAAATAGGAAACTGTATAAAACAGTATGCGCACATCATCTGTCGTTCGACCCGACCACGTTGAGTGCTTGATAACACAAAAAATTGTCCAATGAGCTCTAGAAAAATATCACCGAGTTTCGGTCGCTTGAACTTCATCTTCGGTCGCTCAATCTGGGCCTCGGTTACCCGATCACCAAACGTCGGTCTCCTGAACTTGTTCGAAACAGTCTAGAGACCAATTGACACATTTGGTCGCCCAACCCAGTTTGGCCGGGTGTTCGATGATCCCCGAGTAACACTCTCTCCTCTGCTCTTGAGGAGGAATACCCCATCAAATCTTCCCCTTTCGACTCGGGAGGAGGGCTTCACCGTCTTCAAGCCCGCTAAACTTCTACAAGCCTCGAATCTGCCCTTGATCAACGCCTTGGTCATCATATCTGACCCATTATAATTAGTATGGTTCTTGTCAAGCTGTAGCACCTGTTCTTTAACGTATCCCTGATCTAGTGATACCCAACCTCAATGTGCTTCGACTTCGAATGCTTTCTTAGATTCTTGCTTAACTATATCACACTCTGGCCATCACAATAGACCACATGCTTCTCCTGTTTCAGGCTAATTAAGTTTCTGTAGGATCATCTTCATCCAGAGAATCTCCTTGCACGCTTCTGTGACTGTGATGTACTTGACCTTTATCATAGATAATGCTACACACTTCATAGCTTGCTCTGCCATGAGACCGCTCCTCCTACAAATGTGAACATGTACCTCGATGCAGACTTCCTAGAGTCTATGTCACCTGCCATGTTTACGTCTGCTAACCCTCTAACGCAGGTTTTCCTTCATCGAAGCATAAACTCAACTTTGAAGAGCCCTCAAATATTGTAGTATCCACTTCATTGCTGCTTAATTCTCTTTGCTAGGATTGACAAGATATCTACTTACTACGCTCACTATATATGTAATGTCTGGGCGCGTACACACCATGTCATACATCAAACTCTCCACTGCTGAAGTGTAGGAGACTTCTTCATCTCTTCTAACTCCTCCTTGGTCTTGGGACATTGTATGCCGCTCAATCTGAAATGACCATTAAGCGGCGAAATGACCGATTTCGTTGTCTTCATGTTAAATCTCTCTAGGACCTTTTCAACATATCTCTCTTGTAACAACCATAGTTTCTTGCTGCTTCTGTCACAAGTACTCTCTATAATTAAAGTCTGGCTGGTTAGGCCTAAGTCTTTCATTACAAAAGACTTGCCCAACTCCTTCTTTAGCCTGGCAACCTTTTTGATGTCTTTACCCATGATGAGCATGTCAACAATATACAATAGCAGAATAATATCAAAATCACCATTCGAGAACCTGCACTAAATATACAGTGGTTTGACTCCGTCCCGTCATACCCATGCCTTATCAAGAATGAGTTAAACTTCTTGTATCATTTCCTTGGAGCTTGCTTCAGCCCATACAAGCTCTTTTTAAGCCTACATACCATGTGCTCCTTGCCCTTGACCTCGAACCCCTTTGGCTGGTGTATATAGATTTCTTCTTCCAGATCACCATGGAGATAAGCAGTCTTAACATTTAACTGCTCAATCCCCAAATTTATGCTCGTAGTTAAACCAAGCAACATCCGAATGGACATCATCTTCAACACCAACAAGAATAACTCATCGAAGTCAATACCTTTCTTCTGACCAAACCATTTCACTATAAGTCTAGCCTTAAACCTCGTCTATGAATTCTTCCACTCAATCTTATTTCTGAACACCCACTTGTTGCTCATAGCCTTCTTGCCCTGAGGTAGTTTCACCAGATCATAGGTGTGGTTCTTATGCAAGGATTTCATCTCCTCTTGCATAACTTTCAACCACTCCCCTTTATGCACATCAGATAGAGACTCAGGATAGTCTTTTGGCTCGTCCCCATCTGTTAGTATGATGTACTAATAAGCTGATACTTATTGGACGGTTGTCTCTCCCTATATGACCTCCTCACATTTGGCTCAACAGGTGGATCAAGTGGGAGTTGCTCTCCCGATTCATCTGGTGTAGGGATGCCTTCGTCATATGCACCTTGTTGCACTCCCCCCTCATCAGGCTCTACGGGATGAGTGATCGAATCCATATCAACCAGCTCTCCTAAACTGGGTTGAGTCTTCTCTACATTTCCAATGTCTTCAATACATTGATCTTTAAGAAAGACTGCATCTCTACTTTTAACTATCTTTTTCTCTATGGATCCCACATTCTGTAACCGAACTTCTCGTCTGCGTATCCCAAAAACACACAATGCCTAATCTTATCGAGCTTGAACCTCTCGTCTCTAGAAATATCGAAGGATACCCGTCATCCAAACACCCTGAAATGATTTTACAATACATTATGTCTAGTCCATATCTTCTTAAGAACCTCTCCATTCAATGGGGTTAAAGGAGACCTGTTTATCAAATACATCGTTGTGTGCACTTCTTTTCCCCAAAACATTTTGGGTAGCTTGGCATGGGAAATTAAGCATGCACTTGATTCTCTCTACAATGATGCGATTCATACGCTCAACCATACTATTGTGTTGGCGTTCTTTGGCACCGTTTGATCATGTCATATAACTAGGGTCTTACAGTATTCATAAAATGTCCCAATGTATTCATCTCCATTGTCAGTGCGAATGCACTTCAATGATCTATCCATCTCACGCTCAACCATGTCATGAAAATTTTTAAACACTTCAAAGACTTGGTCTTTGGTTTTTAATGCATAAATTCAAACCCTCCTAGATGCATCATTTATAAATGTAGCAAAATACAATGCCCCACCCAAAGCTTTTATCCTCATCGGACCACATACATCAGAATAAACCAAATCTAAAACATTTAATTTATTCACATGAGAAGTAGTTTTAACAAATGAAGTTCTATGTTGTTTCACTGATAAACAGTCAATACATATTTTTAAAGGTATACCTATCATGTTTGGGAGGAGGTGCTTCTTCACCAATAGCTAAAGCCCTTTCTCACTCAGTGGCCTAGCTACCTATGTCACATGTCCATCACTGAGTCTTTTGTTCCATTCAATTCACACTTGCAGACGGTAACACATGTCTTGCATTCAATTGATCACAATTGTAGATGAACTTCCTAATTCTCTAGAAGTGTCTCCAAGCATTACTTTATGAACCGAAATTCCAGGGCTTTTTCTGTTGAGTAAACATTCTAATGTTTGGTTGATTGTATGGGGTACACAGTCTCAAAGACTCATCCACACCTGGCTTTCCAAAATTAGATGATTTCAAGCTTGTGGAAAGTATTTTCCAAGAGCTTTCCAATAAGTCATGGTTTTCCCTACTCTTATGTTCAGTTGACCATTCGTCTGTCATTCTGAAGTCGACCTTTACTAGGACAAAGGATTTTTTTTTTTTTTGTCAACAATTTGTAATGAAAAAGTGAGTATTCTTTGCATTCTCCCTAACTCGATGGCTGTGTGGGGGGCAATTGTGATGAATGTATTATATTATGATAAGAGTCTTAAAATCCTTCATTTTGGCCTTAAAATATTTTGTTACTCTAACATTTCAATGTTGCCCTTGAGGTTAGTAATAGGGTTTGTTTGGCTGCGGTTTCGGATACGATCCTATCCACCTGGACTATGCCGCTATATGCCCATATTATTCATTCTCTCTCTATTGAGAGAAGATCTCATGGGAGTGTTATTTAAAAGTGTAATATGAATAAGCTCCTTGAGCTTGCTAATATTCCTTCCTCCCATGATATTATGCTCTTAACTTTTATTGAAGTGGGTAGCTTATCCTAGTTTTTTTGTTCTCCCTAGCTTGGGGTATGGGCTTTCTACCGTTTTCTCTTTTGCTTGACTTGACCTAAGGTGTGGGTCTTCCTATTTTAGGTTTTTCTCCTGGCTCGAGGTGTGAGCCTATGTGGTTTTTTCTCTTTCTTTACTCTCGCCCGAGGTGTGGGCTATTCTTATTTTTTTCTCTCTCCTTCCTCTTGTGCTTTCTATCCTTTGTTGTAATCTTTGGGGCCTTTGACCGCTGATTGGTAGAAAAATTTCATGCCTTTCAAAAAAATGAAAAGAAAAAAGAAAGTGAACGGTGTATATGTAAAAACTCTATATAACGCCATGCATGAACAAAATCCATTGTATTTGTTAGAGAGGTAAGCTAAATTTAAAACATGTCGAAAGGATGAAGACCTGGGACATTTTGGTAATATGCTCAAAACTTTAATGTTACTGTTACTTGATAGACATCCATGACATGTTTATATGATGTGCATTTAGGTCGACGCACTGCCCTGCCTTACCCGGAAAGCAGTGGGATTGGACTTTAGCTAATCATCAACGGCTAGAAAACGACGGTTATGTGAAAAGAAGCAAAGGCCCATATTTAGTAGGCAAATCAGAACAAATGTCAATGAATTTTCTCTGAAAGCCCATCTACATGGTGGCCACCAGAACAACAGTTAGTGATTAGTGTACGCATTTTTGCAACACGTTGTGCAAAGACAGATGTGCCAAAGACGGCCAGGAGGGCATCAAAACAATATGAACGATACAGATTATTATTGATAGTGGGCCTCCTATTAGGGATAGGGTTTTTTTTACACCCACGCGTTAGCTACGTCGGGTGTAGCAATGACCCCAACATGATGTATGTGTTGTATCTATGCCGTCTATCCATTTGGCTAGATCATTTTACGGCATGACACCAAAAATGAGGCAGATCCAAAGCTCAAGTGGACCTAGCACAGAAAATAGTGGGGATTGAATGCCAACCATTAAAAACTTCTTGGGGGCACTTGAGCTTCTGATCTACCTCATTTTTTATATCATGAGCTAAAATGATATCGTCAAATGGATGGATGAAGCGGATACAACACATACATCATAGTGGGGTCATTGCTACTCCCGGCGTAGCTAACGCAGGGGAGTAGCTAGCAAAATTTTTCTGGTGAAACTGGGCGTGAATTAATTCATCTGACCATGTCTCTTTTTCAGGTTGCCGTAGACACAATGCTAATAGAGAGCGATTTAACGGCAAAAGCGATTGTGGACTTAATCCCAGTCCTCAACATTACACGACTTATAATGGGAACCAAACGGCCCTTCTCCAGGTGAGCCAAAAACACTGCTCAAATCACTCATTATGCCACACATATAAAAATGACACAAGTAGACTTGAAAATGGACCAGGCTGTTTTCTCTGATATGATGACGTTTGTGCATGATCCAAGATTACACCCAGATGAGAGCTGGTTAATGCCGATTTTGAAATTCCCAGCCATCTAATCATATAACTTTTTTCCACTAAATGCGGGCCTTGTGTTCTACTTTGATCTTCGTTGCCACCGTCTAGGATGAGAGAGAGAGAGAGAGAGAGAGAGATGGTCACATCCCATCAATTGGATGATAAGTTGCCATCCACATAAGAGATAACTTCCAACTTATAGTGTAAGTGATGGTTGTGGTGGATGTCACATGCACGTGATAGGTTGGAAGTTAATAAGCCAGTTCGACAGCAACGTATTGTCCAACTGGTAGGATGTTATCATTTCTCAATGAATGCAAATATGTGCTGCACGCATGAGCACGTATGTTTCAAGTCTAACTGGTCGAGCTTCTACGCACGCGCGCGCACACGCATATATACATATGGCTCCAAACTTTTTTTAATAGCACATGGAGTGACCCATCATTGGTCTGAGCCGGTCATTCATTCATATAACTAGGAGCGAGTCCTGGTGCAAGAATCACGTCGTTTCAATAATTCTAATCCTTCCAGGGGCCAATTTGCTACGATTGTGAATTGTTTATGATCCGTATCAATCATAAGAAATATGTAGCGGGATCTATTCAATAGATGATTGGAACTATTTTGTTTCTTTGGTCAATCTTTACGGTCCATTTTCAAGCTATTGATCGGAAGCTTAGAATCACATGATTGGCATGATTTTTGCACCATGGCTTACTCCTAGTTGCATGAATGAATGAACGGTTTGGATCCACACACACACACACACACACAGATAAATATGACATCTTGAAATCAGGTCAATTCATGACTTATGTGGGCCACACTGCAGAAGAGATTTGAGAGTGGATGCCCACACATTGACACCTTCCAATCGTTTATAAGCCCCACTAAGATGTGGTTAGACATCCAGCACATCCATTGTTTGTGTACCACTTGGATGAGGGGTCACACCAAAATTCAGGTGATTCGAAAACTTTGGTAGGCCCTACCAATTGTTTTAGATGTTTTAGGCATGATTTTACATATGTTTTCAGATGGTGTGGCTCACCCGAGGTCCAGATATGGTTGAATTTTAGGGCATTCCATAAACTAAGAGGGGACCTACCAAATGCTTGGTGTGAGTGTCCGATAAATGTCATGGTGGGTACCTTTTTGATATGTGTGTGTGTGTGTCAAGTCCGGCTGAATCACAAGGTACGTTCCACCCAATGTTGCATCCAAAAGATAACTTCCAACTTGTCAAGAGCAAGTGAAATCCGACCCTTGCGATAGATTGGGCCAACCACGAGGATCACCTAGTGCAAAGATTATCGCTATCTACTCATCAGGTGGGCCAAAACATGGAAACAAGGTGTAGCGATTGATAAGTAGAAAAATAGAAATGTGGTATACTCGATCAGTGGATATGGCAGAACTTTTTTAACAAGGTGATCCTTGTTATGGGGCCACCTTATTTGGGGAGTTGGATGCCAAATACATGTGTAAGGTTGGTAGTTATTCACCGAGAGGACCCTATCTTGTAGTGCAACCAATTGGACTTCACACACGCCCACGCACAAAAGGTTTTGGACATTACCAAGCTGTTGAACGACACTTGGGACACCCAATCATTAACTAGAATGGTTCACTAAATAGTACCATTGGGGACAAGCCATGGTGCAAGAACCACACCAGTCGGATGGTCCTAACCTTTTGGGAGCTTATAAATCACATGGTTAGAATCTTCAAACCAAAAGTGTTACCTTGTAACCATAAGAAATACAAAGTGGGATCTATTTCATTTATCTGATCAAAGTTGATTGTTTATTTTCCATATGCTAAATGATTAGGATAATCATCCAATTGGCGGGCATTTCCCTAATTGGGCATCCTTATGTCATTTAAAAGGTTTGGGGATATTGTTTGGAAACCCTCATGAGAGCTTTTCCTAAGGTCAAACTCTGTCAGCCCCAACATGATGTGTCTTTGTGTATCCAAACCGTCTGTTAGATGTGCCCTCCCATGGTGGCTCAAAAATCAGGCCAATCCATGAAATGGGGGCCCACAACACTGGGAATGGCTTAAGAGTGGAAATCGATCCATTAAAACCTTCCTAATTATGTGTGTAGACACCCACTAGCATTTTGTTGGGTTTTGTGGGCCTCACCATGACATTTGCATGAAATCCACAACATCCATAAAAAATTCTCCTTGCACTAAAAAAATTAGGCCAATCCAAAGACTTATGTAGGCCCACATATACTAGAGAAAAACATTTGCAACGGGAAGTGCACAACCTGCGGTGTGGCCCACCTGACCCAGGGATTGGCTTGATTTTTATGTAAAAGCGACCAACATGGGAGGGTACATCCCGATGGTCTAGGTCGTTATTGTGCACACATCATGCATGGTGGGGTCCACAGAGGTCGGTAGTCCTATGGTAGTGTCTGCGCTACTGAATCATTAATCTCATCTGTGTGAAGTTCATATTTAGCAACCAGCGTGCACTCGAGAAATGAAATAAATTGTATTAAAAGGGTTTGACGGTACTTTGGCAGGCGATTGAGAAACAGAATAGGAAAAGGAGAATTTGTTAGGAAGAATGCACCTGAATTTTGTGAATTGACGATCGTGTGTGATGGGAAAAGCATAGCAGAGAACCAGCAGGCGTCGGGATTCAAACCTGTGTCTCCAACATCTTCTTCATCATCAAAGACCGGACAGTGTCCTAAATTGCAATCACAAATGACCTCAAGACACTCCGAAAGGAATTTCTTCGAATGTACTTGCTTTTCAGCTAAACTCGATTGAAACCGAGATGCACCATTAATCTGCCACCATTATTGTTGTGTGCCTGTTTGTGTGTATTGGCATTCTTCCATCGTAAATGAGTAGAAAGAAACACTTGTAAATTAGTACACTCTGGTACATTCCGATTTGGTAATGAGTGACAAAAATATGAAGAATCGATTGCATACTCTGCTTTTTTCTTTGGTTGGTCTCATTGCAAAACCACCCTCTTAGATCCTTTTAATTTAAGCAACAAAAGCTGAGAATACATTTTAAGAGATTTTCGCATTACACCTCTATTTGCCATGTAATATACTAGTACGCTTCTTACTAAAGATATACAACAAACCTTTTCAAGGCCATAACTGTCTATACTTTTAATCACGACTTAAACCACACTTCTTGCTTTTGTTACCAAAATAACATAGTTGTGGAACGATAATTATTAATAGTTGTCTCCAATAGTTGTATATGTGAACCATTTCTTTATTCTTTTAGCCATCTATTTGTTGGATGCAGATTTTGCACCGACAGTATCTCTCTCAATCTACCGATGGCTGGCAAGGGGTCATTGCCATGACTGCTGTTAACATCAGATTTTAGTAATAGGCCCCTCTCAAATATACGCCCTTCTCGAAGTAAGCTCCCCTCCAAACCTGAAAGTCAAAGAAGAAAACTAAGGGTGGCCGGTACTTGGCCGTTGGCCCTTCGAAGCTTAAGTTAGAGGTGACTTAATAATAAGATGAAGTGTGAAACGTAGGCTTAAAGATTGTGTACCTTTATCATCTATGGGGCCATCTATTTATACAGATTCGGGTGATCTAGTCTGTTATGCAAGTCGTTAAGATCACTGCTGATTTTAGGGAATAAGATGCTTATCCTGTTAATCATTAGATAAGGGGATGACCTAACCACTCTAGACATCTAGCTGATTACGTCTCTTGGTGGAGATCCCCCATGGTTTGAAACTACGAATAGAAATAAGCCAAAACCGGCCTATATGGGCTGCTAGTACTATGAGACAAGGGGTGTACTCAGCAAACGACCAGAGAACATGATTGCTCATATTGAGATATCCTTGCTTAATGACCAGAGAGCAGGATTGCTCGCAGAACGGGGGTGTCTCCACTTAACAACCAAAGACCAGTCCTGCTCGTATATTAGGAGTGTCCAGTTAACGAGCAGGCTTGTCCAATTTATATGAGATGCTAGACGGCTGATCTGCTCGCGACTTATGGAGGTCAGAGACGCTCTCGGGTCATATATGCGTGACCGTAAAGAACTTCCAGGTTTGCAAGTCTTCGAGCTTCTTCAACGACTAACTTTATTCTACAACAGATGCCCTCCAAGTCTTTAGCGTTGAGCAGCAAAGCGAAGGACTTGATTGTGTATGTAACCGTCTAGTGCGTTTTTTCGAAGGAGAAGTCGTACATGATTGAGCCCATATTTATGAGTGCCAGATTTTCGCAGCTTTACGGCCAAGAGAAATGACACGTGTCTCGGGAGTTAATGCTCGTACCTATTCGACTGTTGTGTCAAATGAAGAGTTGCCGCATGTCAATCAAATCTTAATGAAATGATTGCTTATAAATATCCGGAGCCTGCGGAGGTTTCTTCACTTTGAAGTTTTGCTGGGATATAATGCCAGTCGCTTCTTTTGCAAAGGTGGGTGAATCTTTACTCCTCTGTGAATATGACCAAGGTTTTATTTCTGTTACTGACTTGCTCCTTCTTGTACTTACTGGCGTTCCAGCTGGAAGGAAACCCATCTTGAGAGGAAGAATCAATGAGAAGATCATTAAAGTCTTCAAGCTGTCAGAGGATGACAGGAACATCAACCTCTCCCTTTCACTTTCGAGACTTGCTGCTTCCGGACTTATCCCCCAGGAGGAAGCAATGGTGAACGTAGGAGAGAAGAGGGGAGTGCTGCCCCGTCTGAAGGGCACTGCTTCGAAGAGGGAGAAGAAGATAGCTGCTGGTCCCTTAAATCCGCCCATATGAACAGATGAGCCTGCTCAAGGCTCGCAGCGGCACAACCCTCCCTCCGCAGAAGCTACAGTGACCCTCCCGGCTGGTCCTTGCAACTAGCCCGTAATCGACATAATTGATAACTCACCAAGGGGTGACGAGGCAGGGTCAAGTCATCCTTCGAGCGAAGGGGGTCGCGAGCCTACTGCTGCTTGTGAATTGGCTCCTATTCTGGAGTCAATTCCTGCTCGAGAGCCATCTTTTGCTCGCGAGGTGAGCACTTCTGAGATGGTGGTAGCCCAACCTTCGGGGACTGGGGTATATACCATTCCGAGTCACTTGCACCCTATTTGCAAGTTTCTTTCTGACAATATCACTCCCCAGTCCTTCGATGCTCTTCCTAAACCTAGTCCGGAGGATCTCTCCACAGATATAGGAGTGAGGTTGGTCCAGGTATGCGTGAAGCACTTCACCATTTCTGTTGTCTTTTTAAAGAAACTTTTATACCTTTAATGACACTTTCTTTCATTTTCGAGCAAGGTTTTGTCCTTACTTTGCGAATGAGATGCGACATCATTGCTGCTCGTCGCATCATATATGAAGGAGAAAAGAAGAGACAGGCCATGGAGAATGAGATCCACGGGAGGGATTGAGTAATAAAGTCCCGCGAGACTCTGATTGCCAAACTAAATGAGGAGAAGAAGATCCTTATTAGCAAGATCCAGGCTTTGACCGAAAGGTATCAATCGCTGAATCTTAACTTCGCGAGGCTTGCAGAGATGAAGGAGAAGGCTGAGAAGGAGAAAGAGATCTTTCGTTAGGATAAGATCTTTCTCGAGGATCAGGTCGCGGAGTACAAATCGCGCCTCAAGGAGGTCATCGAAAGCTTGGAGAAGGAGAAAAAGGCCCTCGCTAAACTAAAGGATGACTCCATCCACTGAGATGAGGAGAGGGTGGCCTACGTCAAAATGGTGTCTGAAGAAGGCCCTCGTGCAGTTCTAGAGTTTCAGACTTCACATCTTTATGAAGACGAACGGTATGAATCGTATGATGCTGGTAACGAATTTGCGATCAGGGTCATGCAACGGATTTCCCCAGCATTCAACTTGGAGGAATTCGATAAGGCTTCTGCCGTCGTCGCTGCTGAGGAAAGAGCAGCAGCTAAAAATGAAGCTACGAAGGCCACTAAAGTTGTAGGGGTTCCTAAAACGAAACCTGAAGTAGAGAGCCGAGCTCCTCCTCCACGCGACGCTAAAGAATGATCTTATTCTCTCCTTCTATGATGTATTTTCTTTTTAGTTTTTGTACTCTGGATGATTATCAAATGAAGAAATATTTTGCCTCCTCTTTTTTTATTCATGGGAATGAATTTGTGCTTGAATGTTTTACTAAACTCATGAAAATGAATCAGGCTCAATTAGGGAAGTCTTGGTGACCATGTCCGCTTAGAGATAGGCTGGCCTATCAATTGAGTCTTTGACTCTGCTGTGAGTAGAAGACTTAGTCAAGAGAATGTTTGTATTCTCTTTGGGGCTATTCAGGTCCAAAAAGTGAAGTAACGACCAAGTTATGGATTCTATAGTTGAACAGCTAGAATGACAAAGGAATATTTTTTTATTCAAATATGATCCGATATCCACGTCATGAACCTTTTATGGAAAATACCGAAGTAAATGTTCCACGTGCCAAGGGCGATGTAGGGGTCTTCCTCGCATGTCTTCTAGATAATAAGTACTTGGTCGAACAACCTTGATGACTCGATATGGGCCTTCCTAGTTAGGATCCAACAACCGAGTGGTTGTTCTGATATTTTGCCTCAGCACCAAGTCGCTGAGCTGAAAAGCCCTGGGCTTGACCTTCAAATTGTGATAGCGGGCTATCATTGTTGATAAGCTGTTGCTCGAAGATGAGATACGTCTCATTTCTCTTCTAGGAGGTCGAGGTGCCATTTTAAACTTTCCTCATTACGCGCTGCTTTGTAGTGTTCTGCTTGATGAGCAGGTATTTTGACTTCCACAGGGATGACTGCTTCAGTGCCAAATGCTAGTGAGAAGGCTGTTTCTTCGGTTGAATTGTGAATTGTCGTTCTGTAAGACCATAAAACTTCTGGTAGAAGTTCTGGCCACATACCTTTGCATTCATCAAGCTTGGTCTTCAAATGGTGCTTGATAATTTTATTAACTGCTTCCACTTGTTCGTTAGCTTGAGGATGAAATGGAGAAGTTTGAACATTATGTACCTTCCATTTCTTGTAAAACTCGGAGAATGCGGCATTATCGAACTGTCTTTCATTGTCTGAAATTATGGTATGGGGGAGCCCATAACAGCATATAATGTTCCTCCATATGAATTTGGTAGTTTGTTTTTCTATGATGGTAGCCAAAGGTTCCACCTTGACCCATTTAGTGAAATAATCGACTGCCACAATTGCAAACCTGTTTTGTCCTTTTCCTGTGGGTAGTGGTCCGATTATATCGACTCCTCACTAAGAAAAAGGCCAAAGGTCGTTCATCGGCGTCATTTGCTCAGACGGTAAATGAGGGACTGGAGAGTATCGCTGACATTTATCACATTTCTTTGAGAATTCGATAGCATCAGCCTTTATAGTGGGCCAATAGTATCATTGTCATTGCTTTGTACACTAGAGACCGTCCTTTGGGATGATTAGCGCATGCCCCCTAGTATATTTCATTTGGAACAGGTGTGCTTCTTCTGAATGGAGATACCTTAAATACGGTAAAGTAAAACTTTTACACAACAATTTTTCGTTTTGTAAAACGTACCTGGCAACGCGATAACGAATTTGTCGAGTAGATTTTTTATCATCTGGGAGTTGTCCACTTTGGAGATAAAAGATCATGGGATCCATCCAACATGGGGATAAATGCATTATGATGACTTGCTTTGGAGCGACTTAATCGATACTCGGGGTAGAAAGATGCTCGATAGGAGTAGCTCGCGTCAGATAGGACTCTGGTGCAAAAGCTAACTTTGCTAGAGAATCTGCGAGCTTGTTCTCCTCGCGAGGTATATGAGTTATTTCATATTTGCTCAATTTGATGAGTAAGATGAGTACCTGAGATTTGTATGAAGCCATTCGCTCTTCTTTTGCCTCGAATTCGTTGAGCACTTGATTGACGACGAGCTGAGAGTCGCTATGAATAAGCATGTTCTTTATCGCGAGTATATTTGCTAATTCGATACCAATAATTAAGGCCTCATATTCTGCTTCGTTATTAGAGGCATGAAAATTGAAACGCAAAGCATATTGAAATTCTGACCCATCAGGAGCGATCAGGATCAAACCAGCTCCATTACCAGAGCAGCAGGACGATCCATCTACGTAGAGCGACCGTGGTGCTTGCTCGCTCACCATCGGGTCATCACTGGAGGTAGGAATAATAGGGGTCAAATATGTAAATTCGGCGATGAAGTCAGCTACAGCTTGGGCCTTTAAGGCTGTTCGCGAGCAAAAAGTAATGTCGTGTTCACTAAGCTCGATCGCCCATTTAGTTAACCGTTCAGATACTTCAGGTTTTTTAAGGACTTGCCTCAAAGGAGGATTCGTAGGTACTATTATAGAATGGGCATGAAAATAAGACCATAGTTTTCGTGCTACTGTTACTAAGGCTAGAGCAAGTTTCTCTATATCGGAGTATCGAGTTTCAGCATCCACCATTACTCGACTAACATAATAAACGGGCCTCTGTACCCCGGAGTCTTCTCTTATTAAGGCAGCACTAACGGTCGTGGAAGATATAGATAAATAAAGAAAGAGCTGCTCATGTGGAATAGGCTTGGATAAGATGGGAGGCATACTCATATACTGTTTCATTTGCTGAAATGCCTCCTCATATTGTTGGGTCCACACCCAGTCGGATTTTGCAGTCGTACGAAGTAGCTTGAAAAAGGGAAGGCATTTATCGGAGGCACGTGAAATGAACCTGTTTAAAGATGCAATGCAACTAACCAATCGTTGGACTTCTTTGAGAGTGGATGGAGATTGCATTTCAATCAAGGCTTTAATCTTTTCAGGGTTTGCTTCAATCCCCCGCTGGCCAACCATGAAGCCGATAAATTTTCCAGCAGAGACTCCAAAAGCACATTTTTCTGGATTCAACTTCATTTGATATTTCCTCATCAGATCGAAAGCTTTTCGGAGATCCGTGAGATGATCATCAGCTGCAACACTTTTTACGAGCATATCGTCAACGTAAACCTTCATATTTCTGTCAATCTGTGCAGCGAACATTTTGTTGACTAGATGCTGATAGGTGGCCCCCGCATTCTTGAGACCGAAAGGCATCACTTTATAACAGTACAGACCTCGATCAGTGATAAAGGCAATATTTTGACGATCAGGTGGATGCATCATGATCTGGTTGTAACTAGAATAAGCATCAATAAAGCTGAGCATGGCGTGTCCCGTTGTTGAATCAACCAGTTGGTCGATGCGGGGAGTTGGGAAGTTATCCCTCGGGCATGCCTTGTTCAGATTGGAGTAATCGACACACATCATCCACTTACCGTTTGCCTTGCGCACGAGAACGATGTTTGCGACCCACTCTGGGTAATCTACCTCTTCAATAAAGTCGACAGCCAATAATTTTTTTACCTCAATTTTTATGACCGTCTGCCTTTCAGCTATGAACGCTCGTCAACGCTGATGGATAGGTTTGAATTTAGGGTCAACATTCAGACGATGAACTACGACGTCAGGATCGAAACCTGACATATCTTTATAAGACCAAGCGAATACGTCTTGATATTCGACTAGGAAGTTGGTCAGATGAATCCGAAAGGTGGAATTCAAAGATGATCCGACATGGACCTTTTTAGAAGGATCGTCCTTATATAGATGAATTTCTACAGTTTCTTCTCCGAGAGCTCCTGCTTGATAGGTATTCTCCCTTGGGTCCAGGTTTGTTACTATTGAAGAACTTGCTGAATCTCCCAAGATTGCCATAATAGGAGCTGTTTGGGCATTCTTCCGGTCTTGTACTACGATTTCATAACACACTCGAGCCTCTTTTTGGTTCCCTCAAACTACTCCCACTCCACTTGGAGTGGAGAATTTGATGCATAAGTAGAGGGGGTGTAGAGCTGCCCCTATCTTGGTAAGCGAGGGTCAGCCCAAGATTGCATTATATGCCAACTTCCGATCGACCACAAGGAAGTTGATGAAAATAGTGACTTTGGTCGGAGCTTCTCCGAATGTGACGGGAAGGTCAATACTTTCCTCTCGTGCCACCACTTCACCCTCGAAACCGACATGGGGGGTCGAGATTGGTTTGAGTAAATTTCTGGCGAGAGCCATCTTGTTAAAAGCTTCAAGATAAATGACGTCTGCAGAGCTACCTGTATCCAACATAATACGATGAGTTAAATAATTCGATACCTTTAATGCTACTACGATGGAATCTTCATAAGGGAAATGGATTCCTTCAGCATCTTCATAAGAGAAGGAAATTGGGTGATGGCTCAAACTTGACGTGCTGGATGATTTCTCCACCCAGTAAATAGGCTGAGGCTTCTGGGACGCCTTCGAGTATATGCTTTCCTTAAGGCTCAGGAGTCTCCTCCACAAGCCGGACCACCTGCAATGGTCCAGATTTCGCCTGTGAGTTTGGCATCTTCCTATGAAGGGTGATGTTGCGGTGACTTCTTCCATTGAATTTGACGATCACGATGCGCTGGGGTATCAGATCGTTTAGGCGAACAGTCTTGCCATGCGACATAGTCTTTGAGGTGTCCCTTTCGAATGATGGCTTCAATCTAGTCTTTAAAAGATATATAGTCTTAGGTATTATGCCCATGATCTTTATGGAAGTAACAAAATTTCTTTTTGTCTCTTTTTTGGGGATCCAATTTGATCCTCGGAGGCCATTTAACATACGACTTATGTTTGATGTCCATTAGTACCTTTTCTGGCGACGATTGAGAGGTGTATAATTACGATATTTTTCAAAATAAGACTTTTTTAGAGAGCGATCTCGTCGATCACGTCGGTACTTCCTGTCTGCTGGGGAGATTTCTTTAGACTTTCGCTTCTTTCCTTGAGTATCATGACGAGCCAAAGCTACTTCTTCAACGTTAATATATTTTTGAGTTTTTGTGTGGAACTCGATCATCGTTTTAGGAGGATTCTTATCTAGGGCAAATCGGAATCTTTCGCTCGTAATGCCTGCTATAAGGGTGGTGAGACCCTTATCTTTAGTATAACCCTCGGTTTGGACTGCTTCTACCGTAAATCGAACAATGAATTCTTTAATTGTCTCTCCATATTGCTGCTTTAAATCCAACAGGTGAGATGTAAGTTTTTTTGTACGGATGCTTCCCATGAACTAAGAAAGAAAAAGATACGATAACTGAGAGAAGGATTCAATGGATCGAGGCTTCAGACCACGAAACCAAGTACGTGCTGTGTCCTTTAGAGTTAAAGAGAAGGTTCTGCACATAATTTCTAAGCTATATCCTTCCAACTTCATGAGGGATCTATATGTCTCCAAATGCTCGAGGGGATCTTCGATACTAGTATATGGAACAATGCTGGGCGTTCGATATTTTTTAGGCAGAGTAGCCTCCATTACATCGCTAGTAAAAGGAGGTTCAAATCGACGGATTGTCGCCAGAGTGGATGTCGGGAGGTTAGACTGATATTGTTATTCAATATCAGTGAATCGATCCTCGATTTTCCTGAGATCACCTTCCCAGGATAAAGTGTAACTGGACGTTTCGATATCAGGTTGTTCTTTAGGTTAGCGTTGTCGAGAGGCACTGGAGCAGATAAATTGTAGTCGTTGATTCAGAATTTGATGGCTGCGAGAGATACGGTTTAGAGGAGGATTTTACTGAGCTTGCGATTCGCCTGAAGAGTGTTTGGAAGTTGCAGGCGCAGGTTGTAATGGCGGTCCCTTCGAAGCCCCTTCCGGAGGTTGCTGCGACTCGGGAAAGTGCTGATCAAACTGATTAGAAAGGGTTTGAAATCCAGCTTGGAGAGTAAGAAGCGTATCTCCTACAAAGTGCATAATACCATCAAAGCCATCAGATATATCTTGCAATGGGTTTTGTGGTATGGAATCAGGTGGGTTGGGCTGCCCTAGAAGAATTCCTGGCGCAACTTGAGAGAGGCTGGGATTTTGCTCAGGAACTTCTACAGGAGGCAACGTCTGCTTTGAAGTGGAAGGATGAGTTGTCTTCTTAGGAGGCATAATGGGAGGTAATAATTAGTGATGAGAATAAATTGATAATCACTTCCCACAGACGGCGCAAATCTGTTAACGTCAAATTCTGGTAACAAGTCCCTCCCAAGTATACGCCATTCTCGAAGTGAGCTCCCCTCCAAACCTAAAAGCTAAAGAAGAAAACTAAGGGTGGCCGGCACTTGGCCGTTGGCCCTCCGAAGCTTAAGTCAGAGGTGACTTGATAGTAAGATGAAGTGTGAAACGTAGGCTTAGAGATTGTGTACCTTTATCATCTGTGGGGCCATCTATTTATACAGATTCGGGTGATCCAATCTGTTATGCAAGCCGTTAAGATCACTACTAATTTCAGGGGATAAGATGCTTATCCTGTTAATCCTTAGATAAGGGGATGGCCTAACCACTTTAGGCATTTAACTGATTAAGTCTCTTGGTAGAGATCCCCCATGGTTCGGAGCTACAAATAGAAACAAGCCAAAATCGGCCTATATGGGCTGCTGGTACTATGAGGTGAGGGGTGTCCTCGGCAGATGACCAAAGAACATGGTTGCTCATATTGAGATATCCTTGCTTGATGACTAGAGAGCAGGACTGCTCGCAGAACGGGGGTGTCTCCGCTTAATAACCAAAGACCAGTCCTGCTCGTATATTAGAAGTGTCTAGTTAACGAGCAGGCTTGTCCAATATATATGAGATGTGACCACGTGAGCTCGCTAGACGGCTAATCTTCTCATGACTTATGGAGGTCAGAGATGCTCGCGGGTCGTATATGCGTGAACGTAAAGACGTTCTAGGTTTGTAGGTCTTCGAGCTTCTTCAACAACTAACTTTATTCTACAACAACTGCAACCACCAACTGGGCCACTGGCCATAGTTAGCAATGGTAAAAACCTATTCCCCAAACTCTTTTTGTAATTTTGTTGGAATTAGCCTAAACAGAGAAGGGTGTTTGGGTGAAGATCATCAGTTGGTTAGGGTTCTCAATCCCTTCTCAATTGAGCGTCAATATAGGAATAAAGAGAGAAAAAGATAAAATTGATTTTTAAATAAAATGTACCAAAATGAGAAAGACGAAGGCACACTATAGTAGCTCTAATATCAATGTTAGATGTAACACCCTAAATTTTCAAGATTCATTTGAAATTTTTAAAATTTTATTTGATTTTAGTTTAATTAAATATCGAACATTTACTTTGTTTTGAAAACAACAGATCACCCGTGAGAGTTTTGATGGGCGACCCTTTACAAAAATTGCTTAGAAAAATTTCATGAGCGACGTAGAATGGTTAGATTTATCAAAAATTGTATTTTTTAATAATTACGATAATGCCCTTGAATCCCCTAATTCGTAATTTCTGATAAATCATATATGTAGTTTTCGAATCCATCTGAAAGGTAAACGTGATTTTATGTGTATAACAATGCCGTATAGATAGATTTTCAAGTAGGACCCGCGATCATGGAGGTCTTAACCTAGGAGCATTCGTAGCCGTTGATCGAGGAATGTAGTTGGAAAAGTAACCATACCAAACCAATTATCTTAGTGGTAAACCCTTATCTTAGAATTTGTGTGATTATCTAATGCGTATAAATATGAAATCTTGAGTGCCCAAAAATGTTAATGGCTCACCTTAACCTAGATCCTTGATTTTTAGTTCACATGGTTCCATGATCTGATTGATGTAAAATTTTATATCATGCCTATCTATCATAAATGAACCACAAATTTTGAATTTCAGCTTTTAAATCATAGTATAAATGGCCTAATTATCAAATCAACCCCTTAACCCCTAATTTTAATGTCTATTGAGTGAAGAAAGTGAATGATTAATCGTAGTCAAACATTTCCCTTCGTGTGAGTGACTTAGATCGTCCATATCATGGGCCAATAGTGTGATTTGAGTACCCCACATTGATAAGCATCTTTCTTAAATATGAAGTTATCCCATTTTAGAAAATAACCGAATTACCAACTCTTTTCAAATCTGGACCTTTCAATTAACCAACTTCCCACCATCAATCGCAATTTAAATTTGAAACATATCTTGACCTCATATGACTACGAGACTCCACAAAAATTGAACCCCAATATATATTCCTACATCGTTAAACCACAAAGCCAGCCCCTTCATTTTTCGTCAAAAGTCAGAATTTTAGATCTAGGCATTTCCCACCATTGATCAACCACCAAATTTTATCCAATCGTTTTCCTATTTTCTCCAATTTTGGGTCCTGATCATCAAGCGTGGACCGTTAACTAAGATCAAGGCCGCTTTAGCACCCGCCAGGCCATTTTTAAAGATCAGTCAATCTAGAAAGTGGACCGCCAAGAAAATTACGTATTACGACTCACTTTTAATGCCAAATCAGATTAGTGGTATGAATTTCACAAAATATCATCATGGACATCATAATGAGGACCATCAAAGCATTAAACATCCACTCTCATGCACATGAGGCGTTATACATGAGAGAAAACCTCTCTTAACGTGTGTTATAGAGAAAACCTTAAAAAAATCAGAATCTCTACCCCTTGCACGTTCAAACCCTAGGAGAGAGGGAGAGAGGGAGAGAGAGAGAGAGAGAGAGAGAGAGAGAGAGAGTTCTCTGATTTTTTTTAATAACATACTCAACCTCTTCAACTTCTAAGTGTGTTCTTCCAAGAGGTGAGAATTTTCCCTTCAAGTCATTCATAATTTTCTCTTATTTTTTTAAGTTTCCTTTAATATAGATCGTATTGATTGGATGTGTGTGGATGATTCATATTATGCGTTGATAACCGTAGGATTATCGTTGAGTTCCATTATATTATCTTGTGGTATGCATATGTGGATGTTTGGATGTGAAAACATAAATATTTTCATGTTTATGTGAAAACCATGCGTAGATTCATCTTGATTCATGTTGTATATGTGATAATGATGTTTATGACGTTACATGTATTGTGTGAAAGAGATAATTTATATGAATGTTGCATTAATGTACATCCCTTGTTCCCATGTTGGCGAAATCACATGATGTAGAGAGATGGAACCCGTGTGGGGTATCCATAATGGAAAGATGTGTCTTGGCTTGGTTAAGAGATTATAATGAATGTGTACCAAGGGATCCTTATAATTTTATGTTGCTTAAGATAGATCCATGTGTTATACTTGATGATTTTAGCTATGTCGAACAATATGGGTTCTTGGAAACATGATTGGGTTATAAGACGGGACAAGGAGTGGACATTAATGGTATATGAATCTCACAAGCCGGGGTTGGTGTTATGGACACTAAGCCCGTGTTGTCGACCTATGTTGGGTTGCCTGCGACTTCCCATAGTGACCATTCAGTTATATTTAAAAAAGATGTATGTGAAACTACTTAACTAAAAGTGAAATTAATTTCATGTATTTGCTTGGCTCCATGTGGGTGTATGAAATTGGAAATAGGCTAGAGTGTCCTACTTCTCCCGTACATTGTCTCATGAGATTTTGGCTATAAGCATCCCAGTACTTCTCACTTGGTCGGGCAAAATTATGGGCTTGTATGTTCCAAAAACCTCTGGTGACTAGTGGCTGGCGTGAATTTGTAATAGGGAGTTTTCCACTTCACGTATTATGATTTTATCCAGGGTGTCTTAGCCAAAGCATGCATCTCATGTGTTTCATTAACAAGATTTTCTTTATATGTTTTGATTTAGTTAATATTATCTTCTTGCTCGCGTATACTTTGTGTTATTGTTGAGCCCTAAATTGTACACTTTAGAACTCCAATTCATCACACATTTACATTGATTTCACTATTAAAAGACTTATCTTATACGTGGATTTGTAATTGTAAGAATAAGAGAGAGAAAGAGACCTCATGTATTTCATGTTAAAAAGACTCATTTGGACCACTTTGAAGATCAAGTAAAGAATAATCAAGGAAAGGAAGGATAGGAAGAAATCAAGTGAAAAAAGTCTGAATCGCAACTAGAAAAAAGTGTAGAAACGAACATTTTCAATAGATCCTCAATAAGTTCTGATCAATCGGAGTACATGGCTCAGATAGGTTTCGATCAATCAGACCATCCATTAGACACATAAAATATCAATTTTTTTAATAAAGTCTCTCGACAGATTTTCGATCAATTGAAAAGGGGTACTCCGATCAATAGGAATCATGTCTGATCAATCGAAAATAAGAATGAAAAATATCAACTCTCTGGACACTTTGTCGATCAATCGAAATCATGTCCGATCAATTGAACCTGTCTGTGCAAGTACAAAAGAGTTACTCAAATTCGAGGCGGTGGCGAACTTTTTCAATAAAAAGAGGACTCATCTTCCTTCCTAAAGCATGTTAGGACGTGGGGAAGATCAAGAAGGCTTGGGAGAAGGATTTATTTTCTAGTTTTTCTTATTTTCTTCTATTTTCTAGTTGTTTTTCATGTTTTTGAGAGATTTTAGTTCACAGACGTTAGAAATGAACTAAAACCTCTTAGTTCTAACTTTTGGTTTATTGTTTATGGATTGATGCAATCTATGTTTCATTTTAATGAATTAATGTTGAACAATAGTTTGGTTTAAGTTTGAATGAAGTTCTAATTCTAGTTTTTTCTTTGATCTATTAATGACTCTGGGCTCACGTGACACTTAGAGAATCTAAATCTAGTTACCTATCTGTTTTAAATTGTTTAGAACAATAAATTTCATTGATTTACCATAGACTACGGGCATAGTAGATGCTTTGAATTTCTTGTGATCTAGATTATTGCTCTTAATGTGGGAACTATATCAAACTAAAGTTACTTAGCTTATCAAACGCTTTGAATTCCCTGTCATCTAGTTACTTATCTGTAATGAAAGCTTAATTAGAATGTATGTTAGGCACTTGATAGGCACATCCACACACAAAAGATGTACTCGCACTTACTTGAGTAGACTAGAACTTATATTCCACTCTCATATAGTCTACTTGGGTTGCATAGATTAGGAGCTTGATTATTATAATCATTTGATAATCTATACATGTTTAGACCAAGTAGCTTAATTGCTTATCATATGCTAGTCTTGTGATTGAACCCACTTAGGCTTAAAAGCCGAAGTGTTCTTACTTACTTAGTTTGATTTGATTAACTATTAAGTAGGCGAAAAGAATTTCAGAAGGTCTTAATCATCCCCCCCCCCAGGACTTAGCCATAATTCTAGTTGCTCTAAGCCTCCGCACGTACACGCCTTTATAAGTGTGTTAATCCAAAATGCGTAATTTCAATTGGTATCAGAGTGAGTTGCTCTTCAAGGACTTAACCGTCTAGAGTGAGATCCGATACCGGAGAACTAACATAATGTGTAACCGAAATGAGAGTATTATCAACCGTCCACCATCTTTTAACGGGTCCAACTACGACTATTGGAAGGTTAGGATGAGGATTTTCTTGCAATCCATGGACCGATCCATGTGGGTATGTACATAACATGGATATGCCATGCCCACGGAACAAGTGGAGGTTGATGGTAAGATCATTGTCATTCCCAAAGATGACGAGAAATGAAACGACAATAAGAGAGATCAATATGTGGCTAAGGCCAAAGGCTCTCAATGCGATTTACTGTGCGGTTTCCCCGGAAGAATTTCAGCACATTCTTACATGTGCAACTGCAAAAGAAGTGTGGGATATACTTGAGGTTACCCATGAGGGAACTAGCACAATAAGACACTTGAAGCTTCAGCTCTTAACCACCAAACTTGAAAATATTAGGATTGGAAAGACTGAAACTTTCATGGAGTTTTACATAAACTTTCTGATATTTGCAACTCCATATTTACCTTAGGGGAAAGGGTTCCGGAAGGAAGGATTTGTAGAAAAATACTTAAGTCCCTCCCGGAAAGATTTAGCACTAAGGTAGTGGCCTTAGAAGAGTATAGAGACATAGACAACATGAAAGTAGAAGAACTCATAGGTTCCTTACAAACTCATGAACTACACTTTAGGGCCCCCTCTAAGAAGAAAGACATCACCTTGAAAACTTCACATAGACACTCACATAGGCAAAAGGCAATTAAGAGTGAGTCTTCCTAAAATAGCGATGATGAGGATGATGAACTAGAAAGGAAGTTCAAAAGATTCCTCAAATTTGAAAGAGGAAAAAGTTGTGATAAGATGGACAAGAAAGTGGATAAATATAAAAGGAAATCCACCAAAAAGAAAGTTCAATGCTAGAAATGTGATAAGTATGGTCATGTTGCCACTGATTGCCAAGAGAAGCCTAAAAGAAAAGGTAAAAAAGGCTATGGTAGCAACATGGGATGACACGAATTAGTCAAAATCTGAATCCAGTGACTCCACTATTGATGGGAGCCAAAAACCAGTGAGAATACTCATGGCTACCACCACTACCTTTATTTTCCCTAATCTAAGAGAGGATCCCGACCATTTCCTTCTAGGTAAAAGAGTTCCCAACCTCTCACCTCATCCTATATTCTATGAGGGTGTTATGAAAATTAGTTACCTTTAGCTTAATCAAATTAAACATAGTTAGTAATGGTAGTTAGAAACTGGAACTATAAGAAAATTTGAGGATTTCAGCCTCATTTTGACTTTAAGGGCATATCAGAAGATTCCATTCTCATTAGCCCACCATATGATAGTTTAGCCTTATTTTTTATTGATATATCTCATTGTTAGACTATCACCCTGCTTAGATTAGCTAATCTTGTTGTGCTTTATACTTAATTGTATGTTAATTTTTGTTTTGGTCATGATATACATAATTTTAGGGAAGGTTGGTTGTGTGGGTTATAAGCCCTTGAGCTTTCATTGCTTACTGTATGTCTTAAGAATGACTAATTATACATGATTAACTATGCTTAGATAAGTATATTTTCTTGTTGATCATGTTCCCATGCATGCTTCATATTTTATGATCATGCACCCTGTACTCTCCTTAGTTAGCATGTTTTATAGTTATAACGCGACATTCTAATCTTCTCTAGCCTAAACTTAATTGGTGTACCATTAAGGGGGAGAGATTGGTTTGTTAATTGCTAACAAAAAGGGGGGAGAAAGATCAAGTCCCACTATGTGTTATAGGATTGACAGGTTATGGGGGAGTAATCAAGAGGAGCTTGATAGTTTACATGTCTTAGTAGTTTTAAGTTGTAATATTTATTTCTCTTTGACATGTAATTTATTTGTGTTTTGGTAGTGTCATTGATATGGACCATGACACGAACTACATTAGGTTTTTGTCACGTAATTGACAAAGGGGGAGATTGTTAGTGCATTTTTCTGTGGCATACTAGTGCACCTTATTTGTCAATCATGTGAGTCCATATGTTTCTAATGTCGATTGAGCCTTGGCAAGTTAAAGACCGAAGATTCAAGTGGACATGAAGCATCAAAGAAGAAGAACAGGTAAATGAGATGCCTTGGTGATCCCAACCCTTTGAACCAAAATACCCAAATCCTCTTAGATGACTTGGACCAACTAGGAATATCCTTAGTCATCCTTATTAGCCTTAGATTATATAGAAAAACATGATAAGTTAGGTTAATAAAAGAGGTGGAAGCTGTTGTAAATAAATCAGCCTAAACAGTAGTTTCTTATTGATCTCTGATCAATTAGACAGTGGTTCTGATGGGACTCCGATCAATCAGATATATGTTCCAAAAAGTTTAAAAAAACTCAATGGGCAAATTTCTAATCAATTGGACAGACTTCTGATCAATTAGATGAGGTCCTTCCGATCAATCAGACCATGATTCTGATCAATCGAAATTTCTTCCAGAGAATTTTAGAAATTCACTAGGCAGATTTTCGATCAATCGGATGTGACCTCCGATTAATCGAACCTTTTTCCGATCAATCAGAAATACGCGAATCTACCCATTTTTCTACCGTTTGAGGAAAATCCATAAAGGCAAGGGGATTCATTTTTGGGCAAAAAGAGGGAGATTTTGAGGAGATAAAAGCTGCCATTATTGAAGACCATTAGAGGCTATATTCCTAACCCATTGTAAGTCATTCTCTTTATGATTCATCACAAGCTTGGGGCATTCAATACTAAAATGGGAATGGACTTGTTCCCTCTTAATTCCTAGGAGTTTAGACACCTTGATCATTGGTATATCCTTTGTATAAACACCTCATAAGAGTCTAAATAGGTGTATTCCTCTAGGAAACCCATTTTCTACCATTTATAGAGGTTTCACCACCTCCTGGCACCTTGGGCATTTTCGTCGGAGCATCATATGCAAGGTGGTTGATCTTGGAGCTGGAGCATTGGCGACGCAACGACATCAAAGATCGGAGGAGCACAAGGGGAGCTAATTCAAGCATGGGAGAGCGAGAAAAAGCAACCCGAACCGGCGCACAACGAGGCTCAAATCCGACAAGTAAGGTTGTCATTTGTAAGAGTCCATTCACTCTTTTCCCATGGGGAATTGAGTGTAGAGTTTGTCTTCAAACTCGATATATTCGGTTGTAAGACCTAAACCCAGTTGTAGAGTCGAGTCTCCAAGTGGGGATCCTCTAGCAAGAGTAAATGCTAGGTTTGGTTATAGAACCTTGGCTCAGTTGTAGAGCCTAAAATCATTGAGGTTTGGTTGTAGGACCCTGACTCATGAGTGAAGTCTAAATTGAGGTTTGGTTGTAGGACTTTGGCTTGAGTAAGCCTAAACAAGTTCCAAGGAGAGCTACCAATACGGGTGTGAACGTGTAGGTTGGGAGCAACCTGTAAACTCCCTAGTTGGGTGGATCCGAGTTAAAACATCTTGGTTGGGAGGAACCGGATTTAAACTCCCTAGTGAATGCCGGTGTGCTCAAAGGAGTTGAGTACTTGAACCAAAAGTGGAGTAGACACAAATTCGAACCACTATATATCGTTGTATTTATGATTATATTTGAGAACATTTTTTTATTATGCATTGTGTTTAATTGTTTAATTATGAATGCTTAATTAGAATATATGTTAGGCACTTGATAGGCACATTCACACACACAAGATGTACTTTCACTTACTTGAGTAGACTAGAACTTATATTCCACTCTCATATAGTTTACTTAAGTTGCATAGATTATGAGCTTGATTAATCATTTGATAATTTATGTATGTTTAGACTAAGTAGCTTAATTGCTTATCATATGCTAGTCTTGTGATTGGACCCACTTAAGCTTAGAAGTCGAAGTGTTCTTACTTACTTAGTTTAATTTGATAAAATTATTTAATAGGCGAAAATAATTTCAAAAGTTCCTAATCACCCCCCTTGTTGAGCCTGAATTGTGTATATCTGAAGCCCAATTCATTGCACAATTGCATAGTTAAGTTGTTAAAAATAAGGACTTATGCTTTTTTTGTGTTTGTAGGTAAAAGAGAGAGATGACATAATTAATACTAATTTAAAGGATTTGGAGTAATCAGAAGATCCAAGCTTTGATGATCCAAAGAAGTGGAGAAAAAGCCTTGAAGGAATCAAGTTGAAGACCTGGAATGGCCAGAAGAGTAAAATTGCAGAGTTGTAGGGCTAGAAAAGTAAACTGCAGAAAGCTCAGCAGATGACCATGTAGAGCAGAAAAATTATACTTTTAACCTTCGGATGCTCGACCACCACTTTACCGAGCGCCCGAAATTCACAAAAATTTCAGTTTCTTACAGGAACTTTTCTGGACATGGTCGGGCGCCCGATGACTAGTCGGGCGCTCAATAAAGAGGTTCCAGGCGCCCGAAATTTAAAGAAAAGTTACCAAACTCGCTGGACTGTTTTGTGGTTTGGTCGAGCGCCCGACCAACACTCGTCGGGTGCCCGATAATCAACGTAAGTGCATAAATTGTTACGCAATTTGAGGTGGTGGGTGATTTTTTTCTATAAAAGGACACCTCCACACCTTCCTAAGGCATCATACAAGGATATTCAAGTCGTGGGAGGTGGAGAGGATCGTCGTAGAGTGTTCACAACTCTTCTAACTAGGGTTTTTATGATTTTTTATGCTTTTAGTAGTTTTTCTTTTGAGTTTTAATTCAACCTTCTCCATGATTAGCTAAACCTCTTAGCTAGGACTAAGAGGTGAAGCTTATACTTGTTTGCAAAGCTTAATTCGAATTAGTTCAAGTACTTTTGGGTTTAATGAAGAACACTTTTGGTTCAAGTTTGAAATAAAATTAATATTTTTAGTTAATCTTCTATCTATTGTGATTTTTTCTTACATGAGATGTTTTGATTACTGAGATTGCTTAATGGCGTGTTGTTAATAGGATTTTAGGTTGTAGATATCTTAGATCTATCATAATATGTTGGATGTTAGGAGCTAGATCTTACAAACTAAGTTTCCTATGTGCTTGTCTAAAACTAAACTAGAAAAAGTTCTTATCTTTGGGATTGATCTGAGATAGATGTTTATGTAGTGATATATTGGTTTAATAGAAGTTCAATTCATGCTTATAAATTAAGTTTCGTGACAAGACTTGAGGAAGAATCATGAATGTGATCTCAATTGTTTTGTGAAGGATTGGGCTGTGTGATTGAATACGCCCAATGCCTTAGTTGTTATGAGAAAACCATATCAGTGGATGATCCATCTATGTTAGATGCATTATAATGATTTGATTACTCTATATTCCGATTGTATAAGAATAGAACTCCGACTCCAATTGAGTTATTGGCTTGAATGGTTTGAATTAGCATTGTGAATGATTATAAGTGGATCTTTGGTGCTCTAGTGCTTATTTTCCTGGTTTAGTTCTAAAATAAATAGTTTTATATTCTTAATTTCCATCTATCATTATAAATTCGAATTTAGTCCATCATAGTTATAAAGTTTAGAATTGTTACAAAAATCCCTGAGGATCGACCTCGATCTTACCGAGAATTATTACTACATCGCAGCCTTACACTTGAGGCGAGTGAACCCCCCCGGCAAGGACTTAGCCATAATTCTGGTTGCTCTAAGCTTCCGCAAACACACGCCTTTACAAGTGTATTAATCCAAAAGGCATAATTTCACTATCGATGCTTGTGATTTTTTTTGTTTTTATGAATGCATGAATAAATTTAGATATTAATCCTCAGAATTCATTTAATACTGTGAAGTAGAGATATCTTTATACAGGCAGAGTGGGTGCCTAACACTTTTATTCTCTGTAACCTCGGTCCTTACCCTGAATCTCTGAACGCTGATCAAAGAGTTATTCTTAGGATTAAGAATCTTTGGATTCCTGCTATTAAGCATTTCTACAGGGTCTAATTGACTATAGATTCAAGGACATTGGCTAGTGGCGACTCTAGTCTTATATAAACTCATATCAAACCCATCATAAGTGCAAAATTCCTCAAAAGAGGATGAAGCCACGATTCGACCCCTGAGCAAATCCAATGTCCACACTTAGATTCTGCATAGTCTGGAAGATTGAGCAGGGCTCTATCGTTCAAACTGAACTGGTATTAGTCTGACCGACAGAGTGCCGAATTTTTCAACCAGAAGTCATGAACAGAGTTGGACTCTATTGGTCCGACTGACAGTCGATAATTTAGTTTCGCGATTTTATATAACTAGGATATATAGGACCTAATTCGATTATGGCTTCAATAATATGAGTGTTTTCTCTTATAGGGAAAGAGTTTTGTAGGATGAGAGGGTTTTCTATACTTATAAAAGCTTAGGAAGAGATTTTTCTCAAAGGCTAGGGTTTCCCAAGGGTGTGCATTGCAAGTAGAGATGATGTTACTTCTGTAATCAGAGAAGGTGAGTGGTGTAACTCTAAGGTTGGATTACAATGGAGATCTTTATCGTTTTGTGTCTTGATTTTTTTCCACAAGGGTTTTTCACGTAAAATTGTGTGTTTGTGATAACTTGATTGGTTATTTCTATTTTTTATTGTTCTATCTTTGTTGAATGTACTTCCACAAAACGTAGGATTAACAGTGGTATTAGATCCAAATTTCTAATATCTAGAGTTGATCTAGGTTGGTTGAGGACTCGGAATCGCTTTCCAATAAGTTATCAATAACTTTATTACCAATAAGTTATCAATCACTTTATTATAGATCATTTGGTCCGTCACCATTTCATTCAAAGTATTTCTTCCTAGCAGCATCAGTATCTACTTCAACTCTTGGTTGTGTGCACTGACATTTTCATACCAGCCTTAGCCTTCACACATCTTGGAAAAATGATTTTTCTGGTGTCAACGAAGTCTACCTTCTTTATTCATCTTACTCGGAATTATGTTGCCATCTCCTTTTATTATTATTATTATTATTATTATTATTATGTAAATATAGCTAAATCTCAAACAGAAATTTGGCTCTGCTCCTTGTCACGCCAATCTCGTTAATGAAGTATCTGATTTGTTAAGTGCTGCATTCACTTCCGAAGCAGAGAAAGTTACAAGCAAGCTTTGCTTCCCTTGTTGGGCTTGGCATAGCTAGCAAGAGAGAAACTGACGCCTTTATTTAGTAAGGCAATGAGAAGCCAATCTTTACTTCACTGTATTATTGGGGGACATTAGATCATCTCCCTGGGCAGCATTGCCTCTTTACTTCTTTTCCAATTTCTCTCTTTAACACCACATCTTTTAACTACTTTTTTTACTCATTTTCATTTCTTCCTTTCATAGATTGATTTATTTAGTTTAGTTTCATGGTTATATGTCATTCGTCCATCTTAAGTGGATTGGACCAGACATAACCGGTTACCGCCTTTAGGGTTCCACAAACTCTGTTTTCTTGATCGGAAGGGCCGAGAAATATCCCCTCCCTACTTTCTCGCCTCCCTCTTTTCCTCATCGTTTCCATCAGCTATATTTTTAATTTTGTAAAAGCACTGGTCCCCAGTTGTCCGATTGCTGGAACATGCCGCCAAAATTGATTTAAGTGGTGGGTCCCGTATATACTCGAAACCCCAGGCCGACGCGGGGATTGCGTGGTAAACCCCACACCACTAGCCACGAGGTGTAAGGAGTCTGTGGGGCCCACCGTGATGCCGTCCATCTGCTTTGCCAGCTCAACCTTGGACGATAGCGTAAAATTGAAGCATATCCAGAGCACAAGTGGCAAAAGCAGTAACGTCCACCTTTGAAAACCTTAGAAAAATGTTTCTTTTCTCATCCAACCGACTGTCGCGGTGGACACCATAGAGTCGTTAACACTGCGTAACCACGAAGTGTTTGGTTCAGCAAGCAATCGCGTCCGTCGCAAGCGACCTCTCTGTCTTGGTGGTTATGCGGACCACCAAACAGCTAACGACTGTCGCCGCTGTGCCCGAATCCGACAAACCCTTGAATCTGGTCAAAAAGTTAAAAAAAAAAAAAAAAAAAAAAAAAATCAGTACAACAGATTAATAAATAATTTGGAAGTAGCGGAATTCTTGAAGAGCAGCTTGATAAGATTACCGACACTCTTTTATTCGATACCGGAGATGTGCGTACGCCGGACTCTCCGTGTACACGCGTTCCTGCAGGTCTTTTAAAAAATCATTCACTCCTAACCGGTGACCTGCAAAGCCAAATATACAAGTTATTATTATTATTAAAACTAAAGTAAAAATAAATAATAATAATAATAATAATAATAACAACAAAGACAAAACAAAAGAAGCACAAAAACGTCTCCTACTGAACGTTTCAATTATGCTGTGTAAGGGTGAATGAGCTGACACGTGCAAGGTCAAGTTGAAAGGAAATGAAAATGGGAAGGGATTACGTCGCACGAGGCAACAGGATGAGACCGCATTTACTAATAAATGACACGTGTGACGGACAGAGATGAGATATAACGGAGGAAATCACGGAACCCTAACGGCCACGGCAAACGTATGCGACTGGTTAAGGAAGGAAATGAATCTGTTGCATGTGCTTTTTTATGCTTGCAGCAAATAATAGGCGCCAAACAATCCAGAGGAAAGAAATAAAAAAAAAAGGAGAAGAAGCGCCACATCAAGCCAATCACAAAGAAACTCGCGATGCAAACAGGGTTTATAAATCATTAAATGGCCGCGAATTTGGGAATCCTTTAAATCGATTTTACAGTTCGTCCATCTTGTCCGTTTGCAACTCTGTTACAACAACAACAAGATCTTTTTCTTTTCTTCTCTTTTTGTTTTTCTTTTTTAAATATTGAAAGCAGGAGCGGATCTTGTTATATGGGGAGGGGGGGTTTTGGAGGAGTTATTGCCAGTGATTGCCGTTGTGTACAAGAAACATGTTATTTGCAGCTTTTCCCTGCTGCGTAACGCAGGCATAGCAACGGTTTAATTTGGATTTCTCGCGACGGACGGGAAATCCCGTGGGCATCGTACAAGCGGGCGCTGTTGCGACGGCCGGGATGGACCGAGATGATGGTAATCGGTCGGAAGATTTCCCTGTAGCCGTTGATGGAGGGGAGATTTTTGGTTTTGGCGAGAAAAGGAAGGCTCGGATCTTTAGCGTCGGAGTGGCACGATCATATTCCTCGATGAGATTAGTGAGATCCTCATCGGAGGTGACAGACACCAACGCGTCGTCCAGATCTTCCGTCGGCAATTGACACCTCAGGCTCACTGCCGACGATCCGCATAACTCTCTAACTTTCAACATTAGCTCTGTATACAAAACACCCAAATTTCAAAAAATCCGTCACCGAAAAAGTATATAAAGAAAAAAAAAATGAAAAACGAGTCATGTGAATAAATAAAACACGCTAATATCTCTCCCTCGTTCGGAATCCGGGCTCAAATCCTTAAAAAAAAAATAATAATAATAAATAAATAAATAAAAAGAAATAAAAAATAAAAAAACCAGAGAGAGAGAGAGAGAAAGTGTAGCGATAAGATAGAAAGAAACTGACCCCGGAAAGTGATGCCTCTGTCGACGGAGAGGACACGTGTATCACCACCGACGTAACGGAGCTTGCCGTCGGGGTAACGGGGGAGGATTTTGCCACCGTAACTGCAGAGGAACTTAACGGTGAAATTGCTTTTGAGGGTATGGTCGACCATGATGACGATGATGATATTTGCAAGAGGGTCGAGGGTTAGAATATGAGGATGAGGTGGAGCTCTGTTGGGTATAGAGAGGGCAGAGAGGAAGAATAGAGAATATCTAAAGGGAGCGGAGAGGAAGGAGAGAGATGCTTGAGCTGCGCCTTCAAGCCTCTTCTCGGCAGGCCTGACCTCCTATTTATAGAGATTTTTCCAAGCTTAGAGGGCGCTGTTTACCCGTCATACGTCACTGTAATGTCCCACACGTAAAAGACTCCCTCTTCTTCCTTTTTCTTAAAATAATAATAATACCACCAATTAACATTGCCGTATCATTTTCAAGGAAGTTTCCACAAGCTACCTCACTCATCCGAGGGAAGCGGATTGCGTACTGCACCCGCAAACATAGGAATCGGTCCAGGCGGGGGGCTCCGTGGGACGATTTATGAATTTTATCCACGCCCTTTGTACATTTTTTCATATGTAATATATTAGAATATTAGGGTTGTACCATGTTTACGATTAGTCCTGCACACGGGTCGGGTTAGGGTGGGGTTGAGCCCAACCTTAGATCGAACCTAAATATATTTAAAGGTCCGGATTTCGGTCCGTGATCAGGTTGAGCTGACCCAACCCTAACCCTACCCTACTTGTAAAAGGGTCAACCCTAACCCTACCCTACCCTATATGTTAAACTGGTTTGGGTCGGGTCGGGTTGGGTTAGGACTATGTTTCTATGGTGTGGTCCACCTAAGATTTGAGTCAGCTTCATTTTTGGTATCATATCCTAAAATGATCTTTCAAAATAGTTGGATGGTGTGGATTTAAGACACATAATCAGGGGCCACCTACCTTGGTGGATCCCGGATGTCACCTAATCTGCTCCCTGCGAGTGTGAGATGAGTGCAACTTGGGTGAGAGTCGGTGAGACCCGAAACCAACCATGTAGGGTGAGACCCTAACCATGAGGCTCACCTCGATGTATATATTGTAAATCCATGCCGTCCATCTACATTTCTAGATTATTATAAGATAGTCCCAAAAAGGAAGCATATAAAAGCTTTAGGTAGACCACACCACAAAAATCAGTGGTCATTGAACTCCCACCATTAAAAGATTCTAGAGTCCACCCTAATGTTTATTGACCATTCAACCTATTGATAATGCTGTATAGATATTTCTAAACGCAATAAACTAGTATAAACTGGGGTGGTTCAGGTCGGGTGGAAAGGGTTGGGTATACACGGGTCGGGGTATGGGTCGGGTTGGGCGAGTTTGGCATGTACCCTAAACCGTACCTAAATTAAAAACGCTCCAGCCGCATCTACTCGGGATCGGACCGTTTTCTCAACCGGGTCGGGACGGATCGGGTTTCTACCGAGTCGGGTCGGGTCAGGCGGGTTGGGCGAGGTTAACGGGGCAGATGTGCAACCCTATTTATGATCGACCCAGTCAGAAGTGATTAAGGAGCGGCCTACTGCAGCTTGCAATGTTGGGAGAAGCGACCGATTTAGACGAGGAACAACAGCCTATGCTATTATGCTGTGTAGGAAGAGTGGTTGATTGTAGATTTGTAACCAGTAGATAACAGCCAAGTGGTGTTTACATTCAACGAAATAACGACTGAGTGACCAACTGCATACGGAATAGCGGCCGGATGACCTAGTTATGTATGGAATGCGGCCAAGCAAAATGGCTAGAGGCGGTCTTTATGGAATGTGGGTCAGTAGGAGAAATGGAGAGAAGGATCTGGAAGGAGTGGGTCCTACAAGTGGTTACCATAACAGTCAAACATGGAAGAGTGGGTAGTTCCCATAAGCAGTTACAAGGATACGCGTCAGTAGGAGAAAGCAAATAACTCTCTGGAAGGTTGGTAGTGTTTAGACGATTGCTGTAACCGTTTATCAAGGGAAGCATCTAGATGATCGATCAGAGGGTATAAATAGGGAGGGCCATGTTGAACTTTGAATTGTGCATATTTAGACTCCAATTCGTCACACATTTACATTGATTGAGCTATTAAAAGAACCTACTTATGGTTGTATTTATGTTTGTAGGAAAGAGAGAGAAACCTCATGAATTCCATGTTAAAAAGACTGCTTTAAAGTACATTGAAGATCAAAGGAAAAAGAGCCAAGAAGTGGAGGAAAGAAAGCAAGAAAGAAGGAAAAGAGAAAAGGAAAAAAATCTTAAAAAGACAGTCTCCACGACCGGTCGTTTGATGCAAGGACCGATCATCCGACCGGTCTGAAAATTAGAGAGAGGAAGCAGTTTTATCCAGACCTTGCTGGACTATTTTGGAGCACCTCCAACCGATCAGCCATGAAGAACAAAATTCCAGTATTCTGTTAAGTTCGTTCAATTTCGAGCATCGACCGGTCGGCCAGGGGGCTCAGACTGGTCGGCTATCGACTTACAATTGCGAAAGTGTTACACAGTCTCTAGAAGATTCCAAGTTGGTGGTGGATTTTTTTCTATAAAAGGACACCTTCACTATCTTCCCAACTAATCTGAGAAGAGTCTCAGACGTGCTAGAGGTGGAGAGATTCGAAGTGGAGCTTTTGCAACTCCGATTTTCGGATTTTTCTAGTTTCAAGTTATAGTTTTTGTGTTTTTCTTGGTTTTTCTTTTGAGTTTTAGTTCAACCATCTCTATGGTAGGTTAAACATCTTAGCTAGGGCTAAGAGGTGAAGCTTTTAGTTGTTTACAATGCTTTGTTTGATTTAATTCAAGTACTTTGAGGTTTAGTGATGAACAATTCTAATTCTAATTTGAAATAAAGTTGATAGTTTTCGTTTAATCTTTTATCTCTTGTTATATGTTTACATGAGATATTTTAATTTATTGAGATTGATCAATGGGGTGCTATTGAGAGGATTTTAAGTTGTGAAGATTTTAGATTCATCATGATATGGTGGATGCTATGTGATCTTACAAGTTAAGAACCCTAAATGCTTATCTAGAACTAAATTAGGAAAGTTCATATCTTTGGTTTTATCTAAGATTGATGTTTTATTAATTGATATTGGTTTGATTGAAGTTCAAATTCGTGGTTATACTTAGGTCTAGTGATAAAATTTAAGGAAGACCATGAATATAATCTTACTTGTTTTGTTGAAGGATTGACCCGTGCAATTGAGTACGCCCAATGCCTTAATTGTTATGAGAGAACTATATCAATAGATGATCCATCCATGTTAGATGTGTTATTATGATCTGATTATATCTTTCGATTGGATAGAGATATGATTCTGATTCCAATTGAGTTATCAGTTTGAATAGTTGAATTAGCATTGTGAATTGATTATAAGTGGATCATCGGCACTCTAGTGTTTTTATTTCTTGAATTTCTTTTGAAAGTTACTGTTTATGTTTCTAAAACCACACCTTAGTATAAATCCTAATTTAGATAATCATAATTACATAATTTAGAATTGTTATAAAAATCCTTAAGGACTATGTCGGTCTCACGATCGAATTATTACTACATTGCAACCCTACACTTGGGGTTGTCAACAAGTTTTTGGCGCTGTTGCTGGGGATTAGGTTAATGGTTTTGGATTTTGTAAATAGGACTTAGATAGGTTACGATAGGTTTCGTTTTGATATTTTTCTCATATTTTTTCCTAATACTAACATTTTTTGTTTATTGTGTAGGATTTTTTGTTAACCTAGTCTCATCAATCCTGGTACTATTGTTCTAACTTAGACTCTTTTATTTCTTAGTTTTAATTTTTTAAAGAATTTTAGGATCTAGATTTTAGGTTTAGTTTTGTGTGGTTTATGCCCCATTGGGAGCATGATCATACATCGCGTCTTCTAAGTGAGAGAGGTTTAGTTGAAGATTTAACTATTCATAGACAAGTTAGAAAGCGTTTAGGACATCCTAAACCATTTGGAATTATGACTGAGAATGAGCCTAATGAGAATGCTGAGCATAATACATGACCAAATAGGACGGAATGTAATAAGAATGAGGTACATTATGTTCTTCTGGTCAAAACATTGTGAGATTATCTACAACCAAAGAGAACAAGCACACCTTCCTGCATGATATTTTCGCTTAATGCAGGAAACGTAGACCTTAAATCGAAGATTATCAAATTGCTTTCAAAATTCCATGGACTTGACTCCGAGAGTCCATACTCACATCTAAGTGAATTTGAGGAGATCGCCAACACTTTGCAATTCAATAACATCTCTTAGGACGTAATCAAACTAAAACTATTCATGTTCTTTCTAAAGGAGAAAGTCAAATCATGACTTCAATCCTTAAAACCTAGAAGTATCGGGACATGGGATGAGATGACCCGGGAGTTCCTTAAAAAGTTATTCCCGGTTCACAAAACTAATATGTTGAGGCGAGCCATTATGAACTTCTCCCAAAAAGGAGATGAGACATTTTTTCAATGTTGGGAGAGGTTAAAAAAGCTTTTATTAACATGCCCACATGATGGTTATGAAAAGTGGCGCATGATTAACTTCTTCCATTATGGATTGAGTTTAAACATGCATCAATTTGTCCAGATGATGTGTAATGGTGAATTCTTGAACAAAGAGCTCGATGATGCTTATGATTACTTTGATATGCTAGTTGAGAATGCCCAATCTTGGGACATCTCTAACCTGACTAGTAGTTCCAACTCAGCACCAAGAGAGAGGAATACATGCATTAAAAGAGGAGGATGACTTGAATGCACAGGTGGCCACATTTGGAAAAATCTTGAATTTACAGGATGTTTCTCGAATCTACGAGAAGAAAAAGACAAAATTCTAAAATTTTATTGATAATATGAGAGAGTACATTAAAAAGAATTTAACAACCTTATATATCTCCAAACAAACCCTAATTTGTATTTACTAAAAATTGTAAGGTCATGTTTGTTAAATTTAAAATCTGAAGTCTGAACTTGAAATATGAATATAAAGTTTGAATCTGAAGTCGAAAAACTAGTATTAAATCTAGAATAACATGTTTGTTAATTAGTGTCTGAAATGTTTAAAATATGTTAATGTGACACATTTGCTCCTGTGAACCAGTCATAATTGAATCCCTACCATTAAAATCTTCATGAAATTGATCGGAATGTTTATTTGTCATCTAACCCGTTGATAAGGTAAAAAAGACCTAGATTAAGAGAACACACAAATATCATCTTAATCTAAAGCTTTTGTAGCCCACAAGAAATTTTTAATGATGATTTACCATTGTTTCTTATACTATGGTCCATCTGAGATCCGGATCTACTTCATTTTGTGGATCATGCCCAAGAATGAGCTTTCAATACAGATGGACAGTATGGATGTAGTCACATATTGTTAGTACACTTTTTTGTGGCATACTAGTGCACCTTATTTGTCAATCACGTGCATCCATGGTTTTAATGTCGGTTGAGCCTTGGCAAGCTGAAGACCAAATATTTAAGTGGACAACAAGCATCAAGGAAGAAGAACAGGTAAAAGAGATGCCTTGGTGACCCTAACCCTTAGAACCAAAACACCATAAACCTCTAGATGACTTGGACAAAATAGTAAAACCTTTAGTCATCATCATTAACCTTAGAACACTTTAAAAAATATGATAAGTTAGGCTAATAAAAGAGGTACAAGCTACTATAAATGAACCAAACTAGATAGTAGTTTTCGAGTTGACTTCGATCCATCAGAGTTCAGTCTCAATAGGACTTCGATCTCTTGAAGACCAGTTCGATCCATCAAACATATATCCAACAACATTTGTGAACTCTCTAGAGACAGTTATCTGATCAATCGAACAAAATACTTCGAGCCATCAAAGTAAATTTTTCGATCCATCGGAGAATGTTTTGATCCCTCGAACTGGATGTCCAGCAACTTTCTAAACTCTCTGTACATTTTTTCGAGCCATCGGAATAGGATCTTCGAACCATCGAAGGGTATCTCGATCCATCGGAGAATCGCGAATCTATCATTCTTTTTACCGTTGGAGATTTATCTATAAAAGTCAGGAGTTCAGTTTTTGGGTAAAAAAATAAAGGGAGTGTAATAATTTAGAAGCCACCATTGTTGGAGACCATTAGAAGCTCTAATCCTAACCTATTCAAGCCATTCTCCTTGTGATTCATCATAAGGATTGAGCATTCAAAGCTCAAATGAGAATGGACTTGTTCTCCTCTGGATTCCTAGGAGTTTAGACACATTGATCATAGGTTAAACCCTTATCTAAACACCACCTATTGAATCCAATTTGGTGTATTCTTCTAGGCAACCCATTTCCTACTAGTTGTAGAGGATTCACCACCTCCTAGCACCTTGTGCATCTCCATCGGAGCATCTCATGCAAGGTAGTTGATCTTGGAGCTGGAGCTAGAACATTGGCAACACACCGGCATTAGTGATTGGGGGAGAAAAGGGGAGCGGATTGAAGCACTGGATACCGGAGATCAAGCAACTCAAGAGGTGCATTAGCGGGGCTCAAATCCGACAAGTAATATTGTCGTTTGTAAGAGTTCACATGTTATTTCCTCATAGGAGGATTGAGTATGAGATTTTGAATTGTCAAATTCGATGGGTTTAGTTATAGGACCTAGGCCCTTATGAGAGGGCTGAACCAAATCTTCGTGTGGAGCCTCCGACAGAAGTATACATATGTTGTAAATGTTGGGAGGAACCTTATTAAACTCCTTGGTTTGGTGGAACCATTAAACACTTAAATAGGTTGGGAGGAACCTTGTCAAACTCCTTGGTTCGGTGGAACCATTAAACATTTCAATAGGGTGAAACGGGCTAAAAACACATAGGTTGAGAGAAACCTGATTTAAACTCTCTTAGTGAAATTTGATGAGTTCAATGGATGAGTAAGGCAATCGTGAGTGGAGTAGATACATAGTTGAACCACTATATATGCTTGTGTTTATGATTTATTTAAGCATATTGTTATCTTAGCATTGTATGTTTAATTTTTTAATTATGAATGCTTGATAGGAATGTATGTTAGGCACTAGATAGGCACATTCACCCATAAGATGTATTTTCACTAATTGTGTAGACTTGAGCTTATATGGATGCATCTTTTATAGTCTATATTAGTTGCATAGATTAGGTGCTTGATTAGTTAAATCATTTGTTAATCTATGCGTTTAGACTAGGTTGCTTAATTGCTTAATCATTTACTAGTCTTTGTTATTAGACCCACTTAAGCTTGGAAGTCAAAGTATTCTTGCTTACTTAGCTTAAATTGTAGAATAATTTAAGTAGACGAAAAGGATTTCAAAAATGTCCCAATCACCCCTTAGGGCTTAACCATTATTCTAGTAACTCTGCCAAGCTTCCACGTATAGTGTTGGGTGTCATGTTAGACCATCCACTTCGTAATTTCACATACATCACAATGGGCCCTATAGTCAGGGTCCCACCCACCTCGGTGGATTTGAATTGCATACTGAAGTATCAATAGGCCATAGCTTGGACGGTGTCATGTGGCCCCCATTATAATGTATGTGTTTTATCCACGCTATCCATCCATTTTTCCAAATCATTTTAGGGAATGACCCTACAAATGAGGATGATCCAAATCTCATTTGGCCCAGAACTTTCGTGGTCCATTAATGGTCAACAATCATTGTTTCCCGTACTATCATTCATTTGGGATTTGGCATTGCTTTATTTTTTTTTATTCATGCTCTAAAATGAGCTTTTAAAAAGGATGAACAGTGCGGATGTAGTCATATACATCACAGTGGGACTCACAATCAAGAGTCCCACCTACCTCAGCGGATCATGAAATTATGCCTTTTGATCTAATATAATTGTAAAGGTATGTATGCGTGTGCAGAAACTTAAAGAGCAACTAGAATTATGGTTAAGTCTAAGAGGGGGGTGATTAGGACCTTTTTAAATTATTTTCACATACTGAATAACTTTATTAAATTAAACTAAGCAAGAACAATTCGGCTTCTAAGCCGAAGTGGGTTCAATCATAATACTAGCATATGATTTAAGTAATAAGCTACCTAATCTAAGCAAGCATAGATTATCAAATGATTATACTAAGCTTCTAATCTATGCAACCTAAGTAGACTATATGAGAGTGGATCATATAAGCTAAGTCAACTCAAGAAATGAAAGTACATTATATGTGTGGATGTGCCTAACAAGTGCCTAATATACATTCTAATTAAGCATTCATAATTAGACAATTAAGCACAATGCATAATAAGAAATGTGCTAAAATACAATCACAAATATAAGCATATATAATGGTTTGACTTTGGGTCTACTCCACTCCCGGTTTAAGTACTCAACCCCTTTGAGCACACTGACATTCAATATATGGAGATTTTAAATCAGGTTCACCTCTCAACCTTTACATAGAGGTTTTATCGGTTCACATCTCAATCTGAACGGAGTTTTGGACATAGGCTAACTCTCAACCCGACGTACGTATGCTCTCCCTTGGAGATTTGTTTAGGCCCGAGAAACGTGCCAAGGAACGACAAACATCCCTAGAATTTTAAGCTTAACTAACAAGTCAAGGATCGGTAAACGATCCATAAATCGAGTTTGACAAACAAACTCTACACTCAATTCCCATCGAAAAAAAAAGTAGATGGAATTTACACAAATGACAACCTTATTTGTCGAACTCTACACTCAATTCCCAATTTTATCTTAGAACAAGATAAACTGTGCATGCTGCTACGTTGGGTCGGTTGGGCCGGAGTGACTAGACATCTCAGGTCCACATTTGTTCATTTTCAAGACTCTTCCCTTTCGATATTGACTGTAGATATTCAATTTTCTGTCTTTTTTAACACTGCGAATCAACCATTAGAACTACGATTCTGTTGTATTTTTTTTTCTCTACCGTTTGTCTTCTATGGTAAGACCCACTAGTCACCGGATGGATGATCGAAAGAAGCAACGCAGAGCGGCAACTAAGCACGTCCGGTTCACTGCGTAACAAATCAAGTGGGCCTGAGGTGTCAATTATCCCAAGACTGGCAATGCCAAGTTGTAAGAAGATAACGCGTGGGTGGGTCCGCTTTCGTAGGTCGGTGTAGGTCGGTTTATATCCATCATTACAATTTCAATCCTTCTCTCTCTTTCCTTTTTCTTTTCTTTGTTCATTAATCATTAACGTTTGGAGGAGGGTTTTCTTCAAAGATGCTGAGGATATCCGCCTTTATCTTCTTATCCACGGAAAAGGGGATAATTCTGGCACTCCTTTCATATATATATATATATATATATATATATATATATATAGAGGATTGCCATGCTACATTCATCTATATCTGCTTGTGTGTGTCCCGGCTCTTTTGTATTGTCTTTTACTAGCGTTGGAATTGGATGGAAGGCTGTGCGATTGCCATCCATTGTTCTTGCCTTTGGCTTTTAACACGTGGCATGAATTCGTTTTGCCATATGTGGTTACCTGACCTGCCCATATGATGTATTCTCTATTATTGGATATCCATACTTCATTCCTTTTTAATTGATAAAGCCATTTTCACCCCAAAATTCAACCGCAATTTAAATTTTACTAAATCAAATCTAAATGGTGCTCTTGCCTTTTGTTTTAACACATGGAATCAATCTGTTTTGCCATATGTCGTTATTGTTGGTACCTTGCACCTGCCCATTTGTTGGCTGGATGCGGATTGGGTAATACCCTTTCCTATCCCGAGCTCAGAAACGCTGGACCTCTAAGGGGTCTACCGTGTTTGTCCACACTCTCCATCCATTTTTCCATATCATTTTAGAGTATAATCCTAAAAAAACAAGGAAGTTCCCAGGCGCAAATGAACCACATCACAGGAAGGAAGGAGGGTGATAATGATGTCCAACGTTGAAACCTTGTCAAGCCCATGTGATGTTTATTTTCCATCCAACCTGTTCATATGGTCACATAGACTGAGATGAAGGAAAAACACAAATATCAGATTGATCAGAAACTTCTGTGACTCCCAAGAAGTTTTTAATGGTTAGCATTTAATCCCCACTCTGTGGTATCCTTAAGTATTATATATATATATATATATATATACCTCTTATTTGAGCCTATATCCTAAAATAGTATGAAAAAAAGGGATGGACAGTGTAGATATACCCATACATTACGGTGGGACCCTCAAAGCCCCAGCCTGTTCTAAGATCAGTACAGACTGGGTAGTACCCAATCGGCGTCCATAGTGTCTTCTCTATTATTGGACTCATACACGATCACTTCATTTTTTTCATCCCAAAATTCCGGCACCTTATGATTGGGTCCGGTATCTTTTTTATGGGGCTTATCATGGGCCACACGGTTTGTTGATGCTGGAAATTCGTCAACAGATGAAGATGAAGATTTCTTGATATCGATGGTCGAATGATGCTGATCTTCTTCTTGAAGAATGGCTGGATCCTGTGGAACACAAAAGAAAGCTAAGGGGGGTGGCTGGGGTCCAGCCGTTAGCCCTCCGATGCCTAAGTCAGAAGGATCTTGAAAGATTGAATGTTTATCTCTTTTGATCAGTTTTAGTATCGTACCTCAATAATGGAGAGAATGCTCCAATTTATAGACTTAGGTTGCAGAGTCGTGTTCCTCATTTGTTGCCGCGATGTTTGTAGAAGAAATCTCGGATCTCTGAGATTTCCGGAGCTGTCCCGTGATCTTCGAGGATCTTTCAGCGGGTTGGTTAGAGATTTTCCGAATTTCTTTCCTCTTATCACGCACAAGCTTAAAGAATTACGGTAACAGAATCAGGTTGCAAAGTGGTCGGCCTGGCGAGGTCGTTCACGAGGATTACTTTTCTCCCTTAGATCAGGTCGGTCAGACCTGACGACCTGTATTTGGGTTGTTCCGTCTGTCACCAGATTGGCTTCGAGCTGAGCGAGCTGAGCCGGATCCATCCTCAGGTCAGCTCATATTCTTTTCGCGATGGTGCTGAGGTCAACTCGTATTCTTCTCACAACAGAAGTCCCTCCACTCCCGAGTCTAGCTCGTCTGTCTCGGGAGTAGCTTGATAAAGAAGATACGTCGATCTGGCTACCCTTAGTGTTTTACAGCTGTCGCACTGTCACGCCGTCATCTCGACGGGCGGGAAGCGGCATTTAATGCATCGTTCAAAAAATCGAGGCGTCATCATTCGTTTGTACGGCGTATCAGCGCTCAACAGAATTTTATCGAACGGGGTGACGCCACGTGTCTGGAGTGGTGCGTTACTTTTCGTAAGCTTCAACCGAGAGCCGCCACGTGGAATCATTGCATTTAATGCCAAAGAATCCTCCGGGTATAAAACTCGAGAGTTAGCGGATTTTGGAAAAATTCTTCTCTTCTCCGATTCTGCTTTCCTCTCTTTTTGAGTTCTCCTCCTCCATTTCCTGATATCTCTCATCCGGCCGGTGTACCAATCACCTAGGGTACGCTCTTCTCATCCTTAGAAGACCTTCTTCCCTTCTTATATTTTTCAAAATGTCGGAGGCCTCTTACTCTGATGCCATAGCGATGGTTAGGTTTGGGGATTCCGAATCGGACCCACCTCTATCAGAGCATCAGGAGATGGACCCCAGAGAATCCCATTCCAGGACAGCTGATCCTGTGAATGAAGAGGAATTCGACGTTCCTGAGCCAGGAGTTGGGGATGGGACGGCTCAGAGGGATTCCTTCGAGCTGGATGGCGTAACCTCGCAGATTACCCAGAGAGAACTGGATAATGCGAGGAGGACGTACGGGATTTCGGAATCTGTAGAACTTATGATTCCAAACCGAGCTGATAGACTGAGCCGACCTCGTCGGGGAGAAACCGTTATCTCCCTGAGCAAGAGGGTGGCCCTGGTGCGTCAGTCATTCGTATGCGGGTCTGGTCAACCTCTGGGCTCATCCCCTGCCCAGCCTCCCGCTTCCGGGGTTCCGGTCGTCAACGTGCCGGAAACCTCGGATTCTCGGGCCGAGCCGTCGACGGGCCGACCCGTGACTCGTGCCTGCTCGTCTGGCACTCCGACAGCATCGACTTCAGCGGGGCCCGCTCGCACCCCTGCTGAGGTCGGATCGTCGCGCCCTCCTCCGGCTCCCCGGGCCACTCGCCCTGCGGCTGCTCCTGGGGCCGAGCAGCGCGAGGACCAGGTCGACATGCCTCCGGTAACGGAGCAGTTTGCGACCTGGAAAGAGGGGGTTAACGCCTACATGGACGTTAACCAGAGCATCCCTCAGGATCTGAGCTCTCTCGTGTCGTCAGATCCTGACCAGATGGTCGGAGTCGCCATTGAGAGCAGTCTCAGGGTAAGCTGACTGCCTCTTTTTCTTCTTCTTTTTCTTTATTCATGCCACTGTTGCATTACTAATTGTCGTAACTCGTTTTTGTAGGACTCGGCCTTGCTGATCATGATCCGCCAGAAGATGGCTGAGCGGACTCACCAGATACAAAAAGCTCTGGTTGCCGCCTCTTCTTGGAAGAACAAGACTGAGGCGATGAAGACTGAGCTGAAGAAGAAACTGTCTGAGCTAGCAACGGCCCAGACGGAGCTACAGACGGCCCAAGCTGAACTGCAGACAGCCCAGTCCGAGCTGAAGGTGGCTCAATCCGAGCTGGAAGTGTCTTAAGTACAAGTCCAGTCTCTGGAGGAGGCGATGAGGGAGACCTCGGCCAAGGCCCAGTCTGAGGGGAACAAGGTCGAGTCGCTCGAGGCCGCTCTCAAGACAACTGAGGAGGAGAAGGTGGACCTGGCCAAGCTTTTGAAGGAGGTCCAGATGAAGGCTCTGGCTGATGCAAAAAATGCAGAAGCTAAGTTTGAGAGGCTGAACACAATTTCTGAGGAGCTGTACAATCATGGCTTCCAGGATTGCAGACGGCTTGTTCTCAAACACTTCCCCGATCTCGACCTGACTCCTGTCGATAATGATGAAGACGAGGACGACGTCGCGAGGGAAGGACCTTCAAAAGGGGCTGCGGCCGGGCGATCTAATGCTGCCGAAGGCTGAAATACTTTGTATATTTTTTCTTTCTTTTTCTTTGATGTAACTATGTAAAAAAAAACTTTTACTTCAATACCATCCCTTTAGAGGCACCTTTTGCAGATTGTATTTGTAGTACTTTTATTTCTCTTATGTATGCACGGATCGTGGAACGACTAAAGAACTCTTTGTAATCAGCGAAGTCCGGTAACATAAGCTCGACCATCATATTGGAGTAGATGACTTAGTCGTAGGGCTTCGATAGTAGTATGGAAGTCAGCTCAGAACGTTAATACCGCTGGGCCGATTTGCTGTTCACAATACTTAGGATGCAATCTTAAAGCAATTTTATTGAATCATCACCTCGAAATACATATTTTATACGAGGCCCCGCTTGTTCATGGATAGTAGATCTTCAGGCGATCAGCGTTCCATAGATGGGAAAGGGGTCTGCCGTCCATGTCTTCGAGCCAATAAGTACCAGGACGACGTGAGCTGAGCACCTTATATGGCCCTTCCCAGTTGGGACTGTGATGTAGGACGGGTCGCTGACTATTTCATGGCCCAGATGGAGCAAAAGAAGACCGGACGGGGCCGAAAGTGATCCGGACCGTCAGGACCGTGAATCGGTCGTATCTCACAATCCGGAATGAGTTACGGGACGTATAATATATCAATTTGGGGTAGCTCGAGCTACTTTAGCCAACCAACCCGCTACGTCGGGTTGCCCAACACGGAATCGCGAGAATCGACCGTACCGACGGTCATTAGGCTAGTTTATTTTCGTTTTTACTATTTATAGTAAGTTTTAATTCGATCATAACTTTGCATCTGTAGGGTTTTAGAGTTAGTGCCCAACATGAAAAGGGCTTAGAATATTTCGTAGAACAACGTGGTTGAGGCCGTTTGATAACTTTCTATTTTTGGCCGAAAACCAAGAGTTCTAGTAGGATTGAACGACTTCTATAAATAGTAAGTTTACTATTTATAGTAAGTTGCGTTTTCTAGGAGTTTTAGTTGGAGTTGGATTTTGATACTTTACCTAGGGTTTAGTTTCCTATTTATATACATTGTAATTCCGTTTTATTCATTCAATTATCAATTATTCAATTATTCGGAATTTATTTCCTCTTTTTATCTTTTATTTCTTCTCGTGGATTCGAGAAACTATCGTTTAGGGAGACGGTGATCGACCTACCACGTCCTCCCTGCGTCAGACTGAAGGCAGCGATTTTGTCTTTAGTACTGACCTTTTTGAGAACCATGTCGCCAGCTCGAAACTGCCGCTCTTTTACCCGGGAGTTATAATATTGCCTAACCCGTTGCTGATAGGCTGCTAATCATATTTGGGATGCCTCGCGTACTTCATCGAGTAGGTCCAGGTTTGTCCGTAGTTGTTCTTCGTTTTGGTCAGGTCGGTGTTGGCTCGTCCTGCTCGTGGGCATCTCAACCTCTACTGGGACGACGGCTTCTGCTCCAAAAGCTAAAGAGAAGGCGTTTCCCCGGTTGTGGACCGAGCCGTGGTCCAATAGGCCCAAAGTACTTCGGGAAGTTCGTCAGCCCAAGCACCTTTCTTCTCCCCGAGCTTTGTTTTGAGGTGATTTTTGATAATCTTGTTAACTGCCTCGACCTGACTGTTGGCTTGCGGGTGGTGGGGAGAAGAATACACGTTCTTGATGCCCAGACCTTTACAGAACTTTTGAAACTTTTCGTTGTCGAACTGCCGCCCATTATCAGTGACAATCATATTCGGGATCCCAAATCGGCACACGATTGCTTTCCAAATAAAGTCTGTTGTTTTCTTCTCAGTAATGGTGGCTAGCGGTTCTGCTTCTGCCCACTTCGTGAAGTAGTCAACGGCGACGATTGCGTATTTCACCTGTCCCTTCCTCGTCGGAAGAGGGCCAATGATGTCGACTCCCCATTGAGCGAATCCATGGTCCAGACATGGGAGTGAGCTCTTCGGGTGGTAGGTGAGGAATTGGGGCAAATTGTTGGCATGTATTGCACCTTTTAACAATTTCCCGGGCATCGTGCTGGATGGTGGGCCAATAATATCCCTGTCTGATCACCTTTTGCGCTAGTGCTCGGGCACCAGAATGATTCCCGCAACATCCTAAATGGATTTCACGTAACACGTAATCAGCTTCTTCGGTTCCCAGACAATGCAGACATGGAAAAGAAAATCCTCTCTTGTAAAGGATCCCATCGATCAGAGTATACCGAGCTGATCTATAGCGAATGCGCCGAGCTTCCTTTTGATCGTCGGACAATTCGCCCGACTGTAAGAACCGGATGATAGGGTCTCTCCAATCTGGGGTAGCCGCCACTGGAAAAACCTCTGTTGACTCGTTCGACGATATGCTTCGTTGAGGGAGGAACTCGATGGGAACCATCCTACTGAGCTCGTCGTTGGCAAATGAGGCGAGTTTTGCGAGGGAATCCGCATTCATATTCTTGCTCCTCAGGATCTGAATAATTTCATATTGATCAAAACGTGATAATAACTCTTGAGTTCTCGCCAGATATGCAGACATTTTCCCTCCTTTCGCTTGGTATTCTGCGGTCACTTGCCCGACCACCAATTGAGAATCACTATGTATTTTTATAGATCGGATTCCTATTTCAGAGGCGAGGCGGAGACCTACTAGAAGGGCTTCATATTCAGCCTCGTTGTTCGAAGCTCTGAATCCGAACCAGAGAGCGTATTGAATTTGGGTCCTATCTGGCGCTGTCAAGACGAGACCGGCTCCGCTGCCTTGTGAATTGGAAGATCCATCAACATGTAGTAGCCAGGTCGATATGTTGTAGTTATTTTCTGGTGACGGGTCGGATTTGGTGTCGTCTTGAATTTCGAGAGGCTCGGTCAACTCGACGATGAAATCAGCGACGGCCTGGCCTTTGATCGCAGCTCGAGGTCGATATTTTATGTCGAATTCACCGAGCTCAACAGCCCATTTGACAAGACGACCTGAGGTTTCCGGGTTCTGTAGCACCTGTCGCAATGGTTGATCAGTCAGCACAGCTATCGGATGCGCTTGAAAGTATGGTCTCAACTTCCGGGCTGAGGTGATTAGAGCCAGAGCTAGCTTCTCTATTGTCAGATATCGGGTTTCGGAATCGAGTAGGGCTTTACTGACGTAATAAACAGGTCTTTGGATCCCTTTGTCATTCCGGACGAGTGTCGAGCTGACTGCCGCTGGGGAGACTGCTAAGTACAGGAGTAGTTCTTCTTTATGTGCTGGTTTGGACAACAGCGGCGGAGAGCCGAGGTAGGCCTTCAATTCGCAGAAAGCTTGCTCGCAGTCTGAGGTCCAAATCATCTCCTTGCATTTACGCAGCTGCTTGAAGAAGGGGAGGCATCGATCTGTAGCTTTTGAGACAAACCTGTTGAGTGCCGCAATCCTTCCTGTGAGCCGCTGGATATCCTTCACTGTGCGAGGCGAGCTCATGTTGAGAAGTGCCTGGATTTTTTCAGGGTTGGCCTCAATTCCTGGCTGGTTTACTATGAAGCCAAGGAACTTTCCCGAGCTTACCCCGAAAGCACATTTGCTGGGGTTGAGCTTCATGTGATACTTCCGCAATATCCTGAACGCGGTGCAGAGGTCACAGACATGGTCCTCTGATCGTTTGCTTTTCACGAGCATATCATCCACGTACACTTCCATGGTTCTTTCGAGTTGGTCTACGAACATCTTGTTTACTAGTCGTTGGTAGGTTGCTCCGGCGTTTTTTAGCCCGAAGGGCATAACCTTATAACAGTAGAGCCCCCGATCCGTAATGAATGTTGTCTTTTGCCTGTCGGGAGCGTGCATTTGGATCTGATTATATCCAGAGTAAGCATCCATGAAGCTGAGGAGCTCGTGCCCAGTGGTTGCGTCGACGAGCTGATCTATTCGTGGCAGAGGGAAGCTGTCTTTAGGACAGGCTTTGTTCAGGTCGGTGTAGTCCACACAGACTCTCCATTTCCCATTGTTCTTTTTGACGAGAACAACGTTTGCGAGCCATTCCGGATAGCATATTTCCTGGATGAATCCCGCCTTGCGCAATTTCTGTACTTCCTCTTCGATGATCATGTACCTTTCTGTATTGAAAGAGCGCCTTTTTTTACGGATCGGCCTGATAGTTGGATCGACGTTTAGCCGGTGGACCATCACTTCTGGGCAGATTCCAGGCATCTCTTCATGGGACCACGCAAAAACGTCCACATACTCCTTCAGGAAGGTGATTAGGTCCTCTCGCACCTTGCCCTCCAAACATGACCCAATTTTGATAGTTCTGGTCGGGTCGGTATCTGACAATGGAATGTCGACCAGATTCTCGGCGGGCCACCCGCGCTCCTTCTCTTCCTCCCGTGGATCAAGAGAGGTCGCATGAGAAACGGTTGATACCGTACTTTTATTCTTCCCTCGCAGGGAAAGTTCGTAGCAACGACGGGCTTCCTGCTGATCTCCCTTGACCACGCCGATTCCTTCGTCGGTTTCGAACTTCATTGCAAGGTGATAGATGGAAACGGCAGCTTTGAGAGCCCGCAGGATAGGGCGGCCGATAATGGCGTTATAAGCAGATGGGGTATTTACGACAAGGAAGTCAACCATTATTATTTTCGAGTTTGGTTCTTCCCCGGCGGTAACTGGTAGAGTTATCTCCCCTTCGGGCATGATGTTGTCCCCTGTGAATCCGGTCAACGCTGTCTTGACCGGTCTCAGTCGGGATCGGTCGATCTTCATTTTTTCAAATGCCGAAGCGTATAGGATATCAGCCGAACTGCCCGTGTCGACCATCATCCTGTGGAGTCTTTTATTGGTGACCACCATCGCAACGACAAGGGAGTCGTCATGTGGATGTACGACCCCTCGGGCGTCCTCTTCGGTAAAGGTTATTGTTTGTGAGGTTACCTTTGCGACCTTTGCAGGTTGGCTGGTGATGTTAACAGAAGATCTCAGTAAGGACGTCCTTCCTTGTCGTACGTAATTTTTGCGGGAGTTCCCGGTATCTCAAGTGGTTGGCCCTCCGAAGATCATGTGGATTTCTTCCACAGGGTTGTTGCTTTGTTCCTCAGTCAAGTCAGCGACCCGACCTTCATCCCTTCACCCGTCCAGACGCTGAGCGATATAGTCTTTCAAGAAGCCTTGCTGGATGAGGGATTCTATCTGTCGCTTCAAGTCAAAGCAATCCACGGTGTTGTGACCGTGGTCTTTGTGGTACAAACAGTACCTTGATTTCGACCTTTTGTTGGGGTCGGTTTTTATCTTCGCAGGTCGTTCGAAATTGTATTTACCTTTCTCCGCTAAATACACTTGCTCGATGGTTTTGTTGAGCGATGTGTACTTTTCAAACCGTGGTGCAGGTGATTTCGTTCGGCGAACGGGTCTGTTCTGAGTCGGCAATCTTTGCTCTGACTTCCGCTCCGACCTGTGTCTTTTTGAGCCGCTGCTATCCTGACGATCCTTATTCCTGGTCGTTGGTCGGTGAGCGTTAACCAGTTCTTCGGCGTTGATGTGTTTAGCTGCTCGATCCAGGAATTCGGCCACATACTGGGGTGACTCTTCCCCAACAGACCAAAGAAACCTTCGGTCCCGCAGCCCTCCAATCATGGTGTGTAACAGCACATCTTGGGAGAGGTTCTCAATTTGTACTGCTTCAGAATTGAAGCGAGCGAGGTAATCTTTCAGGGACTCATCTTCTTTTTGCTTGATCGCAGCGAGATGAGTTGAATGCTTCCTTGGGTCGGTGCTCCAAATGAACTGAGTGGCGAAAGCTCGGCTCAATTGAGAGAACGAACTGATTGTGCGGGGTTTCAGGTTACGAAACCAAGTCCATGCCGAACTCGTTAAGGACAATGGAAAGGCCTTACACATAATGTGTCTGTTGGCCCCAAGGAGATCCATGCGGACTTTGAAGTTTTCTAAATGTTCCGCCGGATCTCCTATACCAGAGTACTGTTTCAATTGAGGAACTTTAAACCCTTTGGGAAGGGGCTCTTCACGAATCTCGTCGGTGAACGGCGACTCAGATGAGTCGACCAGTGCATCCACAGCGATTGGAGCTCGGGCTCGCTGTGCTCTCTGAATATCACCCATTTGTTCCCGCAGTTCTCTCAGCTCGGCCTCTAGTGGGCTTTGTTAATGCACTTTTCCGTGGCATACTAACCTTGTTTGTCAATCACTTACGTCAGTGAGTGTAGTGTCGGTTGAGCCCAATGAAGACGAAGACCGAAGACTCAAGACGGACCGGCTGCATCAAGGAAGAAGTTTCAGGTATAAGTGATGCCCTGGTGCCTTAACCTTGACCAAAACCCAACCCCTTTGTTTCTTTGATGACCTTGACCATATTAGAAATCATTTAGTCATCATAGATTGGCCCTAGGTGTCCAAATTAATCACCCTAACCATGGCCTAAATGAACAGGCTAAAACATGAGGTGTTCAGCATATATGAGGGGAGAACCAGGCTGGCCCGACCGGTCAAGACCGGTCGGCCAGCAGCCCTTGCTGCATGCTGAAATCGGCAGCCGACCGGTCAAGACCGGTCGGCCTTCACAAAAGGTTGGGATCAGCAAGCCTAGCCGACCGGTCTTGACCAGTCGGCCTTCACATCCTAGGCCGTCCAGCAAGCCCTGCCGACCGGTCAAGACCGGTCGGCCTGTTGTATTCAGGCTGTCCAGTAGTGGGGTCCGACCGGTCTTGACCGGTCGGCCTATGATTTTGGCCTGTGCAGCTGTCATCCTTCAGCAAGGGGGTCCGACCGGTCGGGACAGGTCGGCCAGAGCCGTTTTATGCCCGTTTTATGACCGTTGGAGCTCTCTTTTCTTACATATAGAGCTCCATTTTTGGGCATTGGAAGAGGGATTCTTGGAGGAGTGAAGTCACCTTTGTTGGAAACCATTTGAGGCTCATTCCTTGACCTATGCAAGGCATCTTCCTTGTGCTTTAACACAAGATTAGAGCATTCCAAGCTCATGAAGAAGATGACCTCCATCCCCTCTTGATCTCTAGAGTTTGGAAGCTTCTTGATTGACAAATCCTAGTCCAAAACTCTAAGATGAGATCGTTGTAGGTAAGAGACTCTTGGCAAATCCATTCCCATTAGTTGTAGAGTTCTCAAACCTATTCTCCTAGCACCTTGGGCATATCAAAGGCATCGCATGCAAGGTGTTTGATCGAGTGTGGCTGAGGCATTGGCGACGCAACGGCGGCACGATCGTGGGAGCAAGGGAAGCTGATTGAAGCACGGGAGAGCGGAGATCAAGCAACCCAATCCGGCGCTACACAAGGGGCTCATCCGACAAGTAGGTTGTTTATTTGAGAGTCCATTTTAGAGTTTTTTTTTTGAACTCGACCTAGGGACGTTAGTCGTTCCTTGGCCCGTCATCCGGGCCTAAACTTAGTCTCCAAGGGGGAGCCTCCGACACGGGAGTAAACGTGCGTTAGGTTGAGAGTTAGCCTATGTCTAAAACTCCGGGTACGGTTGAGAGGTGAACCGATAAAACCTCGGTGTAAAGGTTGAGAGGTGAACCTCATTCAAAACCTCCGATAGTGAATGTCGGTGTGCTCAAAGGGGTTGAGTACTTGAACCGGGAGTGGAGTAGACAAGTAGTCGAACCACTATACATTCTTTTGTTTGTGATTGTTCTTGAGCACATTTATATCTTTGCATTGTTAGTTTAATTGCTTAATTATGTATGCTTGATAGAAATGAATGCTAGGCACTTATTAGGCTCATCCACACACAAGATGTACCTTCACTACTTGTGTAGACTTGAGCTCATTGATCCACTCTCATAAGTCTACACAAGTTGCATAGGTTAGAAGCTTAATTAGTGTATCATTTACTTTCCTATGCATGCTTAGACTAGGATTGTTTATTGCTTAACCTTTTGCTAGTCTTGTGATTGGACCCACCTAGGCTTGGAAGCCGAAGTGTTCTTGCTTACTAGGCTAAATCTGTTGAATTGTGTAAGTAGGCGAACAGAATTTCAAAGGTCCTAATCACCCCCCCCCCCCCCTCTAGGTCCTTAGACATATCTCCGAGTGTCTCTACAAGCGGTAAAATAGCAATTTCAGGCTCAAGTTGTCGTCAACCCGGTTGCTGGCTCCAAGATCAGATCGTTCATGTGCAAGACGAGCTGTTCTTCGTTCCTCGAGCCTATGTCGTAGATCGGTGGCAGGCAAGCTTGTAGCTGGCCGAGATCTGGTCTCGGTTGTTCGGCTGGCGACCTCGTTTTCTTCTATCGGAGTGGGGTGTTGAGAATGCTGCGACGGCCGAGTTTGGTGAGAGTGCTGGGTTTGTTGAGGCTGAGAATGGGTATGCCGAGGCCCCTCACGATCTCTACCATTCAACATGGTTGGATGGGTTAAACCAGTTAGCAGAGCTTTAATTTCGTCCAGCCTCTGGTCCACGTAGCCCAGTCGTTTGTCGACCCCACCCAGTTTTTGGTTGACCCCTCCTACCTGCTCTTCGAGAAGGGACAACATGACTCCTCGGTTGCGAGGCCTCTGTTGTCCCCCCTGCTGAGCGAAAAGAGGAGAGTTCCCACCGAGCTGGATAGCAGGGGCGTCGGGGAATGATCCTTCATTCTCAGAAATTTGATCGTCTGAAAGTCCATCGATCGCGGGTGCTTTTCCTTTATACTTTCTCTTTCCAGCCATAGTGAAAGAGAAGGAAGAAGTTGAGATCGTCTTTTGCGATTGGGCGAGAACACGGATTTCCTAATTAAAGGAAGAAAGCGATTCCCACAGACGGCGCCACTCTGTTGATGCTGGAAATTCGTCAACAGATGAAGATGAAGATTTCTTGATATCGATGGTCGAATGATGCTGATCTTCTTCTTGAAGAATGGTTGGATCCTGTGGAACACAAAAGAAAGCTAAGGGGGGTGGCTGGGGTCCAACCGTTAGCCCTCCGATGCCTAAGTAGAAGGATCTTGAAAGATTGAATGTTTATCTCTTTTGATCAGTTTTAGTATCGTACCTCAATAATGGAGAGAATGCTCCAACTTATAGACTTAGGTTGCAGAGTCGTGTTCCTCATTTGTTGCCGCGATGTTTGTAGAAGAAATCTCGGATCTCTGAGATTTCCGGAGCTGTCCCGTGATCTTCGAGGATCTTTCGGCAGGTTGGTTAGAGATTTCCCGGATTTCTTTCCTCTTATCACGCACAAGCTTAAATAATTACGGAAACAGAATCAGGTCGCAAAGCGGTCGGCCTGGAGAGGTCGTTCACGAGGATTACTTTTCTCCCTTAGATCGGGTCGGTCAGACCTGACAACCTGTATTTGGGTTGTTCCGTCTGTCACCAGATCGGCTTCGAGCTGAGCGAGCTGAGCCGGATCTATCCTCAGGTCAGCTCATATTCTTTTCGCGATGGTGCTGAGGTCAACTCGTATTCTTCTCACAACACGGTTCTCAAATTCACTATTTAAAGAATGATACATATAAAGGCATTTTAGTAATTGCTTCTTGCTAATATTTTCATTTGTAGGGACGCAGATTAGCTACTGACAGGTTGAGTAGCTATCTAGCTAGTGAAGTGACTTCACTAACTTCTGTGGGCCCCACTATGATGTATGTGTTTTATCCACACTGTCCATCTATTTGGAGAGATCATTTTAGGGCATGAGCTAAAGAATGAGGCAGATCCAAATCTCAAGTGGACCCCACCAAAGAAAACAGTGGGGATAGTGAATTGACTGTTGAAACCTTCCTAGGGCCCACCATAATGTTTATTTAAGATCCAACCTGTTCATAAGTTCACACAGATATGGAAGAAGGGACAACACAAATATCAACTTGATCGAAAACTTCTGTGGCCCCAAGAAGTTTTTAATGGTAAGAGATCAATCCCCACTTTTTTCTTTAGTGAGGTCCGCTTGAGATTTGGATCTGTCTCATTCTTTGGCTCATTCCCTAAAATAATCTCTCCAAAAGGATGGACGGTGTGGATACAACACATACATCATGTTGGGGCTCATAGAAATTGGTGACATTACTTCAGCAGCAAGATAGCTGCTCAAACTGCCAATAGCTAATCCGCGAAATATTAGTGAGACGCTCACTAAAATGCCCTAATATGCATCCTTCTTTAAATAGTGAATTTGAGAACCGTGTGGCCCATGATAAAGCCAATAAAAAATATACCGGACCCAATCATATATAAGGAGGGCCACATGACAAAAGGCAATATAAAATACCCCCAAAGAGTTCACATTCATGTGTGGCATGTGGTGATTTGATTCACCGGATTAGTGGTTTGCATATGGGCTTCATATGTTGGACAGGATTGATGTCATATACATACCACATGATATTAGATAGAATTAACATCATTATTACACAATGATTATATGACTCAAAATACCATGATATTTTGACCAGCCAATCCCATAATTGGAATCAATTCTTCTTTTGGTAAAAATAATGGATTACATGAAATTAGCATTCAGTGGTGGACACTGAAATTGTAATCAATGGACCAGATTTCATAATTGATGCTGTCACATATATTCATATGCAACTTGAGTGTGATGTGTAAAAAGGTGCGGATAAAACACATGCACAAACCTTTTTTTCTTTTCTTTTTTTCCAGGTTAGTACACACACCCACACTGTAGTCCCTGCAATGTTAGCCACCCCACGTTAGGAATCGATACGTAAACCTTAGTGTTGAGATGAGGTTCTCATGCACCAACCTCAGCTCACAAATGTAATAGATTACAAAATCCACCAGAAATCCCGCTATATCTTTTGTTGAATCTGGAAAGTTAAATACCTGAATTAATCAATTCCATCCCTTCGAATGCACATGAAAGATAGAGTTTATATACCTTGAAAAATGCTTTTAAATATCATGTAATTTTGTTTACCAAATAGGCCCTAAGGAATTTTGCGGTAGAAAAAAAAAAACCGGAGTGATAAATGAACCCTTGCATTTCTTTGTATAATTAGCAAACTTTGTACCGTTGTATAAGGATATGTAGAAAGTGTGGACTTGTTTTAGGCGTGCCAAATCCAGGCTATTTATAACATGTGTGGGGCCGGTGATAAACATTCTATGACACAATAATCATGGGTTTCCACTAATTGGGTGAGTGCGCCTGTATGGCAAGAATGATGGATGAAAAAAAAATGCCCGATAGTACATACCTAGCAGACACGTGTAGCCTTCCTCCTCACTAGGGGATGAACTGATGAATTTTTAACCAAGACATGTTCAATAGTTGTGAGGTGACGAAGACCGGTCGGAGTTGGGTGGGAAAAGCATAAAGGTGGGCAGCTGTCATCTCTGAATATTTCAAGACTTGTTTTGGCAAGTGTCATGCCTCTGAATATATAGGTCTTTTGATTATAAAATACTTCATTCCAGTACGTGTGGAGAATTCACATGAGCCACACGAGAAAAATACACGCCCTCACCACCACTCTTATTGTTAGAAGATTTGTTGGGTTTGATGGAGTTTTCCTCCTCACGTGACAGAGGAGAGAGAGAGTGAATTGGAAGTGGCCGGGCGCCTGGGCCTCATTGTGGCCGGGCGCCCGGGCCGACCGGAATTCATGTTTCTGGGCAGCTAGGCTGCTGGACTGTTTTGTCCATTTCCGGGCGCCCCATGGTTTTGGTGACCGGGCGCCCGACCATGTTGGTCCGGGCGCCCGAAATTCAGATTTTCTCTAAGTGCTCTCGCTGGACTGTTTTTTGGTTGGCCGGGCGCCCCACGGTTTTGGTGACCGGGCGCCCGACCCGGCGCGAACTGCTTGTACGCAGTTTCCTAATCTGGCTCTAATTCCTCCATTTTTGGTACTTAAGCACTCCAAAACGGGATTAGGGCATCCCATTGTATTGCCAACACGTCCAAGGTGAGAAAGAGAGAAAAAGAGGAAGAGAGAAAGAGAAGAGAGAGAAAGAGGAAACTTGTAGAAGGGAGAAGTTGCTTGAAGAAGGGTTCTTCTGCGCAACGGTCGTCTCAGCGCTTCTACGTCCTCGGGATCGGTGAGATCGTTTCTCCTTTACTATTCTCTTGTAGTTTATCCATCCCTGCGTGGGTGAAGAAGTTTGATCCAAGCGGTGTGTGCTTGTGATCGGTTGTAACAGTTCCCTGAGATAATGGATTGTTGATCTGGACTAGGTCCCGTGGTTTTTACCTCTTTTGAAGGTTTTCCACGTAAAACTCTTTGTGTTCGTGTGGTTGATGTTTATTCTTGATTATTGCATTAGCATAGTCCATAATTCTAGTGTATTGGGGGGCGAGATCCGAAGGTTTGTGTGAAACGCACCCAACAAAGTGGTATCAGAGAGTTCAGGTTGTTTGAACGGTGTGGGATCGGTTCTGAATTATGGAAGGTGGCTCATCAAGGATGATCAGCCTCAATGGTTCCAAGTGGACCATATGGAAGGCTAAGATGGAGGACTTGCTCTATTGCAAGGACCTATATGCTCCAATTCTAGGCATATCGGCGAAGACAGAGGATATGTCAGATGATGATTGGAAGAAAGTGGACCGGAAGGCGGTGGGGTTCATTAGACAATGGTTGGATGATTCGATTTTCCACCATATGTCTACAAAGACCTCAGCCGCTAGCCTATGGCTGAAATTGTAAGGGCTGTATGAGAGGAAGACAGCCGGCAATAAAATTTTCTTGATAAGACGACTTGTGAATCTCAAGTTCAAAGATGGTGGTTCTGTGGCTGAACACATGAATGAGGTCAGAAACATTGTGAACCAGCTCTCCGCCATGAAGATGGTCCTGGATGATGAACTTCAGGCTTTGCTACTACTTAGCTCATTGCCTAACAGTTGGGAGACATTGGTGGTGTCTCTAAGTAATTCCGCGCCAGACGAAAAGGTATCCATGGATCAGGTAACAAGCTGTCTCTTCAATGAGGAGACAAGGAGGAAGTCCCTAGGGCCTGCTCAACAAGAGGCCCTTGTGACACAAGATCGGGGGAGAGGAAAGAATAGAAAGGGTGGAAAGGCCCGAGATAAATCAAGAGGCAAGTCAGTTGCCAGGAAAGATGTTGAATGCTGGAATTGTGGCAAGAAGGGCCACTATAAGCATGAATGTCACAAGAAGAAGAGTGACAAGAAGGGTAAAGGAAAGGAGAAGGAAGATGAATCAAATTCTACTGCGGTCGCCTCAAATGGTGACGTCGTTGTTATTCTTTCGGCAGATCACGATACTTGTCTCACGGCTTCGAGTCAAGACACCGACTGGGTGATAGACTCGGGAGCCTCATTTCATGCGACTCCACGCAGAGATTTCTTCACAAGCTACAAGTCAGGTGACTATGGGACAGTGAAGATGGGAAATTCTGGTGTTTCGAAGATTGTAGGGGTCGGTGATATTTGTTTGAAGACCGATGTGGGCTGCACATTGGTTCTCAGGGATGTAAGACATATTACAGACCTTCGTCTCAACTTGATGTCGACGGGAAGGCTGGATGATGATGGCTATGAAAGCCGGTTTGCTGGTGGGCACTGGAAGCTCATCAAGGGTTTGTTGATCGCTGCCAGAGGAAAGAAGTGTTGCACTCTTTACAAGGCAAGTGTCAGTGTATGTAAGACTGGATTGAACGCAGCAGAGGATTCAGCTACTGACGTGTGGCACAGGCGTCTAGGCCACATGAGTGAAAAAGGGCTTCAACTACTAGCGAAGAAGCAGCTCCTTCTAGACGTGACAGGTATACCTCTCAAAACCTGTATTGACTGTTTATCTGGGAAACAGTATAGAGTTTCTTTTGTTAAAACTGCTTCTCATACTAATAAAGTACATGCATTAGATTTGGTTTACTCTGATGTTTGTGGTCCTATGAGGACAAAAACATTGGGTGGGGCATTGTATTTTGTCACTTTTATAGATGATGCATCTAGGAGGGTTTGGGTGTATGCTTTGAAATCCAAGGACAAGGTCTTATGTGTGTTTAAACTGTTTTATGCTATGGTCGAGAGGGAGACAGGTAGATCATTGAAGTGCATCCGCACTGATAATGGTGGTGAATACATAGGTGACTTCCACGAGTATTGCAAGTCACTGGGTATACGGCATGAACAGTCAGTTCCCAAGACCCCCCAGCATAATGGTGTGGCTGAGCGAATGAATCGCACCATTATAGAGAGAATCAGATGCATGTTATCCCATGCAAAGTTGCCCAAGATGTTCTGGGGAGAAGCAATGCACACGGCGGTGTATTTGATAAACAGGTCTCCATCAGCCCCGTTGAATGGAGAAGTACCTGAGAAGGTGTGGACTGGACGTGATCCATCGTACAATCATCTCAGGGTGTTTGGATGCAGGGCATCCGTTCACGTACCAAAGGACAAGAGGTCCAAGCTCGATATGAAGATCAGGCAGTGTGTGTTCTTAGGGTACGGTGATGAGAAGTTGGTTACAGGTTGTGGGATCCGACCGAGAAGAAGCTCGTCAGAAGCAGAGATGTCGTTTTCATTGAAGATCAGTGTATAGAAGACATTGAAAAGCCAGTGAAGACCCAACCCAGTTCAGGTGAACTGGAGGACATGGATCCGGTTACTCCTCCCGTGGTGCTTGATGACGGGGGAGTACAGCAAGGTGCAGAGGATGAGGGAATCCCTACAGAAGATGGACAGGGGGAGCAGCCCCAACTTGATCCACCTGTTGATCCACAGGTGAGGAGGACATCAAGGGACAGACATCCATCCAAGAAGTACTCGTCGCATGAGTACATTATGCTCACTGATGGGGGAGAGCCAGAAAACTATTCTGAGGCCCTAGCCGACGAGCATAAGGGGGAGTGGTTGAAAGCTATGCAAGAGGAGATGGAATCCTTACATAAGAACCATACCTATGATATGGTGAAATTGCCTAAGGGCAAGAAAGCTCTGAGCAACAAGTGGGTGTTCAGAAAGAAGAATGAGCAGAAGAATTCACAGACAAGGTTCAAGGCCAGACTTGTGGTGAAAGGGTTTGGTCAGAGGAAAGGAATAGACTTCGAGGAGATATTCTCACTAGTGGTGAAGATGACATCCATTCGGGTGTTGCTTGGGTTGGCGGCTAGCATGGATCTGGAGATAGAGCAGTTAGATGTCAAAACTGCATTTCTCCATGGTGACCTGGAAGAAGAGATCTACATGCGTCAACCAGAAGGGTTCGAAGTCAAGGGTAAAGAGCATATGGTGTGCAGGCTTAGGAAGAGCTTGTATGGGCTGAAGCAAGCTCCTAGGCAATGGTACAAGAAGTTCGACTCGTTCATGTTGAAGCATGGATATGACAGAACGGAGTCAGACCACTGTGTGTTCACTCGCAGGTTCTCAGATGGTGATTTCTTAGTTCTGCTATTGTATGTTGATGACATGCTCATCATGGGAAAAGACATCAAGAAGATTGATAGGCTGAAACAGGAGTTGGGCAAGTCTTTTGCGATGAAAGACTTGGGCCCGGCTAAACAGATCCTAGGAATGGAGATAACCCGTGATAGAAGCAGCAGGAAGCTTTGGTTGTCACAAGAGCGGTATATTGAGAAAGTCCTAGAGCGGTTCAATATGAATGCAGCGAAGCCGATCAGTACTCCACTGGATGGTCACTTCAAATTGAGCGACAAGCAGTGTCCCAAGACGAAGGCGGAAGTGGAAGAGATGCGGAAGACACCCTACGCGTCAGCGGTAGGAAGTTTGATGTATGCTATGGTGTGTACGCGCCCAGACATAGCATATGCGGTTGGTGTTGTCAGCCAGTATCTTGCCAATCCTGGCTTTGAACATTGGGCAGCGGTGAAGTGGATACTACGGTATCTGAGGGGCTCATCCAGGTTGAGCCTATGCTATGGTGACGGAAAACCTGTGTTAGAAGGCTACACAGATGCAGATATGGCAGGTGACATAGACTCCAGGAAGTCTACATCGGGGTTCTTGTTCACGTTTGCAGGGAGAGCGGTCTCTTGGCAGAGCAAGCTATAGAAGGTCGTAGCATTGTCGATGACAGAGACCGAGTACATTGCAGTCACAGAAGCATGCAAAGAGATGCTTTGGATGAAGAGGTTCCTACAGGAACTCAGTCTGAAGCAGGAGGAGCACGTGGTCTATTGCGATAGCCAAAGTGCTATACACTTGAGCAAGAATCCAAGTCAGCATTCCAAGTCGAAGCACATAGAGATTCGGTATCACTGGATCAGGGATACTTTGGAACAGAAGGTGCTACAGCTTGAGAAGGTCCATACGGACGATAACGGGTCAGACATGATGACCAAGGCTTTGCTTAAGGGCAAGTTTGAGGTTTGCAGAAACCTGGCTGGCTTGAAGAAGACGAATTTCTCCTGAGTCAGAAAGGGGGAGATTTGATGGAGTTTTCCTCCTCACGTGACAGAGGAGAGAGAGAGTGAATTGGAAGTGGCCGGGCGCCCGGGCCTCATTGTGGCCGGGCGACCGGAATTCATGTTTCTGGGCAGCTAGGCTGCTGGACTGTTTTGTCCATTTCCGGGCGCCCCATGGTTTTGGTGACCGGGCGCCCCATGACCCGGCCGGGCGCCCGACCATGTTGGTCCGGGCGCCCGAAATTCAGATTTTCTCTAAGTGCTCTCGCTGGACTGTTTTTTGGTTGGCCGGGCGCCCCACAGTTTTGGTGACCGGGCGCCCGACCCGGCGCGAACTGCTTGTACGCAGTTTCTTAATCTGGCTCTAATTCCTCCGTTTTTTGTACTTAAGCACTCCAAAACGGGATTAGGGCATCCCATTGTATTGCCAACACGTCCAAGGTGAGAAAGAGAGAAAAAGAGGAAGAGAGAAAGAGAAGAGAGAGAAAGAGGAAGCTTGTAGAAGGGAGAAGTTGCTTGAAGAAGGGTTCTTCTGCGCAACGGTCGTCTCAGCGCTTCTACGTCCTCGGGATCGGTGAGATCGTTTCTCCTTTACTATTCTCTTGTAGTTTATCCACCCCTGTGTGGGTGAAGAAGTTTGATCCAAGCGGTGTGTGCTTGTGATCGGTTGTAATAGTTCCCTGAGATAGTGGATTGTTGATCTGGACTAGGTCCCGTGGTTTTTACCTCTTTTGAGGGTTTTCCACGTAAAACTCTTTGTGTTCGTGTGGTTGATGTTTATTCTTGATTATTGCATTAGCATAGTCTATAATTCTAGTGTATTGGGGGGCGAGATCCGAAGGTTTGTGTGAAACGCACCCAACAGGGTTCTTCACCCTAAGTTGTTGTTTGGGGCATGGTATTAGATGGGATTAGATGGGATAGAATTGCATTTAGTTCCGTGCAAATTTCAGATGATGTTTGGGGAGGATGGGTTGCTTAGGATTAGGTGGGATGGAATTGCACTTGATTCACGTGGGATTTCATGTGGGATTTCAAAATCCCAAACAAGTGGGCCCCACATTAATGCGTGTGTTTTAGCTATGCCGTCCATCCATATAAGTCCTTTATACATAACACTATGGTTATGTACATGTTCAAGTGACGGACATCCGTTGTGAATTTGGTCCATTGATTGCAATTCCATAGTCCACCAAACGGTATTTTGCTTAATCCAATGGTTTTCCATGGTAAATATTTGATCCCAAACATGGGATTGGATATGAAAATACCATGGGATTACCAGACATGTAATCATTGTGCAATAAATGAAGTTAATCCCACCTAATACCATTCCATCCCTTCTAATACCATGCACCAAACACGCCCTAAGATTACACGCATCGTGTGTGAAGGATCAAATGAAAAAAAGATTAAAAAGAAAGAGAAGCAAGAATAAAGCACCATAAAAGTAAAATAAAACAAGCACTTTCTTAATCTTAAAGCATTCCTCGGTGAAAAATGGTCTTCCTTCAAGTTCCTTTCTCGTTGAATCTGCAAGCTATAATTCTTGAGATAACAAACTCTCACCTTCGATGATAGATCTGTTAGTGCATTTTTCTGTGACATACTAGTGTACCTTATTTGTCAATCACATGCGTCCATGTAGGATAATGTCAGTTGAGCCTTAGCAAGCTGAAGACCAAAGATTTAAGTGGACAAAAAGTATCAAGAAAGAAGGAACATGTAAATCATGAGATGCCTTGGTAACCTTAACCCTTTAAATAAAAATAACCTAAACCTCCTGATGACTTGGACCTCAATAGGTATATTTTTAGTCATCTTAGAATGGCCTTAGGTGTCCCAAAAGATCACCCAAAGGAAGGCCTTAGAGGTTCATGAGTGCTGTCAACTGATCTGGTGACCGATCGAGCACAGCTACGACTAGTCGACAAAAGCAGTTGACGGGTCACAAAGTGGCCGAGCAAAACATCAAGCCACGGGAAAATTTTGGTTGTTCAACGCTCATATATGATCAGTCTCCGACCCTTGTTGACCTGTCAACAACTCTGTGCGACCAATTGACAGTTAGCCATTGTAGCCCATTTTTTTTTATTGTTTAAGCTTTATCTATATAAGAACGGGGCTCGACTCTTGGGCTAAATGAGAAGGAAATTAGTGTATTAGAAGCCACCATTCTAGCAACCATTACTAGGCTCTAATCCTAATCTATCCAAGTCATCTTCTTTGCGATTCATCATAAGTTGGAGCATTTAAAGCTTAAATGAAGATGGATTTGTTCTCTCTCGATCATTAGATGTTTAGACACCTATACCATAGATAAATCTTTTGTCTAAACCTCTATAAAGATCCAATTAGATGAATCCTTCTAGGCTTACAACACACAACTAGTTGTAGAGGATTCAACCTATCTCCTATCACCTTGGGCATCTCAAAAGAGCATCAAATATGAGCACAACTGCGACTAGTCGACAAAAGCAGTCGACGGGTCACAAAGTGGCCGAGCAAAACATTAAGCCATGGGAAAATTTTGGTTGGTCAACGCTCATATATGATCAGTCTCCAGCCCTTGTCGACCGGTCGACAGTTCTGTGTGACCGATTGACAGTTAGTCGTTGCAGCCCTTTTTTTTTTTTTACTGTTTGAGCTTTATCTATATAAGAACGGGGCTCGGCACTTGGGCTGAATGAGAAGGAAATTAGTGTATTAGAAGCCACTATTCTAGCAACCATTACTAGGCTCTAATCCTAATCTATCCAAGTCATCTTCCTTGTGATTCATCATAAGTTGGAGCATTTAAAGCTCAAATGAAGATGGATTTGTTCTCTCTCGATTTCTAGATGTTTAGACACCTACACCATAGATAAATCCTTTGTCTGAACCTCTATAGAGATCCAATTAGGTGAATCCTTCTAGGCTTACAACACACAACTAGTTGTAGAGGATTCAAATATCTCCTATCACCTTGGGCATCTCAAAAGAGCATCAAATATGAGGTGATTGATTGTTGGAGTTGAGGCATTGGCAAAGCATTGACAACAAAATCAGGGGAGCAAAAGGGGGTTGATTGAAGTATGGGAGATCGAAGATCAAGCAACCCAAGAAGGTGCTGCTCAAGGGGCTTAATCTGATAAGTAAGTTGTCAAGTTCAAGAGTCCATTTGCACTCTTTCCTTTTGTAAGTTATAGTATGAGAGTTTGTGACTCAAACTCGAATCAGGTTCCTCAATGGATCCTTAGATCATTAGTTGAGACTAAAACCGGGTTCCTTAATGAATCATTGGCTCATGTGTTGAGCCTAAATCCAGGTTCCTTAGTGGATCATTGGCTCATGTGTTGAGCCTAAATTCAAGTTCCTGTGTGGATCCTTGGCACATTTGTTTGGCCTAAATCAAGTCTCCAAGGGGAGCCACCGACACAAGTGTGTACATATTCCACCAGCATGGGTATATACATGCAGGTTAAGAGGTGAACCTATTGTAAAAACCTCCGGTATAAGTTGAGAAGTGAACCTTATTTAAAACACATGTTTAGTGAAATCCGGTGTACTCATGAGTTGGGTACGACAACCGGAAGTGGAGTAGGGAAACCGAACCACTATACATAATTGTGTTTGCAATTGTCATTTGAGCACATTTATATTCTTGCATTGTGTTCACAATCCTAAGTGCACGGTCGCGATGTAGTAATAATCTCGATGAGACCGAGGTCGATCTTTGGGGAAGGAATATAGGTTTAAACACTCTAAGGCGATCTAGGATTTATAACTAAATTAACTAGACTAAATAGAATTTGAATTGAGGATAGATGAATCAATTATAAAAGAGAAAATTAATAAATTAAACGTCAATGATCCACATCTAGTTATTAACAATGTCTAATTCACATGATTCGATTAGCTACTTAACTAGAATTAGAGTTTCATCCTATCCAGCTGGAATATGGAGCAGTTAAATCATCAAAACACATCTAGGATAGATAGGTTGTTTATTGATACAGTTCCCTCAATAAGGTTTAGGCATTGGGCGCACTCAATTGTACAGGCCAATCCTTTAACAAAATTAGTAAGATTATAATCATAGTCTTCCTCAAATCCTGTCATTGGACTTGATTAGAACCATGATTTGAGCTTGAATCAAACTAATATCAATAATTAAAATATCCAACTCAGATTCATAGAAAAGATTATAAGTTTGGTTTGAAACAATTCTCACATCAAGAACCATGTTTAAGAGCACAGGGAATTCAAAGCATCTACCATACCTGTAGTTTATGGCAGATTGTTCGCTTGCCTCAAGTGCAAGGCTGCAATGTAGTAATAATTCTTAGTAAGACCGAGGTCGATCCACAGGGATTGTCGTAATAATTATAAACTACGTAATTAGGATGAACTAAATTCGGATTTATATCGAAGGATAAAATTTAATAACATAAAAACTATCTACTTTAAACTTAAATCATGAAAATAAACACTAAAGCACCAAAGATCCACTAATAATCATTCACAAGGCCAATTCAAACCATTCAAGCCAATAACTCAATTGGAATTGAAGTTCTATCCTTATCCAATCGGAATATAAAGCAATCAAATTATCATAATGCATCTAACATAGATGGATCATCCGCTAATATGGTTCTCTCATAAACAACAAAGGGATTAGGTGTATTCAATCACACAACCCAATCCTTCATAAAACAAGCAAGATTACATTCATGATTCTTTCTCAAGCCTTGTCACTAGAGTTGATTTAGAAGTATGAATTGAACTTCTATGAAACCAATATTAATGCATATACACATATCTCACATTAATATCAAAGATAAGAACTTCTTCTAGTTTATTTCTAGATAAACACTCAGGAAACTTAGTTTGTAAAATCCCCTAGCATCCAACATATCATGATGGATCTAAGATCTCTACAATCTAAAATTCTATCAATCAACACCCTCATTAAGCAATCTCAGTAATCAAAATATCTCATGTAAGAGTAATCACAAGAGATAGAAGATTAACTAAAAATACTAACTTTATTTCAAACTAGAACTAAAAGTGTTCTTCATAAAACCCAAAAGTACTTGAACTAATTCAAATTATACATTGCAAATAACTAAAAGATTCACCTTTTAGCCCTAGCTAAGAGGTTTAGCCAACCATTAACAGATTGAACTAAAACTCAAAAAGAAAACTACTCTAAAAGCATAAAAAAATCATAAAAACCCTAATTGGAGGAGTTGCGAATGCTCCATGACACTCCTCTCCACCTCCCATGAACTTCACAACTTTCTATGATGCCTTAGGAACGACATAGAGATGTCCTTTTATAGCAAAAATCCACTACTGACTTGGAATCTTCTAGAAATCAGAGTCTCCTTACGTAGTTTGGACACTGGCCAATTAATCGGTTAATCTGGGCGATCAATCGATTTTTCGGGTCAACTGTAAAAATTGAATCTGGACATCTGTGAGCCTGGGCAATCAATCGCAAGTAACTAGCAATCAATCGCAATTGGTCTGGCGATTAATCGCTTAGGGCTGGCGATCAATCGCAACTCCCCTTTTGGTCCAGCAAGGTCTAGCAACAAATCAACACAATTCTGCTATGAGCGATCAATCGCTCAGGGCTTTCGATCAATCGCTCAGGGATGTCGATCAATTGCTCAGGCTGGGCGATCAATCGATGGATCAATCTCTGGATCAATCTTCAGAAACTGCAACTTTTTATAAATTATTTTTCTAGCCCTACAGCTCTGCACTTTAGTATTTCTGGCCCTTTCAGGTCTTTTAACATGATTTCTTTAAGGTTTTCTTTATTTTTTAACTCCATCTTCTATAGCTTCTTTTTTCCATTCTTGATCTTTCTTTCTTTGATCCTCAAGGTGTCCTAAAGTGGTCTTTTAGCATTAAATTCACAAGGTCCCTCTCTCATTCCTACAAACACAAACACATGCATAAGATGAGTCTTTAACATTATAAATCATGTGTAAAGAGTGATAAATTGGGGTTAGAATATGCACAATTTAAAGCTCAACATAGATCAATGAACTAAATAGGTCTAAACAATGTAAAACAAGTAAGAAACTAGATTTAGAACCTTTAAGCATATAATGAGTTTGAAGTCATCAATAGATCAAAGAAAAACTAGAACTAGAACTTCATTCAAACTAGAATCAAACCATGTTCTTCAATTAAAGCATAAAATCAAAATCAAGGAACTAAAACATAATTAATAAACTAGAAGTATCACCTCTCAGAGTTAACCTAAGAAAAATATGAAAAATAAGAATTAGAAAAGAAAGAAAAACTAGAAAAAGAGAGGTTTAGAAGCCTCATTGGTCTTGATCTCCTTACTCCCCACGTCTTTGACACCTAGAAGAGCAAGGAACTCTCATATTTATAATGATAGACAGGAGGACAACAACATAACAGATTTTGTTTCGCTTGGTACTAGTTAACCAACGGTCGGATTGCGTTGAAATTTTAGCTGTGGCTTCCCTAACATATGTAATTATTCATGGATGGTTTAGATTTTTAAAATTATTTTCTGTGTGCGCCCATGAATCAAAACAATGATCACCTCTCAAAATCACGTAATTTAGACACTTGCGGAACCAGTCACTTGCGATCAACTGTACAGAGTGTACAAAGGTCGGATTGGCCTCAAATTTGAAACTTTGGTCTCTACATGATAGATGGCTTAGATTGTCCAAAACTATTCCAGAATTGGGTGCAAAAATCAAAACATTCAGGGCTTTTTATAAAATTTGTGCAGTTGGAATCTTTCAGGATGATACATCTTTCTTCAATTAGTAAAATCAAACCACACATCCTTTTGACATGAAACTTGTTTTAATAAATATTAATGTTCTTTAGAAGATGGTCGACTTATATTATTCATATCATCAATGATGGGTCATATGGACCATCCCAGATTTGAGTCGGCGGAAATTAGGAAAGGTTTGGACAGTTCGTATTGTTTTGGCCACCACGAAGCTGAGTCTGCCTAGTCCTATTTTCATACTTTTCATCTAGCCATTTTATCCCCTAAAGTTAGCTTACCACACGAAGTAGAGACACACCCATACAGGCAAAGATGATGCCTAACACCTTTCCTGTCTGTAACCAAGGTCACTTACTCAGAATCCCATGTCGCAGATTAGGAGTCAACTTAAAGCAAGAGAGTCTTCTGATTCTCTAGCTTTTATAGATTCTGTAGGTTGTAGCTGACTGCGGGATTTTAAGCTAATTGGCTACTAGTGACTCCAAGTCTACTACATTAATCCAAATCAGCCATCCAGCCTAAAAAAAATGTTTAGAGCGAGGGCATCGATTTCTAGCATTCATAACTAGGCACTTAATTATTTATTCATACACAAGTTGCATTTCACATCTCTTATAGACTAGTTGCTTAATTGTTAAATATCTTGTAGTCTAAGTGATTGGACCCACCTGGCTTAGAAGCCTAATTGTTAATCTCTTAATTAAGTTTGATTTGATAAATTAGTTTTAATTAAGTATGAATTTTTAAGTGATCCTAGCCCCCCGCACGCGCTCTAGGACTTAGCCATGATTCTGGTATCTCCACCACGCTTCCGCATGCAAAGCACCTTAAGTGTGCCTAATAGGTGCAATTTCAAGATTGCCCCCATATTTTTTGGCTCTAACATTAGGACGTGGCATTGAAGGGATGGGAGGTTGCCCCCCAGGCCTTTTGACTCTAGCATGATGTTACCCCTAGGGTAAGGGATATCTTGGTTGTTGGTCCCCCTTACATCCACCGTCCATCTTATGAGGCCAACCTTTAACATGGACCGTTCATTGTGTGGTCCCCATCTTTGATGTGGGTCGTCCATCATGCACAACCATCCTTGGATGCAGGTCATTCATCATTAGATGCCGAAATTTAATGTGCACTGTCCATTATGTAGGGCCCAACTTTGATGTTGGTCATCATCATGTGGGGCCCACCATTAATGTTATTGTCCATCATGTTAGGCCCACTTTCAATATCCATCGCCCATCATGTGGAGCCCACCATTGACGTGGACCGTCCCTCATACTGGCCCCACCTCCGATGTCAGTCGTCCATCATGCGAGGCCCACCTTGGACATGGGACACTAATCATTAGGGTCAACCTTTGATGTGCATTGTCCATCACGTGGGTGGATCATCTATCATGTGGGCCCACCATTCTTAATTACCCATCATGTGGAGCCCACCTTTGATGTGAATTATCCATCATGTGGGCCCTACCTTTAACGTGGGTTCCCCATTGTTAGGCAAACAAACCCCAAGTGAGAGGTTGCACAATAGTATATACTCGGTGAGATTGAGGTCGAACTCATATGGACTTATATTGGTACGTTCTTAAAACACTTTAGCATTTGGAACTTGAATTAAGAATTAACTAGAACTACTTATGAAATCTGGATTTAAGTAGTAAGGAAAATATGAAAGTATTAAAGGAAAAATCAATAACTAAAAACACTAGTGCCAAGGATCCACTTTTAGTCATTCATAATACCTAATTCACTTAATTCAATTAAATAACACAATTGGAATCGAAGTCCTATCCTATCTAGCCAGATGATAGAGCGGTAATTCAACATTCAACAATCCAAAATAGATAAGAACATCCATTTATTCAATTATCACATGAAGAACCAAGTTACTGATCGTAGGGAATCCAAAGCATCTATCGTGCCTTAGTCTATGATAGATCAATGAATTTTACAGATCAATCCCTTAAAAAATAAATAAACAATTAATCTTAGCCTTCTTAAGCATCCAATGTGCTCGGAATCGACAATGGATCAAAATAAACTAAAATTAGAACTTTATTCAAACCAAATTCAATGCATTATTCAACATTCAAACCATAAACTTGAATTAAAGTAAACTAGAACATTAAAAACAAACTATAAGTTTCACCTTTTAGCCCTAGCTAAGAGGTTTAGTTTATCATAACCATGATTAATTAAAATTCAAACAAAAACATAAAATAAACTAAAAAAGAGAATAAACGGGGAAAATTTGAAGTAGAATGCCTCCACAATCGACCTCCTTTGCTCCTTTACATCCTAGATGTGTTTAGAACCCTAGAAAATACCTCATTAAATAGGAAAATCGAGCACCGACCTAAGATTTACGTCAAAATTTTTACACCACCAACACTGATTGACCAGTTGAAATTGATCTTTGACCGGTTGAAATGTCAAGTAACTATCCAGTAACCAACTTTTGAAAATCACACGACCGGTCGACCTGTTGAAATGGCAAAAAACAATCCAGTGAATTTTAGCCTAAATTCAATAATTCTAGTGGTTTTTTTACCTGTGGACCTCATCCGTCGATCGGTCAAAATTCCACTCAACAAGTCAATTTTTCTTATTTTTTGTACTTTGAACTTCATTCTTTATTGGTATTTTTCCAATGCTTCCTTAATGTTCTTGATGCTAGTTCTTATCTTTGTTAAGGCTCTAATTCATCACAATTAACCTCATTATTTCACATCTCTCTAGATTCCCTACAAACATGAAAACACTTGTAATTAGATCACTTTAATCATAGAATTTATGTAAATACAGTGTGGAATTAGGTAAAAATATGCACAATTCAACCCTCAACACTCATCATGCGGGGCTCGCCTTGGATTGGGCCATTCATCATCAGGCTGACCATTAATTTGGATCGTCCACATGTGGGGCCCAACTTTAATGTCCATTGCCCATCATGTGGAGCTCACCTTTGATGTGGACCTGTAGATACCCCATTGTAAACTATGGCTAAATATTGACTTTTGACTTCATTTGACATATGATCAAAGTGGATACATGATTGAAAACAGGCTAGATCATTCAGCCTGACATAATTGGATATCTTAGGGCCAATTTTGATAGAATTGGCCATCTTCTGGCCAGTTTTGAAGAACATACCCTCCCTGGGCCAGTTTTGATAGAACGATCTCCCCTTAGCCGATTTTTAACAGAACAGGCCCTAGTCCGTGATTTTGGTCAAGTCCTTCAGCTTGTTCTAACCAAAGTCGGCTTCCTCAAGGCCAATTTTGATCAAAATTGATTGATGCTCCATCGATTGCGGGTTTCATGCGTTGGCCTAATGAGGGTGCTCCAATTGTGGCTCGGTTGTTCTGATCTCTTCAGTTGTGCTTCAGTTTTTCTAAGCATAATTAATTTTATGACTCAACACTTTTGTCTCAGGCTCGAAACAATTGAACCTACCAAAATAGCCTTACGTGTCCCTATCCAAATGCCTATTTAAAGGGGCCCACATTCACAAACAAATAAAATGGAGAGCCCGAAGAGGGAGAGCCTTAGAGAGAACAGAGAGCTCTAAAGATTTTTCTTCTTCTTCCACTCTAACCAAACCTCAACAGAAGCCACCCTCTGCTTCAATCTTCTTTGTATTTTTCTTTCTCAGAGAAAAGTCAAAAGCTAATATCTAATCCAGGGCTAGCCCCTATTCCATTCCATACACTTCCTACACGTCCAAAGTCCTTGCATACACTTGTGCCTTATTTGTATTTTATTATGCTCTTACTAGTAGGCTCTATCCTGATGTCATGTGGGGTATGCTCTAGTGTTTCCTATTCAAAGGATCTGTTGTATCAGAAAACGTTATTTAGAGGGTGAGACGAAAATTCAGTCTTACGCCTTTTTTTTTATCGTTATCCCGCTTTATTGTCTTACGTCATTTTCTTTTCCAACTTTCTTTGTTTTTTAGCACTTCTACTAGTAGGATTTGCTATGACATCACATAAAGTATGCTCTGCAGTTACCTCTCTTAAAGATCTTCTGCATAAAAAACGTGACTTAAAGGAGTAACTGAAAGTCTAGTGTTTTTTTTTTCTTTCAATACTATCACCGAAAGTTTTATCATTTGTCATTTCTATTTATTTAAGAATTGGTAGTATATATCCTTCAGATATGTAAATTTAACATTTTACTAAAAGTTTTCCTAAAACCCTTTTGAAAGCGTACAACTTGACAAAGTATAGACCGTGTTTCACACGGGCAGTAAAAGGGTACCTAACCTCTTTCTTTTACGTAACCGAGACCCTTACCCAGAATCCATCGCACAAATCAAACCAGGAAGCATTTAAGTCGGGAGTTCTTCGATTTTTTCGATCTCTAAACGAATCTACTGATTCTAGCCAACCGTAGATTCTGGAGCCTTTCTTTGGCTTGTGGTAACTCCATGAAGTGCTCAAACTAGTCATTCTATCAATCTTGTGAAAGATATTGCATAACTAAGGAAACCAAACTAAGCCAATCGAATCAATCGCACCCTCTCCTGGGGCTTAGCGTCCAAGGATACAAGTATATTGTATGGAGGCATTATGGGCGGCATTCATATCATCATTACTTTCACTTTTCAACCCCTCTGCGAGGTTTGAGCATGAAGGTCTTAGCTATGGGTTCTACTGGATCTGGATGGACTTTGGATATGAGCATTCATATGCTATTGCTCGTTTCAACTGAGCACACATGCATATACATTCTAGATTTGCGAAGGAGGTATGCTCTATGACTTGCTAGGTATCTGGATCTTGTCACATCAGAAATCTGAGTAAATTCTAGTCTTAACACTATGCATATATCCATTGTCCAACTCCATGTCAACCATTAGGCGGTCCAACACACTTGGGGGGGGGGGATCTACCCTTGAGTGTTCATAAGATGGTCCATTGTGTGGGCCCCACCTTTGAAGTGGGCCGTCCATCATACCCGCCCGTTTTGGATATGTGCTATTTATCATTAGGGCCAACTTTTGAAGTGGAACATCCATTATGTGGCCCAATGTTAATATGGGTGATCCATCATGTGGAGCCACCTGTGATGTGGACCGTCAATCATGTGGGCCCCACCTTAGATGTGGACAGCCCATCATGTGGAGCCACCTGTGATGTGAACCGTCAATCATGTGGGCCCCACCTTAGATGTGGACTACCCATCATGTGGAGCCTCCTTTGATATGGACTGTGAGTGTGTGTGTGTGAGAGAGAGTGAGAGCGAGAGAGACAAGTAGAAAAGTGAAAGTTAAAAAGCTTAAAATTTATTACAAAGATGGTACTTTAAGCGAGTGAGTTACTTTTGCAGTCATGTTTACAAAACTAACTTAAATGAAAAGAAGTTACTTAATGACTTAGCATAATCCGTAACTTATTTAAGTGGTATCCAAACAGACCCTCACTAACATAAATTACTTTTTAAATTAGTCTACTATATGGAACTGCATCAACTTGTTTGTGAGCATCTACCAAGTTGGGAACCATAGTTGAGAATATATGACATGTGGCCTGCATTTTTCACAAACCATGAAGCATGCTCCAAAAATTCTCCAGATTGGGATTCCCGAGGACCAATATTAGGACTCTCTTCAGTTGGACGGGGATGATCATTGTATTTCTATTTACAAGTATCCATCTGAAGGCCAAAGTGATTTCTGAGACACAGTCCATCGACTGTTTTAGGATTCGACTGACAATCACGAGAACATGAACCCACACTTTGTAGTTGGAAACCGGTGGGGAGTTCCTCCTTAGAATTTGACTATGGCCTCCACCTTTGAATGCGTACCTAATGGGGTTTGTTTGTTTAGTTGTTAGTTTTTTTTTTTTTAGAAAGAGCAGTAGTACATGGACCGAGGAGATAAGACTTTGGTCAAGAACGGAATATGCTAGTTAAGATTCCTCATCAATAAGATGCGGAGTCAAAATGGAGAAATTTGATTCTGGACGGACGGCATGCATAGTATTCTCTGGTTTTCAGTTATGCAAGTCTATGGCCTTCTTTCCATGGTCCACCTTCGAAGGACCATGATCAGAAAATCCTAACCGTTAAGAAGAGATACAGCAGTGGTCCATATTAAAGTAAAAGTAGGCTCGAGAGTGGAGATTTTTAGGACATGGATCACCCATGGTATGGGGCCAACAGGACAATGCTTTGGATCTCCCCTTTGGAATGTGGACCATGTCCTTTCATCGAGGATCATATAATTCGTGTTATCTAGCCTTGGGTTGAGATAATAGGTCAATGAGGCACATGATCTTGACTGTTGGCAATGTGGTCCCTGTCATGGTTACAATACGGCGAAAGTCCCTATATATATGGCTTTACTAGGAAAGGAACTAACGTGTAAGACTTATGACACTGGGCTGACTTCTCCTATAAAATCGGTTTGTACAACACTCAACCAAGGCTCGCCTGACGAGTCAAAACACCAAAATACATATACAGTAAAAGGATACATGTTATGATAAATTTTTTTCTACGTTATTATATATCGTTATTTCTATTTTTTTTTTAAATTTCTATATCTTCTAAATATTATTACATTACCAAGTCCTACGGAGCCGCACTGAATCCTAACAGACTTTTTGAGTCGACTCGGTGGACCTTCTGAGTCATGTCCGTTTTGAGTTTTTGAACGATGATTAGATGCTCTTATCCATCCGAAATTTGGGTGGTGGCTAGGTCAAAAGTGGACCTGTCACTTGTACTATCATCTTAATGGTGCAATTTCAGGCCATAGGATTGTCCAATCTGGAGGACTTTTAAGTGGAATCCCTCATCCACAGTGGGTGATGCTATCAACTATTTGGATGAACTGCTGCATGGCCTCAGCTTTCTAAAATCAGATATTACGTAAGCACAGCTCGAGTTTCAACATGAAAAAATTACTTGCAAAAATAAATGGCTATCAACTATTTGGATGAACTGCTGCATGGCCTCAGCTTTCTGAAATCAGATATTGCGTAAGCACAGCTCGAGTTTCAACATGAAATAATTACTTGCAAAAGTAAATGGAGTCTGACAGAGACAGAGACAGAAAGAAAGTAGTGATTGTCCCGCAAAAGCTGCATGTAAGAGGAATCCAGGTAACATAACAGTGCCTTTAGTTTTTGTGCCCACTTTCCAGTGGGCAGCAACTTAGATGTCTACTGTCAGGATTGGGTATGGTTCATCCTCCTATCTGAGCCTTTATATGGGTAAATTACTTGAGTCATGTCTTATAATTTTCGTACATGTGTGTGAACTTTTAATTTTATCCGAGGCTCTTAAATAATGTTAATCTGATTTTGGGGTTGGCATACAAAACAGGTGATGTTTGATTCCGGGTCTTTTATAAACACTTAAAAAATATTGACTAACATACAAGGAATAAGAGACAAGCAAGCGAATAACTATTTTATTTGTCTAGATTCATGTACATTTCAGGTATTGTGCAGCGTAACCCTTAATTAACATTCTAGAAAAATAAACTTTTACTCTAAAGTAATGCTCTGGGAGCTGTCACGTAATGTATCTTGTGATGCTCATGATATGTAATGATAGACTTGGCTGGGAAAGGGATCACTTTAACCTTTTTGGGTTTATGATCGTCAGCTTAGAATTATAATATGCTCACGAGGTAGAACGGATAGCAATGGACGGAGCTCCTCGAAATTGGTGATCACTTGGTAAATGACATGTCCAATCTTAATAAAGTTACAGGAGTTGGCTTGTATCTTGAGTATAGTTGGAGCAATGTTAGCCTTACGGGCTCATCACGTAAACAAGGAGCTTCTTTTCTTTGTTAGACCTATTAGGCTTGTGGCCATATGACAGGCGATCAACGCTCATATGCCATAACTTTGTATGTAACACCCCGAGATTTTAGCTCTCGTGTATATCACAACGGCTGAATTCTCAAGATTATTTCATCTAATCTAATATTCATATAAGACATAGAAATAAAATAAAATGGTAGAAGCATGCTTTACTTAACCAAATAAATCAAACCCAATAATATAATCATGTCTACTATTTAATCATCCAAAAACTATTAACTCATGTCCATCTAATGGGATTTATTACATAATTAAGAAATAGCAATAATTAATTAATATTAGAAAATTAGGCCGTGTTAGCCTCATTTCCACAATTTGCTCCCACGAACCTTCATAGTCATCGCCTTAAGATTTGGGTTTTTGAGGATCATCACCTGCTTGTTCTAAATTATTTTCTACAAAGACACCGTCAAAAGTCGCATAGTGAAGAACTACTTTAAGGTTAGAATAATATTCGCATAAAAATCATAATAAAACATCGATTACTCGTACTTAATGCAATGCATGATAATGCATGACCCAGGGTAGGAATCCTTAGACATGCCCCGCTAGGGGTTTTAGGACACGTAAGCCCATAGTTTTGCTCGACCACTTGAGAAATGGGATGCTCATAGCCCAAATCTACACGTGACAGTGTATGGGAGAAGTAGGATGCTCTAACCTATTCTCAATTCCATACACTCACATGGAGCCACGTGCATGCATGAGTTAACCATTCTTTATTATTATTACCAATTTACACCAAGCCACTTAACGTACAACCAACCTTTGGTACCACCATATCCTTCCTCATGGTTCGTTATTCATCAAAACAGTTGTGACCAACACATCATATCCCAGGATGGCGGCCCGTACTACTAAGGTTTATAATAACCTGCTCAACTAGAGTCTTATGGAGATTCTTAACAACTTAAGGAATAATAATAATAGTAAATATAATAATAATAATAATAATAAATGAATTTAACAACCACTTAATCGGGCGATCTAATACCACCACCATAGATTAGGGTGGCCACTTAACTAAACAAGCTAAAAGCACCGTCTTAGGTTAGGGCAACCTCTTAACTGGGTGTTCCGATATTCATCACCACATATCAGGGTCCATCGACATATATAAAATGAATACAACATAATAAGAATCTCCATTAGAAAATCACAACTATTCTTTATACAATATGGAAGGAAAGGTGGTCCCCTTAAAGATGGTTACACAAATCCCATATGTGCAATAAACATTCCATTCCTTGTTGGTTTTCTAAGTCTAAGAAACGTCCTCATCACTATGAGATGGGAATAAGGTATCTAAAAGTATTCCTATATGACTTACTAAGGAGAGAACAAAGAAAGACATGTAAACAAAAACATATAAGAATCATCAACTTTCAAAATATGAGATTATTAACCCAATCTTAAAAGAGTTCTCACCTTATGATCTTCGGCTTATATGATTGATGAAAGAATAGCAAAAGGACGCTCCTTCTCTCTCTTTCCTCTCTCTCTCTCTCTCTCTCTCTCTCTCTCTCTCTCTCTCTCTCTCAATTTCATGGGTGGGGGTCACCTCTAGCTAAGAGAGGCCCTATATATAGAGGTAGGGTCGGAATTAGGGTTTTCGGGAAGCTACAACATCTTCGGATAAACGATTGCTGTTTAAAGTAGAAATACATTATCTTTCAAGCCATTTTGGAAAGTTTACACAATATGGTTTGATGAGAGATTCCACATGTTTGTTAAGTCAAGTATGAGCTACAAAATGGTCGTGACGGATTTTGGAATGAGACCCACTAAGCGATGAACAGTCCAAGAGAAGAAAATAGGAAATAATGAGATTAGAATTAAAAACTTTTGAACGGACGGTTTATCTGACAATCGGACACCTAGGGTGGGTTTAGATGGGTCCAATGAGGCATGTGGAGCCCACCAATCGGAGCTCCAGAGCCGGTTGTTACGGTTTGAACTCAAGAGAAGATTTGGAGGATTATTCTTCAAAAGGTTGTAAAATTCGGTTTCTAAGTTGAGTGGCCATGATGGATGTTTTAAAGGGATCCTCTAAATCCTAGGGAAGATTTGCCAAGCTCCCATGCGAAGTGTATTCCCAGATTAAAAGATCTTGTTTCATAAGGTTAACTTTGGAGAAGAAGATTAGCTTAGATTCAAAGTGGAATAAGGAGAAAACTTATAGGAAGGGGTTTTGGAGGTAAGGAAGAAGATGGACGGCTTGAATTTCTCAACCAAGGCCCACATGATAGACCGTGGAGAGGGCAGTGGTGGCAACGACATATGAGGAAGTTGCCCATCGACTTGTTTAGAAACGCACAGTCAAATGTGCGTTTGACTGTGCACGTTGTGCACATGGGTCCCACCATAATGTTTATATAAAATCCACTCCAACCAACAGGTCGGCAGCTTAGTTTTAGGAGGTGACACCAAAAATTGGCCAGATTCGAGAGATCGGAGGGATAAACTTAGACATGTATGGTTAAAATGTGCTAAATAGCTTAAGTCTAGGGTTTTCATCTTAATGATCGTTAGAAACTAGCGTACTTAAAAACGACAGGTTAACTTAAGTTTAATTAATGACATTTTTGTAATTTTCGCAAATCTTCAGGTTTAGTAAAATCTAACCCTTCTACATTGTTAATGGGGTTATTCTAAGAAACTTTAATAAAGGGTACTCTACCTGATCTCATACGAATGACTCGTTATTTCAATATCAACGGTCGGTTTTTAATTAAAAAATATTAGAAATAAATTTTAGAAAATTATAAAATAATTATGGTAAATCTGGGGCGTTACATTATAGCTTTTCTCAACAATTAGTCTCTCCTAATTCATTGTATGAGTAGGTAGGCATATGTGTGAGAAATGATGATATGATTGACATGAGTGTGTAGAATAATCATAAATTTTTAAGAGTTCATGTGCTATTAGTCCTAGCAGAGGGTATAAAGGAGCCAACTGGGGCTATAAAATTTCTTGGATGTCTTTAAGGAAAAGGCCAAGTGATCTCATCTTTGGACAACTCAAGGGTCATGAATGAGATAAGATACAATGCGATGAACATAGATGCAAGTGCATGAGACAACATAATATGCATGATGATGCGTGTATGTGGCTTGTAGAGCCATAAGGAATGCGAGAGTCGTTGAAGGGTTTTGGGATGGTGTCCTCACACAGGGCTTGAAATGTTGTCCCAAGATAGTGGCTTTTGGTGCCAAAGGTCACTCATAGGGCAGTTTGGCTTCTTAAATGGCTTCAGAAAAAGGTATGTATTAACCCAAGAATCATAAGATTCAGAATGTGTTGACAAGCTTGGGGGTATCAAAACCTAGAGTATGAGTCAAGGGCCTCATGAGTGTCCTTGGAACTTGGGGGAGGTCGCAATCAGTACACAACAGGCTTAAGAAGCCTTGAGTTGGGATGTCACATAAGCTCAAGTCGCCAATACACCAGCGACATAAACGATCACGCAAGTGCTTTTGTCTATTATAATTGAGGTTTTGCTCGATCCTACTCATGTGCGGGCCATGTCCTATTATAGATGACGATACATAATATCTCACAACCATATTTTTTGTAGCAGTTCTAGATGAAAATTCTGGCACCATCCCACCTTGTATCAAGTGCAAACATGGCCTCATTGAGCACTAACATTCGAAAATTCCGATATCATCTCCCTTGTATAGGAGTGTGTGTAGGCTTCCATAGGCAATGATACTCAAATAGAGCATTTATAAACACATGAAGCATACAGAATGCGAAACCAGCCAAAATGGTGAAGAGTGCGGTGCAATGGGTGCAAATCAAGCCCCAAAAACTACCTGGGGGGTGTGCGCAACCCTATGTGCTAGCACACTTCGAATGACCATCGACAACATGCTCTTGCCCAGCCCAGGCGCTAGCCATAAGGGTGCCAAGGGGTCTCAGTGAAAGTGCTTATATTGTAAGATGAGAACCTAAGTATGTTGTCCATATCTCCATAATCATCAAGTTTCTTTTCACGAACTGTTTTGATCAAATTTCAATGATTGGGTCATCCTTTTGTTAATATGAGCTGATAGTTATTTTCAGAACGTGCCAATTAGGTTAGGAAGTGAATTTTATCCCAATCTAATATGAATAAATCAAATTTATTCAAAAAAATTCCTTAAACAACTATATCAATCCAGCAGGATTTGGGCAGAATTCGTCAAATCCAATTGGACCATCTCAAAGGGTGTATTGAGAACATTAATTAAACCTAATTTCATCTAATTCTAACAAGTAAATCATGAGAGAAGACCCACTTAATTCTTTTTATCAATATTGATCGTCCAATAACTCTGCTATCTGAACTTTGATCTGGATGATGATGAGATGAAAATGTTGCGCAGCACGCCAACAATGCCGGTGAATCGAGATCCAATCTCCAGTCTCACCCATAAAACGATAAACAAGAAGAAATAACAACTAGAAGTGGAATTGAAACAAACCAACAAACCACAAGATATAATTTACATGGAAAAACCCTAACAAGGGTAAAAAAACCATGGGTGCAAAGTTTCACTATGAAGAAAACCAGGTTATAATGAATCTACTCACCTTCTCCGATGCTCCCATGCACAAAGATGGCCCTTTTCGCTAACCTCTTCACATTTTCTCACCTTGGACGTATAGAAACCCTAATCTCATACCCTAATCTTGAATTACACCTATATTTATAGCATAACACGAAAATTAGACTCAAATCAGGAAACCCCGTGAAACAGATCGTGCACGGTCGGGCACCCGGTTAGGCAAGGTCGGGCGCCCGCCCACTACAGAATATGTCCAGTGAGCAACGAAGAGAAAAGCCCAAATTTTGAGCGTCCGACCAGACTTGGTCGGGCGCCCGCTTTGGGCACCAGGCACCCAATCTGCTGACCGTCGGGCGCCCGACCACCTCCTGGCTGGCATTGGTGTGCTAACTCCATACCTCAACAATCTCCCACTTGGAGACACATCACCCTAGTCCTTCAACTTCTACATCCGGAGTGCACCACCTCCCCGTCTTCAAGCCTGAAGATCAATCAAAGTTGAACAGAGTTTCAGCTTCTCCCGTGTGACCACCTTGGTCAGCATATCAGCAGGGTTCTCACTTGTATGGATTTTCTCCAGAGCAATCGATCCATCTTCCAGTAACGAACGTATGAAGTGATATCTGATGTCAATATGCTTGGTCCTTGAATGAAAGGCTGAATTCTTGGCCAAGTGTATTGCACTTTGACTATCACTATACAGCTTGCAATCTACTTGCTTCTTCTCCAAATCTTCCATAAAACCTTCCATCCACACCATCTCCTTGTACGTTTCTGTAGCTGCAACATACTCTGCTTCCGTTGTACTGATGGATACTATCTTCTGTAATTGAGAGACCTAACTGAATGCAGCACTTTCCGAAGTAAAGACATACCCTGTAGTGCTCCTTCTACTGTCAATATCCCCTACCAAATCTGAATCGACGTAGCCTTGTAGCTCGATTTTTGATTCTTCATAACACAGCCCTACATCCATAGTACCTATCAGGTATCTAAGGATCCACTTCACAGCTTCCCAATGTTCCTTCCCAAGGCTATTTATGAACCTGCTAACAACTCCTACTACTTGAGCAATATCAGGCCTCGTGCTAACCATAACATACATGAGGCTCCCTATAGCTGACGCATAAGGGACTTTAGCCATGTAGTCCCGTTCTTCCTGTGTCTTCGCACCTTGCTCCTTAGAAAGCTTGAAGTGATTGGCTAATGAGTGCTAACCGGCTTAGCACCTCTCATACTGAATCGATTAAGTACCTTGGCTATGTACTATATCTGTGACAAAACTAGTTTCTTGTTTTCCCTGTCACGCTTTATCCTCATGCCTAGGATTTGTTTTGTAACTCCTAAATCCTTCATGGTAAATTTTCTAGACAATTATCTTTTGAGATATGAGATGTCCTTCATGCTTGATTGGGCTACAAGCATATCATCGACGTACAAAAGAAGGATAATGTACGACTATTGAGCGCTTAAATGTATATATTCTAACCCCATTTCATCACTAACTATGCATGGTTTTCAAGCTTAAAGACTATTCTAATGCATGGTTTTGTGATTGCAGTAATGAGAGAGACTTCACCCAATTGGTGACTATAAAGGTACATTTAGAGCCCTTGGATGAAGACCCAAGGTGGGCCAAAGAAGAAAGAAGAAAGCAAGGAAAGAAGTGAATAGAGGAGAGAAGAAAGAAAAGAAAATCAGGGCCACGACCGATCAAGATCGGTCGTCCAGCAATGGAGCCCCTTGAAATCTCATTGGACCAAGAACCAGTTTGGTCCGACTGGTCAAGACCGATAAGCCAACAGGTCGGCCACAGCCCCACTACTCTCTGGAACTCTTTGGACTGTCCACTAGACAGGTCCGACCGGTCAGGACCTGTCGGCCACTTGTATTTCGCTAGAATTCAGCAGCTTCTCATTGAAGCTTTGATTTTTTAGGCGCAACTGCATAAGTATTGCGCAATTCTAGAAGATTCTGAGGCGGTAAGGCCTCTCTACTACAAAAGGACACCTAGGATTCATTCTTAAGGCATCCTAGAAGAGATTTATTACGGTGGGAGGCAGCGGAAGTCGGATTCGGAGTTCTACAACTCCTAGTTTGTTCTTCTAGTTTTTATGTTTTCCTTAGTTGCTTTCATGTTTCCTTGGATCATGAATGGCTAAACCTCTCAGCTAGGGCTAAGTGGTGAAGCTTGTAATGAATCTAAGATGTTTTAATTCGTTTGCATTGGTTTCAAGTTGGAATTTTCATTGAAGAACAATGGTTTGAAGTTTGAATAAAGTTTCTAAGTACTTTTCTTAATCTTATGATGGCTCATGGATGTTTGGAAGAGTTACTTTAATTCTTAATTATTTTGAATGGATCTAGACCTGTACACTCTGAGGAATCGGATTCAATAGCTCTAGACCTTGGATTCTCATGTGGGAACTTCTAACCAAAGTTCTACTTTTCTGAATTTCTGAATTATGGATGATTATGTATGTGATTTGAATGAAGTTCAAATCATGATCTAGTTATGCTTTTTGATAGAGTTTAATGATGATTATGATTGTGATCTTAATCTATTGGAATGTTCGCTTGCCTCAAGTGTAAGGCTGCAATGTAGTAATAATTCTCGGTAAGACCGAGGTCAATCCACAGGGAATTAGAAAATTAATTTTAAACTATTCCAGCAACTAGAATTAAAATAATTTAGAGTTTTAAATTAAGAGAACTAACTTAAAACAGTAATTAAAGGAACTAAGGCTTTCAAGGATCCACTTGTAGTAATCCCATGTCAAGCCAATCAATCCAAGCATAAAATACAATTAGATTCAAAGTTCTATCTCTCATCTAGTTGGAAGATAAAGCATTGAAACACATTCAATCCTACTTAAGTTGAACTTCCAAGTTATAGTCCTATTCAATCCCATAGCATTCAAAATCATAGCCTTCGGAGTAACAGCCATGCCTATGGACTATGACATGCTCAAGGGTTACTATAATTCAAATCTAATCAAGCCAAATATGATAATCTCAGAGAATTGCAAGGATCCATGTCCAAAGCACATGAACTCTCATAAAACTTTTAAAAATATCAACTTTATTCGAACTAGAATATTCAAAATCCAAACTTAAAGTAAAAGTACTTGAATCAAATTGAATTAAACATGAAATTGGCTACAAGCTTCACCTCTCAGCCATAGCTGAGAGATTCTAGCCGACCATTGTCATACTACAACTAGAACTCAATGAAAAAGACATAAAACTAGAAAAATCGGAATCGACGGAGTTGTGGACGCTCCACGGTGCTCTCCTTCACTTTCCATGACTTCCAATCTCTTCTAGGATGCCTTTAGACGATGCCCTAGGTCCCCTTTTATAGAATAGTGCGGAAGATTCCAGATTGTGCAAGAAATCACAGAGCTGCGCAGAGAAAATCAGAACTTGTAGGACAAGCTTTGTTACGCAACCGACTGGTCGGACGACCGGTCTGAGCTCTTGGACGACCGGTCGGACGACCGGCCGTAAAACGGCAAAAACAGTCCAGTGACTTTTTGGATTTTCCACCCCCTCTCTGTTGAGTGCTCGACCGGTTTGAGGCTGGTCGACCGGTCTGGCTTGGTCCAGTAATGTGTCAGTAAAGGGGGGTCCCTGTTGAATTGCAGATCGGTCGGATGACCGATCCTGTGCCTTGACAGACCGGTCGGACGACCGGTCTTCATTGCAGAGTGTTGCACTTCTTCCTTCTTTCTTTCTCTTTCTCCCTTTCTTCTTTCTCCCATCCTTTGGCACTTAATTCTTTGATCTTCAATGTGCCTTTGGTGACCTTTTTAGCCTTAAATTAGTGAAATCTCTGCCTCATTCCTACAATCACAAATCACACATTAGATGGGCCTTTTAAGCATGCAAACCATGCATATAATGTGATCTAATGGGCTAGTGAATGTATAAATTGAAGGCTCAACACACCCCCTAACCAGCATTTTTCTAGTTCCAAGCAAAACATGCGTAAAACCAATTCAAATCTTCAAAACCCAACTCTCCTTCAGAAAATATGCTTCTATCCATGCCAAGACATAAAAGTGTAAAAATCAGAAAAATTAGGTGATAGAAGCTGAAACCATAAACTCTCAAAACATAATAAGTGTTTATATAAAATTCCTGCTGATTGATTGATAAATAGAAGAGCTTGAACAAATTTAAGCTAGTGTGCATAGTGATGGCTCATCTCATGAGTTTCTGGGATAATCTTCTTCATAGATCAACTAAACTATAGATCTAAAAGTGTATAGATCAACAATAAGCCTATGACAAGAATTTACCTTACCGTCCTTCTATGGCTTTCACACTACGTCCCATTTCCGACTTTGGTTATGGGTAGACCATCCCCCGGTTGGTAATAGGTAGCCCTTTTCAAAAATTTTCACCATATTCTCAATCATTCTCATATTTTCATCCTTTCTTTCCTTTTTATAGACATTAAATAGGATTTTTAGAAATCCACATCTTTCGTTATTTTCCCATGGACAAGGATGGACAAAATACCCCGGCTTGGTTTCTCAACACCTCAAATTTAAATATAGCCAATCCACAAAGCTACATAATTTTTTCAAACCATGAAAATCATGTAATGTGAACTAGGTGTAAAAGTGTTCAAATTTTTTATCAATCATATAAATAAGGGAATTCACATATAAAACCATTATATTAAAGGTAGTTCAAGACTTGCAACATCACTCACTTCATATCTCCTTTTCTTAGACTCGTATCATCCCGAATGCATAGAAACAAAATTTTCTAAAAGTGTTTTGAATTTTCAGAAAATTCAAAAAAATTTCAACAAATAATGCTCGAAGTGTCCACAAACTGCTAGATGAGGAATCTTGTCTCACCCCCAACAAAATCTTGCATTGTCCTCAATGTAAAAAGATATGTAATGAGCAGGAACATGAGAGCAATGGTAATATAAAAGAAAGTGAGAACGATAGTACCTAAGAGAGTCGATCATGGAAGTGTACAACCCCGGTATCAAAGTCCACTAAAGCAAGTAAAACTAAAACAGAAAAACAACTAAACCTACCTACGCTATACCTTCGTCAGACTAGGAGATCAATCATCCTGATACACAGGATCATTCAGAGTGATGGACATGTCCTCTGAATCAAATTTCTCAACAAATGGTTTAAGGCGTTGTCCATTCACTTTAAAACAGTTATCATTTACGGCATTCTCTATTTCGATAGCCCCATGAGGAAAAACTTCTTTAACAATATATGGGCCGGTCCATCGAGATCGCAATTTTCCTGAAAAAAGATGAAGTCAAGAATTGTACAAGAGCACTTTTTGACCTTCCTGGAAAGATTTCCTGAAGATGTGCTTGTCATGTAATACTTTCATCCTACTCTTGTAAATCCTTGATTTCTCATAAGCATCATTTCGGATCTCATCAAGCTCATTAAGTTGGAGTTTTCGAAGCGAGCTAGCCTTATTAATGTCAAAATTCAATGCCCAAATTTCCCAATAGGCTTTGTGTTCAATCTCCATAGGCAAGTGGCAAGCTTTCCCATAGACAAGTCTATAAGGGGACATTTTAATGGGGGTCTTCTAAGCAGTACGGTGAGCCCAAAGTTCATCACCTAATCTAAGCGAGCAATCTTTGCGATCTGGCCTCACCATTTTTTTCAAAATTTGTTTAATTTTTCAATTGGAGATTTCAGCTTGCCCACTCGTCTGTGGGTGGCATGGGGTACTCACCTTATGGCCTAATGCCATATTTCTTCATTAAGGCTTCGAAAGGCCTATTGTAAAAGTGAGAACCACCATCACTAATGATGGCTCGAGGCGTTTTAAATCTGAAAAGTATGTTCTTTAAGGAACTTTGAACCGTACAATGATCATTGGTTCTATATGGAATAGCCTCTATCCATTTAGACACATAGTCTACAGCAAGCAATATGTAGACATGTCCAAAAGATGAGGAGAACGGTCCCATGAAATCAATGCCCCAACAGTTAAAGACTTCAAGATGTTGAATTGGGGGAAGAGGCATCATATTTCGACGGGACAATCCTCCTAGCTTTTGGCAACGCTCGCATGCTTTGCAAAACTCGTGGGTGTCCTTAAATAAAGTGGGCCAATAAAAACCACACTGCAGAATTTTAGCAGTGGTTTTCTTGGCGAAAAAATGACCACCACATGCTTGATTATGTTCTCATGCGGAAAAATGACCACCACAAAAGGAGATGACGGAATTATGTTCATCATTGGGGACACATCTCCTAATTATTTGATCTGGGCAATATTTATAAAGTAAAGGTTCATCCCAGAAGAATCTGCGCACTTCCCTTTGAAATTTTTGTTTGTCCTGCGCATCCAATGAATCGGCATCGCAGCTGTAGAAAGATAATTAGCTATGTTAGCGTACCATGGTGGATGCATAGCAACAAAGAGTTGCTCATCAGGGAATGAGTCCTCAATAGGTGACTCGTCAATGGAATTAGGTAGGACTAGGCGGGATAGATGATCCGCCACCACATTCTTTACTCCTTTCTTGTCTTTAATCTCCAAATCGAATTCTTGAAAGAGTAGGATCCATCTAAGAAAACGGGGCTTAGCATCCTTCTTAGAAAGAAGGTGTTTCAGTGTCGCATGATCTGTGTAAACAATGACCTTGGATCCTATTAAGTAAGGCTTGAATTTGTCCAAGGCAAAAATGCGGCTAGGAGCTCCTTCTCCGTAGTCGAGTAATTGACTTAGGCGGGATTCAAGGTCCTACTCGCATAGTAGATAACGTGGGGCTTCTTATCCTTCTTTTGTCCTAGCACCGGCCCAATAGCATAATCCATCGCATCGCACATCAACTTAAAAGGTCCAGACTAATCCGTTGGTTGCTGATAGGAGCGGTTGTCAATATGTCTTTTAGCTTTGAAAAAGCTAATTGACATTCAACACTCCACTCAAATTAGTTCTCCTTTTGGATAAGGTTACATAAGAGCCTTGAGATATGACTGAAATCCTTTATGAACCTTCTATAAAAGTCGGCGTGTCCAAGGAAGGACCGCACATCGCGTATGCTTTTGGGTGGTGGTAGATTGGAAATTATATTGATTTTGGCCCGGTCTACCTCTATTCCATTGGACGAGATGATATGTCCAAGGACTATTCCTCTTTGTACCATAAAATGGCACTTTAAGAGATGATTTTTACTCGTAAACTCGCCGTTGCACATCATCTCTACAAATTGGCGCATGTTGGAACTTAATCCATCGTTGAAGAAGTTTATGATTCGCCAGCTTTCGTAGCCGTGATGTGGGCAAGCAAGTAGGAGCTCCTTAACTTTTCCTAACATTGGAAAAATGATTCATTCTCTTTAACGAAAAGTTCATTATGACTCTTCGGAGGGTGTTTATTTAATGAGCCAGGAAGAACTTTTTCAAGAATTTTCGGGTCATCTCGTTCCATGACCCTATCGAGTGTGGTCTAAGAGAATGAAGCCAAGTTTTGGCTCTTTCTTTCAATGAAAAGGAAAAAAGTTTGAGTTTTATAGCATCTTCTGAGACATTAGTGTATTGCAAAGTAGCCACTACTTCTTCAAATTCCTTTAACTATAAATATGGGCTTTTAGAGTCTAACCCATGAAACTTTGGTATAAGTTGAATCACACCTGGCTTTATATTAATGTTTCCCCCGGTTGGTGGTAAGACCATGCACGAGGGTGTAGTTATACAGGCCGGTTGTAGGTAGTCTCGTAAAGATCTCATTGGAGGAACATTATATACCTCATTCTCTCCTACTCCCTCTTGATTTGCGTTTGTAGTTGGAGTAGGGGGGAGGATTCCTTAAAGGTGTTTGATCCATACTCCCCAAACTATCACAATGCTCTTGGTATTTACGGACTCGTCTATGGACTGATAATGGTCCAACTAGACCACCTTGAGATTGGAGATGATTGGTGTGGTTACGTTCCCAACGGGACATAAACCACACAACTAAGATCTAAACTAATCCTAAGTCCTAAAATAAAATTTAACAAAAATCTAAAAATTGAAAAAAAAAGCACTGAGTTAGAAGGATATTACCCGATTCGCTTGAACTATGGAAGAATTCCTACAAATAGAAGTGAAGGTACTTGAATCAAACTGAATTAAACATGAAATTGGCTACAAGCTTCACCTCTCAGCCCTAGCTAAGAGATTCTAGCCAACCATTGTCATACTACAACTAAAACTCAATATAAAAGACATAAAACTAGAAAAACCGAAATCGACAGAGTTGTGGACGCTCCACGGTGCTCTCCTTCACTTCCCACGACCTCCAATCTCTTCTAGGATGCCTTTAGACGAAGCCCTAGGTCTCCTTTTATAGAATAGTGTGGAAGATTCTAGATTGCGCAAGAAATCACGGAGCTACGCAGAGAAAATCAGAGCTTGTAGGACAAGCTTTGTTACGCATCCGACTGGTCGGACAACTGGTCTGAGCTCCTGGACAACCAGACATAAAACGGCAAAAACAGTCCAGTGACTTTTTGGATTTTCCACCCCCTCTCTATTGAGTGCTCGACCAGTCTGACGACAGGTCTGAGTGCTAGCCGACCAGTCTGACGATTGGTATGGCTTGGTCCAGTAATGCGTTAGCAAAGGGGGGTCCCTGTTGAATTGCAGACCGGTAGGACGACCGGTCCTGTGCCTTGGCAGACCAGTTAGACGACCGGTCTTCATTGTAGAGTGTTGCACTTCTTCCTTCATTCTTTCTCTTTCTCCCTTGCTTCTTTCTTCCATCCTTTAACACTTAATTCTTTGATCTTCAATGTGCCTTTGGTAACCTTTTTAGCCTTAAATTAGTGAAATCTCCGCCTCGCTCCTACAATCACAAATCACGCATTAGATGGGCCTTTTAAGCATGCAAACCATGCATATAATGTGATGTAATGGGCTAGTGAATGTATAAATTGGAGGCTTAACATGGAATTATGATTGACCTATGCAATGAGTGTGCTCAGGTCCTAACTTGAATTAAGGGAATCATGTATATGAATTATACATATGACAGATTATATGTTATGACCACTCTATCATCCGACTAGATAGGATTTGATTTCGATTCTGGTTGTGTAATTGGGAAACCACAACGAATTAAGCATCAAGGATTGCTACAAGTGGATCCTTGGACCCCTAGTGCTCTTTTATATTGTTTATCTTCACTTTTAGTTTAAAATTGCTATCTACATTCAATTTCAAAATTCTATTAAGTTAGATCTTAATTAGAGACCATTGGAGGTGTTTTGTGAGTTCTTACGTAAGCCCCTATGGATCGACCTCGGTCTTACCGAGATTATTACTACATCGCAACCCTACACTTGAGGAAACGAATAAGTTTTTGGCGCCATTGCCGGGGAATTTGACTGTTTTTCACAAAATTTTTGAAAATAATTTCTATTTGAGCCTTTTAGGAGTCCTTTACTAACTTAGATTTTTTGCTTTGTTTTATTTTTACAGGAATTCTAGGAGTCGAAGTAGCCACTTCAAATCAGGTTTTTCTAATCCTTTTTTCTTTTATTTTTCTGAGATTTGCATGTCACATTGGGTTCAGGATTCTAATAACCGACTCATTAGTGAAGGAGGAATTGTTGAAGGGATTGATAGGGAGCCACGTGCTAAGAAACGTTTAGATTCTCCAATTTTGTCTGAAAGTATGGCTGGAAATCAACCCAACCCTATGGCCAATCAAAATTTGGGCCAAAACTAAACCGAAACAGGAGAGAATGAGGTTGAGAATGTTCCCCGACCGAGAACTCTATGTGATTACTTGCAACCTGTAAGAGCAAGCACTCCCTCATGCATAATTTTTCCACATAATGCAGGGAACATAGATCTTAAACCGGGAGTAATCCAACTCCTTTCCAAATTCTATGGAATAGACAGTGAAAGTGCCTATCAACATCTTAAGGAATTTGATGAGGTGATAGCCACAATGCACTTTGCAAATGTAACTGATGATGTAGTGAGACTTAAATTATTTCCTTTTTCCCTTAAAGAGAAAGCTAAGGCTTGGCTTTATGCATTAAGGCCAAGGTCAATTAGTACATGGACTAAGATGACTAGAGAGTTCATTAAAAAGTTCTTCTCTACTCACAAAACGATCATGTTACGACGGCTTATCATTAATTTTGCTTAAAAAGAAGATGAGACATTCTTCCAATGTTGGGAGAGGTTCAAAGACTTGTTAAATGCATGCCCACATCATGGCTACGAAATTTGGCGGGTAATAAGCTTTTTCTATGAAGGACTGATTTCACCCATGCGCCAATTCGTAGAGATGATGTGTAATGGAGAATTCATGAATAAGGAGACCGAGGAAACATGGGATTATTTCGATGTCTTGGCCGAGAATGCACAGTCTTGGGATACATCTAAACCAACAAATCCTAAGACAAGCCAACAAAAGGAAAAAGGAGGAATTTATATCCTCTCAGACTAGCCTTACAAGAAAAGTCGAGGTCATGGAATTAAAGAAAGGGGAGATAATTAACTCAAATGACATTGAAATTTTTTGTGGAATTTGTGCGAAAATCAACATGAAACACAGGATTGTCTCACAATTCCTACATTTCAAGAACTTTTACAAGAACAATCAAATGTCATAAATAATTATCAACGACCATTTTGTGCTCCAAACTCAAACACGTATAACTCTAGTTGGAAGAACCATCCCAACTTCAGTTGGAGGAATAGACCAACTGCGAATACAAACAACACCCCTCAAGCTCAACCTTTACTAGGTTCATCCCTAGTAATCACACCAAAAGCTACGCTAGAGGAGATGTTGGGTGCATTCGTATCAGTTCAAGCTGAATATAATAAAACTAATTCTCTGAAAATTGATGGGTTCGTGCAAGAGCAACTGAAATTCAATCAAAATTCATCTCAAGCCATTAGTGACTTGAAAACCTCAATGGCTAGAGTTGAATCTCATTTTAGTGTTAGGGAGAAAGGCACACTTCCTGCCCAACCTCTCCCTAACCCAAGAACCCAATTTGAGATACAAGACCTAAGCTCATCCTCCCAACATACGAAGCATGTTCAAGCTATGACCACCTTGAGGAGTGGTAAAACAATTGATAAATCTAATCCGGTGAAAGCCCCAAAGTCTAATGATCCGAAAAATTCCAAAAAGGATGATAGCCCGAACAACGCTTCACATGAGAAAGAACCGGAAAGGCAATACAAGCCGGTTGGCCCATTTCCCCAAAGGTTGATTTCACCCAAACCTTTAGACAAAAACCTGAAATCTTAGAGGCTTTAAGCAAGTGAAGATCAACATTCCGTTGTTGGATGCTATAAAACAAATACCATCCTATGCCAAATTTCTGAAGGAATTATGTACAGTCAAAAGGAAACACAATGTTCACAATAAAGTACTTTTGACTGAGAATTTTAACTTCATTATCAAACAAGAGGTGCCCAAAAAATACAAGGATCCGGGTAGTCCTACCATATCATGCATCATAGGTGACTACCGGATCAAACAAGCCTTACTCGATTTAGGGGCAAGTATTAACATCATCCCATACTCGGTCTATGAACAACTTGGGTTAGGTGAATTGAAACCCACCAAAACCACACTCCAACTTGTTAATAGATCTATTCATATACTGAGAGGGGTGATTGAGGATGTCTTGGTCCAAGTTGATAAATTCTACTACCCAGTGGATTTTATTGTCTTGAATACACATCACGTGATAGGTACCAGTGCTCAAATTCCCATCATACTTAGCCACTCTTTTCTAGCTACTTTAAATGCGATTATCAATTATAGAAACGAGCTTGTACAAATGTCCTTTGAAAATATGACACTCGAGCTTAATATATTTGATTTATGCAAACAATGACGGGAAGTTGATGACGAAGTCCATGAAATAAATCTAATTGAATCATTCATGAAGAATACATCCCCCTTAACATTCTATTCCGATCATTTTGAGGCATGTTTGGCCCACTCTCATGAGATTGATGATGACACGATACGAGAGATGGATGCCATTATGGATGTTATGATGGTACTTAATAATAAAATATGGAGGGCACCATTTGAGCCTTTGCCCTTAAGCGAGAACAAGCCTCTTCCATCTAATACTAAAGCACCGAAGCTCGACCTAACACCATTACCCAATTATTTGAAATATATATATTTAGGACGAGATGAGACATATTTAGTGGTGATTTCTTCCCAGTTATATGAGGTGTTCGCTCGCCTCAACTGCAAGGCCGCGATGTAGTAATAAATCTCGGTAAGACCGAGGTCGATCCACAGGGAATTAGAAAACAACTTTTTAACTATTCCAGCAACTAGGATTGCAGTGATTAAGAGATTCAATTGAGAGAATTTATGTTAAAACAATAACTTAGGAAAAACAGTAATTAAGGAACTAAGGCCTTTAAGGATCCACTTGTAACAATCCCATGTTAATCCAATCAATCCAAGCATAAACACAACTAGATTTGAAGTTCTATCTTTCATTTAGTTGGAAAATAAAGCATTAAACACATTCAATCCCACTTAAGTTAAACTTCCAAGTTCTAGTCCTATTCAACCACATAGTATTCGAATCATAGCCTTCGGAGTAACAACCATGCCTATGGACTATGACATGCTTAAGGATTACCATAATTCGAATCCAATTAAGAAAAACATGATAATCTCAGAGAATTGCAAGGAATCCATGTCCGGAGCACATGAACTCTCATAAAACTTCTAAAAATATCAACTTTACATGAACTAAAATATGTAAAATTCAAACTTGAAGTGAAACTACTTGAATAAAACTGAATTAAACATGAAATTGGCTACAAGCTTCACCTCTCAGCCTTAGCTGAAAGATTCTAGCCAAGCATTGTCATACTATAACTAGAACTCAATGAAAAAGACATAAAAAGCATAAAAACCCGGAGTTGGGAGGGTTGCAAATGCTCCACAACGACTTCCTTCACTTCCCACGAAGTTCTTCAACTTCTATGATGCCCTAGGAAGAGACCCTAGGTGTCCTTTTATAGTGAGGAGGCTCTACCGCGTCGGATCTTCCAAAATTACGTAGCACTTACGCACTGCGCAGAAAATCTCAGAACTGGATTTAGAAATCGTTGATTACACATGGCCGACCGGTCACGACCGGTCGGACCTTGTCTATTATAACTCCAGCGAGCACAAGGAGATCTTTGACCTGATAGCCGACCAGTCTTGACTAGTCGGACTAAACTGGTCCTTAATCCAGCGACTTCCAAGGAATGGGTAGTAGGGTGGCCGACCGGTCTTGACCGGTCTGGCTCCCTTGGCCGACCGGTCGGACCTCTTCTTTCTTCCTTTATTTCTTCTCTTTTCTCCCTCTTTCTTCTTCCTTCTTTGGCTCCACCTTGGGCCTTCATTCAAAGGCTCTAAATATGCTCTTTTAGGTCACAAATTGAGCGAAGTTGCTCTCATTCCTACAATCACAAAACATGCATTAGATGAGCCTTTTAAACATGCAAACCATGCATATAATGTGATGTAATGGGCTATATCATGTATAAATTGGAGGTTCAACACACCCCCCAACCAGCTTTTTGCTAGTCCCGAGCAAAACATGCATGAAACAAGTTCGAACCTCCAAAAACCAACTCTCCTTCAGAAACTATGTTTCTATCCATTCGAAGACATACAAGTGTAAAATTCAAAAAAATGAGGTGATAGAAGTTGAAACCTTAAACTCTCAAACATAATAAGTGTCCATATGAAATTCCCACTGATTGATTGATAAATAGAAGAACTCGAACAAATTCAACCTAGTGTGCATAGTGAAAGTTCGTCTCATGAGTTTCTGGGATTATCTTCCTCATAGATCAACTAAACTATGGATCTCAAGGTGTATAGAGCAACAACAAGCTTATGACAGGAATTTGCCTTACTGTCCTTCCGATGGCTTTCACACTACATCCCATTTCCAGCTTTGGTTACGGGTAGACCATCCCCCGGTTGGTAAATAGGTAGCCCTTTTCAGAATTTTCCACCATTTTCTCCATCATTCCAAATTTTCATCCTTCCTTTTCCTTTTTCTTTTACATTAGATAGGATTTTTAGAAATCCATATCTTTCATTATTTTCCCATGGATAAGGATGGACAAAGTACCCCGGCTTGGTTCCTCAACACCTCAAATCTAAGTCTAGCTAATCCACAAATCACATAATCCCTTCAAACCATGAAAATCGTGTAATGTGAACTAGGTGTAAGAGTGTTCAAATTTTCTCTTAATCACATAAATAGGGGAATTCACATATAAAACCATTATATTAAGAGAATTTCAAGACTTGCAACATCACTCACTTTGTATGTCCATTTCTTATACTCGTATCATCTCGAATGAATAGAAATAAGGTTTTCTAAAGGAGTTTTGAATTTTTAGAAAATTCAAAAAAATTTGCACAATATGATGGTCGAAGTATTGCAAACTGCTAGATGAGGAATCTCATCTCACCCCCCAACTAAATCTTGCATTGTCCTCAATGTAAAAAGATATGGAATAAGCATGAACATGAGAGCAATGATAAAATACAAGAGAGAGAGAACAATAGTACCTGAGAGAGTCAATCATGGAAGTCTGCAACTTCGACAACTAAATCCACTAAAATAGTAAAACTAGAATAGAAAGAAGCAACTAAACCTAATCTATACTATACCTCTGTCAGACTAGGAGATCAATCATCCTGATACATAGTTTTTACGTCAGATTTGGTAACAGGATCCTCCAGACGTTCGCCTTCCTTCAAACCAGCTTCCTTCCGAACCTGAAAAAGCACAAGGGAAAACAAAGGGTGGCCAGCGTCCAGCCATTGGCCCTCCAAAGCTTAAGTTAGATGGGACATGATCATAAAGGAAACGATGGGATTTGGAGCTTAGAGATTGTGTACCTTTCTTATCGATGAAGCCATCCATTTATATAGATCCAAGTGACCCAATCTGTTACGCAAGTCGTCCAAATTGCTACTGATTTTCGGGGATAAGATGTTTATCCTGTTGACCCCTAGATAAGGGAGCAACCTGGTCCAAATAAACCTCTAGTCGATTACGTTCACTAATCATGATCCCCAGAAGTTCGGAACCATGAATAAAGATAAGCCCAAAATCGGTCTATATGGGCTGCTGGTACTATAAAGGCAGAGGATACTCAGGCTCGGAGGTAATTGCTCGCATGTTGAGATGCGACCCCTTTTGGCGACCACGAGCCAGCTGCTCGCATGTTGAGATACAACCCCTTTCGGCGACCACGATCCAAGCTGCTCGCATGTTGAGATAAACTGTATATGGAGGATCATACAATCTGATCACGACTTCTCTCAATCACTTTCTGCTAGTGTCTTTCGATGACCAACTCTATCCTACAACAGATGCCCCCCAAACCCTTAGCGTTGAAGAGCTACGTCAAGGGTTTTGTTTGTATGCGTAACCGACTGTTGGAGGAGAACTCGTACGTGAATCCGGAGTGATCCTACATTTATGACTGCCAGCTTTCCACAGCTTTTCGGTCGAGAGAGGTGAAGCGTCGCTTGTCACGTGCCCTTGAATTTAATGCCCGTGCTCGTTCGATTGTCGCGCCGGATGGGAGGCCGCCGCGTGTCATCCAAATCAAATGAAATGATTGCATATAAATATCGGATCTGCGGAGATAACCTCATTTTCGAAATCCCGCCGCAGAGTTTCAGAAAAACCCTTCTTCTTCTCTCCTTCTATCCCTAGTGTAACCCTCTTCACAGAGGTATCCCTTCTCTTGCCTTTCGTCTTTCTTTCTTCCTGTCTTTTTCTTTTATGATGCGGGGGTTTCTGATGAAGAGATCGTCCCTCTGGGAGATGATACCCCCGATTCTTCTGAATCCAATAATGCTCGAGTACCGGCGGGGAGATATTCTACCGCCGGTTATCCATCTATAATGACAGAAGAATAGCTCTCGGACCTTCGAGAGAGGTATCGGGTCCGGATTCCGTCATTTTTAGGTTACCTGGGAGAGGAGAGACAGTCGATGCACCGCCGCTAGGCTGTGTAGCCTTTTATGAATATTTTTTTCGGCTCGGCGTGCGTCTTCCTCTTCACCTATTCATCCGAAACTTCCTTCGCACTTATAAGATTGCCCCCGGCCAACTTATTGTAAATGGCTGGAGGGTGCTTATAAGTGCCTTCGTTCTCTGAAAACAGGCGGGTAATGAAGACTTGACCACTGAGGAGTTTTTGAGATTATACTAGTTGAAAAGGGCCCTAGCTAGTGAGGGTTGGTACTACCTCTGCTTCTAGCACTGGGATAACTTCATCCTGGAAAACCCATCCTCCAATTATCCCGGGTGGAGGAAAAAATGGTTTTACGTCTCTAGCAATTGGGAGTCAGAAGTGGGCTCCGACCCCAAAGGCCACAATGTTAACCGCTTCTTTAGCGAAGGTGGGTTGAGTTTCTGCCCCTTTGCCTGAAGAAAAAAGAATTTTACGCTGCTTCTGACTAATGTGCCCTCATCTTCTTCTTGCAGGCATTCCGATCAGAGCTAGGCTAAACTTGCGGGGAGGACTAAACGAAAAACTCATCAAGGTCTCCAAGCTTTCAGCGGCCGCGCGCAACGTTAACGTTGCCTTGGACCTTCACTGTCTCTCCACCGCGGGCCTGATTTCCTAAGAGGAGATGGCAAATGTGGGAGACAAAAGGGCCGAGTTGGGGTTGCTCCCCCGCTTGAAGGGCACGACTTCAAAAAGGCAAAAGAAGTCAGTAGTTGGTCCTTCAGCTGCGCCCGCTTAGTCAGAGGGGCCTACTCGCGGCTCACAACCGCATAATACTACTCAAGGGGGAGTTGCCATGACCCCTCCTACTGCTGCGACCCCTCCGGCTGGCTCCCGCGGTCAGTCGATAATCGAAGTCATCGACAACTCGCCGAAAGGCGATCGAACGGAGGCAAGTCTCCCTCCAAGGGAGATATCATGCGAGCCCAACACTGCTCGTGAATCAGCCGCACCTGCTTGGAGGACTGCGAATACTCGCGAGGCAGGATCTGGCGAGATGGTTGTAGCCTAACCCTCAGGGTCGGGAGTTTATGTCATCCCGCCATACTTGCATCCGATATGCAAGTTCATGTTCGATAACATTTCCCCCAACTCCTTTGGGGGCCTCCCTGAGCCAAGTCCAGAGGCTCTCTCCACCGACATAGTGGTGAGATTGATTCAGGTGACAACCTTCTCTCCGTTCCTCATTTTTCTTTGAATTATTTATGTGGTAGACTGCTCTAATTCTTCTTTCTTTGTTTGACCAGAGTCTGGACCTCACGCTATGAGTCAGGCACGACATCAATGCCACCCGTCGCATCGTCGATGACGTGGAGAAGAAGAAGAAAGCGATGGAGGGCAAGGTCCAGGGAAGGGACCGCATAATAAAGTCCCAGGAAGCCCAAATCGCCAAAATAAATGAGGAGAAGCAGATCCTCATCGCCAAGGTTCAAGCCCTGACTGATCGTTTTCAGTTATTGGACCTACATTTTGCGAAGCTCCAAGAAGTCCACACTAAGAGCGAGAGAGAGAAGGAGATTTTTCGTCAGGACAAGATCTCCCTCGAGGAGTAGCTCAAGGACTGTCGAACTAAGCTTGAAGAGGCTAGGAAGACTCTCACCCAGCTGAAGGACGATTCCATTCACTGGGAGGAGGAAAGAGTGGCTCTCCTCAAGATGATGTCTGAAGAAGGTCCTCACACCATACTGGAGTTCCGAACCTCTCAACTCTATGACGAGGAGCACTATGAGGCATATATCGCTGGTCGCGACTTCGCGGTCAGGGTTATGCAACAAATTACTCTTTCGTTCAACGTAAAGGAGTTCGAGAGAGTGGCCTTCGAGGTCGCAGCTAGAGAGCGAGCTGCAGCCGAGAATGAGGTCACAGGGGCTACTGACGCCCACCTGCTCACGAGGCCGGTCCTGAAGCGGAGAGTCGTGAGCTTGCCCTAGACGAAGACGACCGATCTTAGAATCGTCGCCCTTCTCCCTCTCTTTTGTTTTTTTATTTTGAAAAGAAATGTATCTCTGTAAATGATTTGACTTTTTTAGTCACTTGAAATGAAAATTACTCTTTCTCAATGCCATGTATCTTTCTCGTTTTTCTTCCTTTGCTGATCGCATGTTGAATGCTTGTATACTTAACTCATGAAAAAATGCGTTAGGCTCAATCCGGGGGTCGTGGTGACCATGTTCGTGTTGAGATAGACTGGTCTATTGATTGAGGCTTTGATTCTACCAAGGATAGAAGATTGGTCAAGAGAATATGTGTATTCTCTTCAGGGCTGTTTAGATCCAATAAAATGGAGAAGCGACCAAAAGACAGTCCATCTTTATTCGAATATCGTTCAGACTTACATCGAATTAAGGGAAATACCGTAGCAAATGTTCTACGTGCCAAGGGCGACATACAGGTCTTCCCTGCATGTCTTCGAGATAATAGGTACTGTGTCGCACAATTTTGATGACTCGATATGGACCCTCCCAATTTGGGTCCAACGACCGGGCAGGAATTCTGAGGTTCTGTCTGAGAACCAAATCGCAAAGCTGAAAAGCTCTAGGTCGGACTTTGGCATCATGATACCGAGCGATGCACTATTGATAAGCTGCTGCTCGAAGTTGGGATGCATCCCTTCGCTCTTCCAAGAGGTCAAGATGAAGCCTCAGACCTTCCTGATTACAAGTGGGATCATACTGCTTGATCCGATATGAGGGCACTTGAACTTCGACTGGAACCACTACGTCGGTGCTGAAGCCAAGGAGAAAGGAGTTTCTCCTGTTGATGTGCGAGTCATAGTCTTATAGGCACATAAGACTTCTGGCAATAGTTCTGGCCACATGCCTTTACATTCATCGAGCTTGGTCTTTAGATGATGTTTGATGATCTTATTTACTGCTTCAACCTGTCCATTAGCCTGAGGATGATATGGGGAGGTGCAAACACTAGGTATCTTCTATTTTTCGTAAAATTCTGCGAACGCAGCGTTGTCGAATTGCTTTCCGTTATCGGTGATTATAGTATGGGGGAGTCCGTAACGACATATGATGTTTCTCCACATGAACTTAGTGGTCTGTTTTTCAGTGATTCTGGCTAGTGGTTCTGCCTCGACCCATTTGGTGAAATAATCGACTACCACAATTGCAAATATGTTCTGACCTTTCCCGGTAGGCAAGGGTCCGATGATATCGACTCCCCATTGGGCGAAGGGCCAAGGGCCATCCATTGGCATCATTTGCTCGGACGGTACATGAGGTATGAGAGAATATCGCTGGCACTTGTCACAATCTTTTGGAGAATTCGATCGCATCCGCCTTCATAATGGGCCAATAATACCCTTGCCTCATCGCGTTAACGCCAAAAATTGGCTAACAGATGTTGGTCAAAGACCAACTTTGATTCTTTGTCGTCTGACCTCCAATCGAAGATGAATGGTGTAGATTGGGGAACCTGCAATCACCAAGAAAGGTTAAGACCACCGCCGGTTGGCCCGGCTTATGGCCCTCCGATGGCAAAGTCAGTATGGGTACTGTGATAGTAAGATGAAGTGTGAAATGTAAGCTTAGATATTATGTACCTTCTCATTGATGAAACCATTTATTTATATAGATCTGAATGTCCCATTCTGTTACGTAAGATACCGAGATCATCTACTGATTTCATGGGATAAGGTGCTTATCCTGCTTATCCTCAGATAAAGGAATAATCTAATCTAATTACTCATCTGGTCAATTACGTTCCTTGATAGCGATCCCTTGAGACACGGAGCCGTAGACGAAGATAAGCCCAAAATCAGCCTATACGTGCTACTGGTACTATAGGCTAAGGGATGTCATCGCTGATCATCAGTAGTTAAAGTTGCTCGCACATCAGAAGATGCTCGCGAGACAAGCTGCTCGCATATATAGGTTGCTGGTACTATGAGCTGAAGGACGTCCTCGCCAGAGACCAGAGACCAGAGATTAGAGTTGCTCACATGTTGGGAGCTGTTCATATCAAGAGTGCTCGCATTTTGGAGATGCGACCCCTTTCGTCGAGCGTGAACCAGGCTGGTCGCATTTTGGAAATGCGACCCCTTTCTTCGAGCACGAGCCGGGCTGGTCGCATTTTGGAGATGCGACCCCTTTCTTCGATCACGAGCTGGGCTGGTCCCATTTTGGAGATGCGACCCCTTTCTTCGAGCACGAGCCGGGCTGGTCGTATTTTGGAGATGCGACCGCGATTCCTCACTTCTCTTTAAAGCCAAATTTGTCTACAACAGCCTTATACGCTAAAGACCGTCCCTTAGGATGGTTACCACATGCCCCCTGGTGTATTTCATCCAGAATGCAATGTGCTTCTTCTGGGTGAAGACACCTTAAGTATGGTAAAGTAAAACTCTTGCGTAACAACGTACCGTTTTGTAAAGTATACCTGGCCGCACGATGACGAATTTGTCGTGCAGATTTCTTATCATCCGGGAGATGTCCATCTCTAAGATAGAGGACTATGGGGTTCATCCAACATGGAGAGGGATGAACGATGATCACTTTCTCGAAGGTTGTTTGATCGATACTTGGAGCATGAAAGTGTTCGATGGAAATAGATTGCGATAACTCAGATTCGGGTGCGGAGGCTAGTTTTGTCAAAGAATTTGTGAGTTTGTTCTTCTCGCAAGGGATGTGGATGATTTCATAATTCTTTAGCCTTGCGAGCAGGATGAGCACTCGGGATTTGTATAAAGCCATCCGCTCTTCTCTCGCCTCAAATTCACCGAGTACTTGACTGATTATGAGCTGAGAATCACTATGAATAAGTAAACTCTGAATCGAGAGGACGTTTGCTAATTTAAGACCGACGATCAAAGCTTCATATTCTGCTTCATTGTTTGAGACGTGAGAGTCAAATCGTAAGGCATATTGAAAGCGCAACCCGTCAGGAGCGACTAAGATTAAGCCCGCCCCGCTTTCGGTGGCCCGTGAAGACCAGTTCACAAAGAGCGACTAGGGGGTTTGGTCGCTGGTCATAGAGCTATCATCGGAGGAGGAATATGTGAATTCGACAAGGAAATCGGCCACGACCTGACCCTTGATGGTGGTTCTGGGGCAGAACAAAATATTATGCTCGCTAATCTCAATCGCCCATTTAGTTAATCGCACCGAAACCTCGAGTTTTTGAAGGACCTTCCTTAACGGATGGTTTGTCGGCACCAATATAGCGTGGGCTTGGAAATAGGGTCGCAGTTTTCGGATGGCAGTGACCAAGGTGAGGGCCAACTTCTCCATATTAGAATACCGAGTTTCGGCATCCACCATCGCTCAACTAATATAATAAACGGGCCTTTATACCTCGGAATCTTCTCTTGTTAATGCAGAACTAACGGCCGTAGAAGACACAGATAAATAAAGAAGAAGTTGCTCGTGTGCCACAGGTTTAGATAAAACGGGGGGTGCACTCATATATTGCTTCAGTTGCTGGAATGCTTCCTTGCACTGCGGTGTCCACTCCCAGTCAGTTTTGGCCGTGGCTCGGAGGAGCTTAAAGAAGGGTAGACACTTATCAAAGGCCCGCGAAATGAACCTGTTCAACGACGTGATGCGACCAGCCAGACGCTGGACATCTTTGAGAGTGGACGGAGACTTCATATCGATCAATGCCTTTATTTTTTCAGGATTCGCCTCGATTCCTCATTGGCTGACCATAAATCCAAGAAATTTTCTAGCGGACACTCCGAACGCACATTTCTTTGGATTTAGCTTCATCTGATACTTTCTCATTAAGTCAAAGGCTTCTCGAAGATCTGCGATGTGATCGTTTTCTACGACGCTTTTCACGAGCATGTCGTCGACATAGACCTCCATATTCCTACCGATTTGTGCGGCGAATATTTTATTGACTAGGCGCTGATAGGTGGCTCCCCCATTTTTAAGACCAAAAGGGATTACCTGGTAGCAATACAGGCCACGGTCAGTGATGAAGGCAGTGTGTTGTCGGTCGGGCGAATGCATCATAATCTAGTTATAGCCGGAATAAGCATCCATAAAACTAAGCAAGGCATGCCCTGCTGTCGAATCAACCAGTTGGTTGATTCGTGGAGTCGGGAAGCTGTCTTTTGAGCACGCTTTGTTCAAATCAGAATAGTCAACACACATTCTCCACTTGCAGTTAGCCTTTCGAACGAGGACCACGTTCGCGACCCATTCTGGGTACTCAACTTCCTTTATGAAATTGATCGTTAGCAGCTTCTCGACTTCAGCCTTAATTACCATTTACCTTTCTACAGTGAAGGCACGCCGACGCTGGTGAATAGGTTTATACTTTGGATCAACATTCAAACGATATGCTATGACGCTGGGGTCGATACCCGGCATATCACTATAAGACTAGGCAAACACATCTTGGTATTCGGTGAGGAAACGGACCAGATTTTCACGAAAGACACTACTTAAAGAGGATCCGACATAGATAATTCTGGACGAATTGTCTTCAAATAAGTGGATTGCAACTATCTCTTCCCCTGGAGTCCTGATTGGAGGGTGCTTTCCCTTGGATCCAACAATGTAGCCACCGGAGGGCTTGATGGATCTTTGGTCACCATCATAACTGGAGTTGCCTGGGCCTTCTTTCGGTCTTGTACGACGATCTCATAACATGCTCACACTTCCTTCTGATTCCCTCGTACAACTCCGACTCCATTTGGAGTAGGGAATTTGATGCATAAGTACAGAGGGTTTAAAGCTGCCCCTACCCTATTGAGAGAAGGTCGGCCCAAAATGGCGTTATACGCTGATCTCCGATCTACCACGAGGAAATTAACGAAGATAGTTGTTTTCGCTGGGCTTTCTCCGAAGGTAACTGGAAGGTCAATGTTTCCTTCCGGTGTTACCACTTCGCCCCCGAAGTCGACGAGAGGAGTTGAGATTGGTTTGAGCAGGCCCCTAGTGAGTGCCATTTTGTTGAAAGCCTCCGGGTAGAAAATACCAGCAGAGCTACCTGTATCCACCATAATACGATGAGTCAAATAATTTGATACCTTTAATGCGACCACAATGGAGTCTTCGTGAGGGAAGTGAATCCCTCCTGCATCTTCGAGAGAAAAAGAGATCGGAGGGTAGCTGAGTTTTGCTGTATCGGGCGTCTTTTCCAACCAATAGATATGCTGGGGCTTCTGAGACGCCTTGCGAGTATATGCTTTTCTTGAAGCTTGAGAATCTCCCCCACAAGCCGGCCCTCTAGCGATGGTCTGGATCTCACCAGTGGGTTTAACGTCTTCTTACGAAGTATGACAGTGAGGTGATTTCTTCTGGTGTGGCGGGGCTTCTGCCCTCTTACGTGACCGACCTTGTCGGACAACATAATCTTGAAGATGACCTTTCCGAATGAGAGGTTCGATGTGATCTCGCAGAGATATGCAATCTTGAGTGTTGTGCCCATGATCCTTGTGGAAATAGTAGTACTTACTCTTATCTCCTTTTTCGAGATCAGATTTGATCTTTGAAGGCCACTTCACGTAAGGCTTGTGTTTGATCTCCATTAATACTTTCTCAGGAGATTGAATAAGAGGGGTATAATTCTGATATTTACCAGAGTAAGGCCTCTTAGGGGAGTGGTCCCGCCGATCACATCGGTATTTTTTGTTAGGAGGAGAGATCTCCTCAGGCTTACGCTTCTTGCCCTGCATACCGTGACGTGCCAAAGCGACTTCTTCCGCATTGATGTATTTCTGGGCTTTTACTTGGAATTTCGCCATAGTTTTAGGGGGGTTTTTATCCAGGGCGAATCTGAATTTCTCGCTTGTAATTCCAGCTATGAGGGCGGTGAGGCCTTTATCTTCGGTATAACCTTCGATCTGGACGGCCTTTGCAGTGAACCGAACTGTAAACTCCTTTATCGTCTCCCCGTGCTACTGCATCAAGTCCATTAAGTGAGATGCCGGATGCTCCCCATAAATTGGGAAAGGAAGAGCTCCGATAGCTGTGAGAAAGACCTGATGGATCGGGGTTTTAGCCCCCGGAACCATGTACGCACTGCCTCTTTTAGGGTTAGGGAAAAAGCCCTACACATGATTTCTGAACCATGTCCCTCCAGCTCCACAAGAGACTGATACGTTTCCAGATGTTCGAGAGGATCGCCAGTGCCTTGAAGTGGAAAGATGAACCATCTTCTTGAGAGGCATGGTGGGAGAACTTCGATCAGTGATTAGAATGGCTAATCCTGATGATCCGATCCCACAGACGGCACCAATCTATTTACGTCGGATTTGGTAACAGGATCCTCCAGACGTTCGCCTTCCTTCAAACCAGCTTCCTTCCGAACCTGAAAAGGCACAAGGGAAAACTAAGGGTGGCCGGCGTCCAGCCGTTGGCCCTCAGAAGCTTAAGTTAGACGGGACATGGTCGTAAAGGAAACGATGAGATTTGGAGCTTAGAGATTGTGTACCTTTCTTATCGATGAAGCCATCCATTTATATAGATCCAAGTGACCCAATCTGTTACACAAGTCGTCCAAATTGCTACTGATTTCTGGGGATAAGATGTTTATCCTGTTGACCCCTAGATAAGGGAGCAACCTGGTCCAATTAAACCTCTAGTCGATTACGTTCCCTAATGATGATCCCCTGAAATTCAGAACCATGAATAAAGATAAGCCCAAAATCGATCTATATGGGCTGCTGGTACTATAAAGGCAGAGGATACTCAGGCTCGGAGGTAAATGCTCGCATGTTGAGATGCGACCCCTTTTGGCGACCATGAGCCGAGCTGCTCACATGTTGAGATACAACCCCTTTCGGCGACCACGATCCGAGCTGCTCGGATGTTGAGATGCGAACCCTTTCGACGACCACGATCCGAGCTGCTCGCATGTTGAGGTGCGACCCCTTTCGGCGACCACGATCCGAACTGCTCGCATGTTGAGATGCGACCCCTTTCGGCGACCACGATCCGAGCTGCTCGCATGTTGAGATGAACTATAAACGGAGGAGGCTCGCTTTAATACAATCTAATCACGACTTCTCTCAATCACTTTCTGATAGTGTCTTTCGACGACCAACTCTATCCTACAACACACAGGATCATTCAGAGTGATGGACATGTCCTCTAAATTAAATTTCTCAACAAATGGTTTAAGGCGTTGTCCATTAACTTTAAAACAGTTACCATTTACGGCATTCTCTATCTCGATAGCCCCATGAGGAAAAACTTCGTTAACAATGTATGGGCCGGTATATCGAGATCGCAATTTTTTTGAAAAAAGATGAAGCCGAGAATTATACAAGAGCACTTTCTGACCTTCATGGAAAGATTTCCTGAAGATGTGCTTGTCATGAACGGTCTTCATCCTACTCTTATAAATTCTTGAGTTCTCGTAGGCATCGTTCCGGATCTCGTTAAGCTCATTCATTTGGAGTTTGCGAAGTGAGCTAGCGTTGTCAATATTAAAGTTCAATGCTCGAATTGCCCAATAGGCTTTGTGTTCAATCTCCACAGGCAAGTGACAAGCTTTCCCATAGACAAGTCTATAGGGGGACATTCCAATGGGGGTCTTGAAAGCGATACGGTGAGCCCAAATCGCATCATCTAATCGCAGTAACCAATCTTTGCGATCTGGCCTCACCGTCTTTTCCAAAATCTGTTTGATTTTTCGATTGAAAATTTCAGCTTGCCCACTCGTTTGTGGTTGGTATGGGGTACTCACTTTATGCCTAATGCCATATTTCTTCATTAAGGCTTCAAAAGGCCTATTGCAAAAGTGAGAACCACCATCACTAATGATGGCTCGAGGCGTTCCAAATCTGAAAAGTATATTTTCTTTAAGGAACTTTAGAATCGTACGATGATCGTTGGTTCTACATGGAATAGCCTCTATTCATTTAAACACATAGTCTACGGCAAGCAATATATAGACATGTCCAAAAGATGAGGAGAATGGTCCCATGAAATCGATGCCCCAACAGTCAAAGACTTGAAGATGTTAAATTGGGGTAAGAGGCATTATATTTCGATGGGATAATCCTCCTAACTTTTGGCAACGCTCGCATGCTTTGCAAAACTCGTGGGTGTCTTTAAATAGAGTGGGCCAATAAAAACCACATTGCAGAATTTTTGCAATGGTTTTCTTGGTGAAAAAATGACCCCCACATGCTTGATCATGGCAAAAGGAGATGACAGAATTATGTTCATCATCAGGGACACATCTCCTAATAATTTGATCTGGGCAATATTTAAACAGTAAAGGTTCATCCCAGAAAAATCTGCACACTTCCCTTAGAAATTTTCATTGATCCTGCGCAGTCCAATGAGTTGGCATCGCACCTGTGGAAAGATAGTTGGCTATGTCAATGTACCATGGTGGATGCGTAGCAACAAACAGCTGCTCATCATGGAATGAGTCCTCAATAGGTGACTCGTCAATGGAATTAGGTAGGACTAGGCGGGATAGATGATCCGGCACCACATTTTCTACTCCCTTCTTGTCCTTGATCTCCAAATCGAATTCTTGAAGGAGTAGGATCCATCTAAGCAAACGGGGTTGGCATCCTTCTTAGAAAGAAGGTGTTTCAGCACCACATGATCTGTGTAAACAATGACCTTGAATTCTATTAAGTAAGGCCTGAATTTGTCCAAGGCAAAGATGGCGGCTAGGAGCTCCTTCTCCGTAGTCGAGTAATTGACTTGGGCGGGATTTAAGGTCCTACTCGCATAGTAGATAACATGGGGTTTCTTATCCTTCTTTTGGCCTAACACTGCCCCAATAGCATAATCACTCGCATCGCACATCAACTCAAAAGGTACGGACCAATCCGGTGGTTGCATGATAGAGGCGGTTGTTAACATGTCTTTTAGCTTTGAAAAAGCTACTTGACATTCGGCACTCCACTCAAATTGGTTCTCCTTTTGGAGAAGGTTACAAAAGGGCCTTGAGATATGACTAAAATTCTTTATGAACCTTCTATAAAAACCGGCGTGTCCAAGGAAGGACTGCACATCGCGTATACTTTTGGGTGGTGGTAGATTAAAAATTATATTGATTTTGGCCTGATCTACCTCTATTCTATTAGACGAGATGATATGTCCAAGGACTATTTGTCACGCCCCGAAATTCGCGACTCGAGTACAACAACCCAAAGCCCGAGTTCCAAGGTGTGAATTGAAAATTTGAGCGTAGATTCCATGAGATTCCATTCCACACATCGCATAACTAAAATAAATCTCAAATATAAAGTTTCTTTTCCACTAATATCTTATTACATTGAATTTTACAAGAAAAAATAGATCAACTACAGTTGGCGTTTGAGTAACACGTGACCATCTGAATACTCTGCTCTGTCTACGTCTTTTCCTTCCTGAAAACCTGCAAGAACTGTGGTGATTTTGGTGAGCTAAAAGCCCAGTGAGGTCATTTCCATCACAGGTAATATTTCAGTTAATAAAAGATAGGACGTGAATCATCAACGGATAAAATTGTATGAAATATACAAGGATAAGGTTATGATTGATACACTTTATGATTTATTATCAATAGAACATGATTATCATGATGTCATGTATGTCATGATACGTGTGAGAGCAATAAACTTCTAGGAACTCGCTGCCACTGAACATTAGGAACCTGTCGCAAATCAACCATGCTCACCTAACCGATACAGCCAGGCGGCAAATCAACCATGCACGCCAGTGGGCAAATCAACCATGCACCACTGATCCAACCGAGCAAATCAACCATGCTCCATAAGTGAAACGACCAGAACTCGCTGCCACTAAACATTAGGAACCTGTCGCAAATCAACCATGCTCACCTAACCGGTACAGCGAGGCGGCAAATCAACCATGCACGCCAGGAGTCAAATCAACCATGCTCCTGTTCTGTCGCAGTGTATAATGAATGCGTATGTCATGAGTTATGGAAGCACTTCTTCAAGCATACAATGCATATCAAATTCAAGTCCAATCACACCATGCATGTGTTTACTTTATTCAAGTAATTCTTTATCTCAATTTAGTTATTGTCAATCGAGGAATTTAAGAAGATCATCGCGTAAGGTTTAGTGTTACGAATAACTAAGGTTGTTCCAAGAGTTATGTATTGTACATTATCTAAACCTAAGTTGTTGTCGATTAAGAAGTTTAAGAATAATGTCACGTGGAATCTTGAGAATATTATTTGTATCTAGGGGCGCATGTTGGCGACATCACCTGTATGAAATCCTACATTGAATTGTCGTGGAATTCTAACATGTACATTAAAAAGGAAAACTTGATAAAATTAATTCAATAAGAAAAGGATAATTGGCAGGTGAAATTTAAGGATATAGATAGGAGGTGAATGGATCCCTTACCTAGGATCAAGTTTATGACTTTACGTTAAAGTTAGAAAGAGATCGATGGATGGATCGTTACCTACGAACCATGTTGAAGGATAACATGGAAATTAAACATCATACTTGGAAAGAAAACAAATTAAATGGAAGAGACATTAACTAGAAATTTCTATGATGAATCACTCACCTATGGCAGGTCCTAAGCTCCAAATCGAGTCTGAGTTGGCTCAGCGAGTCGACTCGGTTGGAGGAAGACACTTCTCCTTCTTTCTTCTTTCTTTCTTCCTTTTTTTTTCTCCTTCCTTTTTCTTTCTTCTTTCTTCTTTCTTTTGGCCTGGGACGCTGCCCCAGCATCAATAGCAGCAGTACTCTTTCTCTCTCTCTGTATCTCTCTCTCTCTCTCTCTCTCTCTCTCTCTCTCTCTCTCTCTCCCCTAATGTCTCACTCTCTCTCTCTCTAACGGATCTCTCTCTCTCTCTCTCTCACTCTCTCTAACGTTTTCTGAAGAGAGGAAGAGATAGATGATGGGCTTTTATAGCCGTGTAAACAGTCCCACGATCGGACGTGGGGTTGACAAGCTTTCCTATTCCAAGAAGGATTCAATTCCTTGTATCACGTATCCTACACGTTTGGGACCATTGGGAAGATAGGTGGGGTCCACACGACCCTAGTACAGCCGTTCTTGTACGCCCATGCAAGGCGGAATGCGAGATCTTGGCGGTTTTTAGCTACCATTGATTGTAAATCACGGACCGGCGTACACTATACACGAAGTAAAAGATAAAACAAAAACTTCAAAAGGGCTGTCTACTATCGAGGGGAGGTCGGATGGACGGCTTGGATTGACTATTGGGGCTCACCCTGATGAACGCAAGGTGGCCCAAAGCTTCCAGCGGACGGACGCTGTTACGTAAAAGATGAAGAAGAAGACTCGTGCTTGGCTTCTTTTTCTTCTTCTTTTTTGTACGTAACATGCACGTGTAATATAATTTTTATCCTCCACTTGTAAGTGGGGTCTACTTGTAGTGAATTTAGCTAGTTTCCTTCGTCCAACTAATGGCCAACATAAAGTTAGCCGTCGATGAGAAAAATGAGGCAGATCCGAGTTGAGGTGGAGATGTGGATGATGTGGATCTTGGTGTTCTTGGTTTTAAACGGTTGATTGAAGTGGGGTACACAAGTGACGAGCGGTCACAGGATTTGGACGGACCGAGTTTGGATGGGGTCCAGTTCTGCTGAACGAGCTAGATTTCTCATTGGGGCCCACTGTGATGGACGTTGTGAGATGTCTGAGACGGCAGCGACTATTACGTGGAGAAGAATTCGTATCGACTTTATATATATATATATATATATATATATATATATATATATATATATATATATATATATATATATATATATATAACGTGCGTTGCATGTACATGCGATAAAACCTACTGTCCTTACGAGTGCGGTCCACCCTAGGTGAATCTGGACCATTTTATCCGTCTAATAGGTGGAAAACATAAAATTAATCGTTGAAAAGAAAAATAAGGCAGATCCGAATTGAGGTGGGCCACTTATGGCCCAATTTCTGATTGGGGCATTTGTGGGATGATTGGACGGCTGAAATTTGAAATGTATGATTAGATCGTGTCCTAAAACTAGTATATAGAGTTTCGTGTGAAAATGATTTCCGAAAATCATAAAACTTAAAAAGGTGGTATAACTTAAGTTTAACTAATGGCATTTTCGTAATTATCATAAATTTACGAGTTTTATAAAATATATCACTTCCATGTTGTTCTAGGGTTTATTCTAAGCAACTTTAATAAAGTGACCATGTAGTAATTCCCTACGGATGATTTATTATTAATTTATCAATATTTCAATTTATTTAAATTATTAAATAATTAACTAAATTATAATTTAAATTATTCTAAAATCCTAGGGTGTTACAAACACACCCGAGCAGGTTCATAGGGCCAAGAAATCATTGGTCTAAGCATATGCCTTGTGACGGACATAATGTACGGGTCATATTTATGGACAGACATGTGTACGGGATGATGTACGGCGGATTACATTGATCGCGTAATTCGAAATCGGAGTGGACGGTTAAATCTTCTGGTCTAGCAACGATAGATCATCCTAACGGTCAGTTTATTGATTTAGCTAAGTATACTGAGTTTTCAAAGGCTTTAAAAAGTGTTAGAATGCGTATAAAAGTATATACGTGTGTGTATGCGTGTGGACAACACAGCCTAGAATTTAAATTTTTTACGTGTGAACATGCACTCGTGTACTTACTCGTGTGTCCAAATTTTCGGGGTATTACACTATTCCTCTTTGTACCATGAATGAAATGACACTTTTCTCATTTTAAAACAAGGTTCTTCTCCTCGCACCTTGTTAAGACCAACTTCAAGTGATTGAGGCACTCATCAAAAGTACAACCAAAAATAGAAAAATCGTCCATAAATACCTCGAGAAATTCACCCACCATGTTTGAGAAAATACTCAACATGCATCGTTGGAATGTGGCAGGTGCATTACATAGCCCAAATGGCATTCTTCGGTATGCGAAGGTGCTAAACGGGCATGTAAAAGTGGTCTTCTCTTGGTCTTCTGGGGCTATCTGATTTAATTGTAACCAGAATAGCCATCTAGGAAGCAATAAGAAGAATGACCTGCTAACCTCTCTAAAATTTGATCCATGAATGGGAGAGGGAAGTGGTCCTTCCTAGTGACCGTATTTAGCTTCCGATAATCAATGCACATACACCAACCGATGGTTACTCTAGTCAATATAAGCTCGTTGTTGGCGTTTTCTATGATGGTAATATCGGATTTCTTAGGGACAACTTGGGTAAGACTTACCCATTGGCTATCCGAGATGGGGTAGATAATACCCACATTAGTAGCTTTAATACCTCGACTTTGACAACCTCCATCATATTTGGATTTAGCCTTCGTTGAGGTTGTCTAGTCATTTTTGCATTTTCTTTAAGGTGTATACGGTGAGTTCAAACCGAAGAGTCTATCCCCTTGAGATCCACTATTGTCCAACCTATGGAACCCCTATGTTCTTTGAGTAGCTCAATCAACTTGGGCTTTTGGTCTTTCCCATGGTGTGAGGCAATGACAACCGAGAATGTTTCTTCTTGACCCAAGTATACATATTTAAGCTCGGATGGCAATGGTTTAATGTCAAGCTTCGGTGGTTTGATGTTAGACAATAGAGGCCTTGATGTGGTTGGTGGCGATCTTTTAAAATGGGGCCTCCACCGGCTAGTATCAACTACCGATTTCTCAATATTCAATGCTTGCACAATTTCATTAATGATGGGGTCTTTGGAATCTCGAAATGTGTCAAGCATGTCTCCAACCTTTCTAGTGGTTCAAGTTGGAGGCGCTCTTCTTCTTCAAAAGATTCGAGCATGTTTACCTCGAAGAGCTCGTCGTCATCAACATCCCTATGCCTTTTGCCCAAGTGGAACACGTTCACATCTAATGTCATGTTCCCAAAGGATAATTGCATCACCTTGTTCTGGCAATTGATGATTGCGTTTGATGTAGGAAGGAACGGGCGGTCTAAAATTACCGGTATTTGAGAGTTAGCATCTATAATCGGTTGTATGTCTAAGACGATAAAATCTACCAGGTAGTAGAGTTTGTAAACTTGGACTAGAACATCCTAAACTATCCCTCATGGTACACGGATGGATCTATCAGCGAGTTGCAACGTAGTTTTGGTGGGCTTTAATTCACCGAATACAGGATTAAGTTTACGCTTGCCCCCAAGTCTAGCAATGCACGCTCAATCCGGTAGTCTCCAATGATACATGAGATTGTGGGACTACCGGGATCTTTGAATTTTAGGGGGGTCTTTTGAGTGAGAATGGCACTCACTTGCTCATTTAAGAAGGCCTTTTGCTGCACATTATATTTGCATTTAATTGTGCTTAGGTCCTTTAGAAACTTGGCATAAGAGGGGATTTGTTTAATGGCATCAAGCAATGGAATGTTTATCTTAACTTGTCTAAAAATCTCTAAAATATCATGAGAGTTTGGGAGAGATTTTGGAGCAACCAATCTCCAAGGGAATTGTGCTACGGGCTTGTAAACGCGTTCCGTTTCTTGTGGGGCTAAGTTAAATCCGTTCTCATCCTCAGAATTTACCGGATAATTAGGCTTGTCGGCCTTCATCAGAATAGTTTTATCAATTTGTTTACCACTTCTAAGAGTGGTGACGAATTTGGCTTGCTCCATATGTTGGTTGGATAGATTAAGAATGCTTACTTCATGTACTTGCTTTAGATTGGGCTGAGGTTGGGCCGGAAAGGTCCCTTCCCTAGCATTCAAGCGTCCCTTAATCTCATCAACCGAGAATTTAAGCTCTTGGAATATTTGCTAATTTTCTTGATTGATTTGCGTTTGCCCTTGCATAAATGCTTTTAAGGTGTCCTCCATTGATAATTAAGGTGGGGCCATATTTTGCATGGGTGGCCCTCCTTGAGAGTTGGTAGGATTGCCCGTGGGAGCATTCTTCCAACTGAAATTTGGGTGGTTCTTCCAAGTAGAATTGTACGTATTACCCACCGGTCCATTAAAAGGTCGTTGATAACCATATGTAGCATTTGCATGTTCATGTAACACCTCTTGAAACGCAGGAATTGTAGGACAATCTTGCGTAGTGTTTAAATTGGTGAAATAAATCTCACACGTGGTCTCAATAGCTTTATTGGACTTTAAAACTCCACTCTTACTAAGTTCCATGGCCTTGATCTTCCTTGTGAGGCTGGCTAACCTTGCATTTACATCATCTTCCTCGAGGATATAAATCCCTCCTTCTCCTTTTCTTGAGTAGGCTTGGGGTTATTAGATTTATCCGAGGTATCCCATGATTGGGCATTCTCGACTAACATATCTAAATAACTCCAAGCTTCATTTAGATTTTTGCTCATAAACTCGCCGTTCACATCATCTCTACAAATTGACACATATTGGAACTTAATCCATCATTGAAGAAGTTTATGGTTTGCCAACTTTTGTAACCATGATGTGGGCAAGCAAGTAGGAGGTCCTTAAACCTTTCTCAACATTGGAAGAATGATTCACTCTCTTTAGCTAAAAAACTCATTATAGCTCTTCGAAGGCTGTTCGTTTTATGAGCCAGGAAGAACTTTTTCAAGAATTTTCGGGTCATCTCGTTCCATGACCCTATCGAATGTGGTCTAAGAGAGTGAAGCCAACTCTTGGCTCTTTCTTTTAATGAAAAGTGAAAAAGTTTAAGTTTAATGGCATCTTCCGAAACATTAGTGTATTGCAAGGTAGTCACCACTTCTTCAAATTCCTTTAAGTGCAAATATGGGCTTTCAGAGTCTAGCCCATGGAACTTTGGTATAAGTTGAATCACACCCAGCTTTATATCAATATTTCCCCCGGTTGGTGTAAGACCACGCACGAGGGTGTAGTTGCACGGGCTGGTTGTAGGTAGTCCCGTAATGATCTCATTGGAGGAACGTTATGTACCTCATTCTCTCCTACTCCCTCTTGATTTGCATTTGTAGTTGGAGTGGGGGGGGGGGGGGGGGGGGGGGGGATTCCTTAAAGGTGTTTGATCCATACTCCCCAAGCTATCACAATGCTCTTGGTATTTTCGGACTCATTTATGGACTGATAATGGTCTAACTAGACCACTTTCGGATTGGAGACGATTAGAGTGGTCACGTTCCCAACGGGACATAAACCACTCAACTAAAAACTAAACTAATCCTAAGTCCTAAAATCTAAAATCAATCAAAAATCTAAAATTGAAAAGTATGTAAAAAAGCACTAAGTTAGAAGGATTTTACCCGATTTGCTTGAACTAGAGAAAAAAATCCTATAAAGCAAAACAATATGTTAGTTCTAGGAAATAAAAAAAAACCTATCTACTTCTACCTCCACAGGCAATAAAACAATTTGGAACCGTTATCTAAATTCCTTGGCAATGGCGCCAAAAACTTGTTCGCTCGCCTTAAGTGCAAGGCTGCGATGTAGTAATAAATCTTGGTAAGACTGAGGTCGATCCACAGGGAATTAAAAAACAGCTTCTAAACTATTCCAGCAACTAGGATTGCAGTGATTAAGAGATTTAATTGAGAGAGTTTATGTTAAAACAGTAACTTAAGAAAAACAGTAATTAAGGAACTAAGGCCTTCAAGGATCCACTTGTAACAATCCCATGTTAATCCAACCAATCCAAGCATAAACACAACTAGATTTGAAGTTCTATCTTTCATCTAGTTGGAAGATAAAGCATTAAACACATTCAATCCCACTTAAGTTGAACTTCCAAGTTCTAGTCCCATTCAACCACATAGTATTCAAAATCATAGCCTTCGGAGTAACAGCCATGCCTATGGATTATGGCATGCTCAAGGATTACCATAATTCGAATCCAATCAAGCAAAACATGATAATCTTAGAGAATTGCAAGGAATCCATGTCCGGAGCACATGAACTCTCATAAAACTTCTAAAAATATCAACTTTATATGAACTAGAATATGCAAAATTCAAACTTGAAGTGAAACTCCTTGAATCAAACTGAATTAAACATGAAATTGGCTACAAGCTTCACCTCTCAGCCTTAGCTGAGAGATTCTAGCTGAGCATTGTCATACTATAACTAAAACTCAATGAAAAAGACATAAAAAGCATAAAAACCCGGAGTTGGGAAGGTTGCAAACGTTCCACGATGGCTTCCTTCACTTCCCACGAAGTTCCTCAGCTTCTATGATGCCCTAAGAAGAGACCCTAGGTGTTCTTTTATAGTCAGGAAGCTCTACCGCGTTGGAATCTTCCAGAATTACGTAGCACTTACGCACTGTGCAGAAAATCCCAAAAGTGGATTTAGAAATCGCTGATTACGCATGGCCAACCGGTCTTGACTGGTTGGACTGGACTGGCCGTCCGGTCATGACCGGTCGGACCTTGTCTATTATAAGTCCAGCGAGCACAGGGAGGTCTCTGACCTGATGGCCGACCGGTCAAACCAAACTGGTCCTTACTTCAGCGACTTCCAGGGAATGGGCAGCAGGGTGGCCAACCAGTCTTGACCGGTTTGGCTCCCTTGGCCGACCGGTCATGACCGGTCGGACCTCTTCTTTCTTCCTTTCTTTCTTCTCTTTTCTCCCTCTTTCTTCTTCCTTCTTTGGTCCACCTTGGGCCTTCATTCAAGGTGCTCTCATATGCTATTTTTCGTTACAAATTGGGCGAAGTTGCTCTCATTCCTACAATCACAAAACATGCATTAGATGGGCATTTTAAACATGCAAACCATACATATAATGTGATGTAATGGGCTATATCATGTATAAATTGGAGGTTCAACATGAGGAACAAGAGAGTAGGCTAATAGCCACTTTAATAGATCATAAGACCGCAATTGGATGGTCAATTGTGGATCTCAAAGGCATAGACCCACTAATTTGTACTCATCACATACACCTTGAGGAAAATGCGAAGACATTTAGACAACCACAAAGACGCCTCAATATAAACATGAAAGAGTGGTTAAAGCTAAGGTGGTGAAACTATTGGATGTGGGTATCATTACCCAATATCCGATAGTCAATAGGTGAGTCCAACTTAAGTGGTGCCTAAGAAATTCGGAAAAACCATCGTAGCCACTGTTAACAATGAACTCGTACCAACCAGAGTCACTACCAGCTGGAGAATGTGCATTGACTACAGGAAGCTAAACACAGTCACAAGGAAAGACCACTTCCCCTTACCGTTTGTTGATCAAATTTTAGAAAGGTTGGAGAGTCATTCCCTTTTTTGCTTCCTTGATGGATATTCAGGGTATAACCAAATAGAGATTGCCCTAGAGGACTAAGAGAAGACAACATTCACATGTCTATTCGACACTTTTGCCTATCGAAGGATGTCGTTTGGACTATGCAATGCCCCTACCACTTTTCAGCGTCGTATGTTGAGTATTTTTTCTGATATAGTAGGAACGATTCTTGAAGTCTTCATGGACAATTTCTCAGTATTTGGTTGTAACTTTGATGAGTGCCTTATACACTTAAAAATTGTTTTAAAAAGATGTGAAGAAAAGAACCTCGTGTTGAATTGGGAGAAATGTCATTTCATGGTTCAAAAGGGAATAGTCCTTGGTCACATCATCTCACAAAAAGGAATCGAGGTGGACAAAGCTAAAATTGATCTTATCTCTACCCTTCCACCACCCAAAAGCGTACGAGATGTGCGCTCCTTTTTAGGACATGCCGGATTCTATAGACTGTTCATAAAGGACTTTAGTTCACTCTCTCGTCCTTTATGTAACCTCCTTCAAAAGGAAAACTCATTCGAGTGGAATGAGGATTGTCAAAATGCCTTTGACAAACTTAAAGGCATGTTGACATGTGCTCCCATAATGTAACCACCTGATTGGAGCCTTCCTTTTGAAATAATGTGTGATACGAGCGACTGCGCTATTGGGGTTGTGTTAGGATAAAGAAAAGAGAAGAAGCCATGCGTCATCTACTATGTTAGTAAAACTTTAAACTTGGCTCAAACAAACTATGCCACGACAGAAAAAGAACTTTTAGCCGTAGTTTTTGCTTTAGACAAGTTTAGGTCCTACTTGATCGGATCCAAGATCATCATATTTACCGACCATGCCGCACTTAAGTACCTTCTCTCTAAGAAGGATGCTAAGCCATGCTTGTTAAGATGGATCCTCCTACTCCAAGAATTTGACATAGACATATGAGACAAAAAGGGAGTAGAAAACGTTGTGGTTGACCATCTCTCTAGACTTGTTCTCACCGATTCCCCTAAGACAACAGCAATCAATGACATGTTTCCTGATGAACAACTTTTTAAAGTCTCCAAATTATCATGGTACACAGACATTGCTAACTATCTTGCTATATGTACAATTCCAACACATTGGAACAAGTAAGATAAGGATAAGTTTTTCAACGAGGTGAGAAAATTCTTGTGGGACGACCCATACTTATTCAAGTATTGTCCCAATCAAATTATAAGGAGATGTGTACTGGATGATGAGCAACACAGTATCATCTCCTTTCGTCATTCACAGGCTAGTGGTGGCCACTTTTCGGCTAAGAAGACCACAGCCAAAATTCTGCAATGTGGGTTTTATTGGCCCACCATGTTCAAGGATACTCATGAGTTTTACAAAACGTGCGAGCCTTGTTAGAAATTAGGAGGAATAACCCGTAGAAATATGATGCCACTCAATCCCATCTTACCAATCGAAGTTTTTTTTTTATATTATTGGGGCATCGATTTCATGGGTCTTTCCCATCTTCGTTTGAAAATTTATATATATTTTTTGCCGTCGATAATGTTTCAAAATGGGTCGAGACGATTCAATGCCAGAACGATGATCATAAACCTGTCATTCGTTTCTTAAAAGAAAACATCCTTTCCCGATTTGGAACACCTTGAGTCATTATAAGCGATGGAGGATCTCACTTTTGTAACCGCCCATTTGAAGCTTTAATGAAGAAATATGGCGTAAATCACAAAGTGATCACTCCCTATCACCCACAAACAAGTGGACAAGCTGAAATATCCAACAGGGAGATTAATCATATTTTGGAGAAAACAGTGAACCCCGATCACAAAGATTGGTCGCTTCGACTCACCGATGCGCTTCGAGCTTACCGTACGGCATTCAAAACCCCCATTGGAATGCCCCCTATAGACTTGTCTATGGGAAAGCTTGTCACTTGCCTGTGAAATTGGAACATAAGGCATATTGGGTAATAAAGAAGATGAATCTCGATTCTAACAATGCGAGCTCGTTACGCAAACTTCAATTGAATGAACTTACGGAAACCCAGAATGAAGCCTATGAGAACGCGAGAATTTACAAGGACAAGACCAAGGTGTTCCATGATAAGAACATCATTGTAACACCCGTACCATAATTAGCCCTCCGTTCACCTCGTTTCCGAGCACTACATACTCGAAATAGTCCAAACTAGCGAGTTTCGATCAGACACCCTATTTTAGTACCACAACGACCCGAGACTTGTACTCCAGCGACCGCGCTGACGCCATGACTCTAACGCCGCGCGGCACGTTCCGTTTCAATACCTAGCTTGAAAGATGCGTACTTGTGCGCAATCAAGGCGGGCCACGCTACACATGCATGGTGTGGGCCCCACTTGCACAAATCCCTAGGTTGTCCCATCAATTAATCAAACATCCCATCAATCAATCAAGCATCAATCAATCAAGTACATCCCTCTCTCTCCTTACAAGTCAACTAAAGCCCATACCTCCCATGCCATCCTAGCCCCCTCCCATGCTAGCCATCATCATCACATCACTTAAGAAACCCCCCCCCAAGCAATCTCACATTCATAATTTCCAAGTTAGAGAGAGAAGAAGGAGAAAGAAAGGAGAGAGAGAGAGAGAGAGAGAGAGAGAGAGAAGAGACTAAGAAGAGAGAGAAAGAGATTAGAGGGAGGAACCAAGCTTGGAGGGCCCCAACCATCATCCGGACCGTCTGATCGTCAACCTGACCCAATCCAACCATTCATATTTCGAAGTGAGTGCAAGGGGAACATAAACTCTCCATTTTCTTATTGCCTTTCATTTTCTTTTTGTTTGGGCCCACCTTGTGATGGACAGTCAGATGGATGGATTGGATCATCCATGAATGGGCCCCACATACCTGTTAATATTAATAATATATATATATAAAAGAAAAAAAAGGGAGAGAGAGATAGCAGCTGGAACGAGCAGTGTCCAGAGGACGCTGCTGCCCAGCAGCACAATGGGACGTGGGAGTGGGGTCCCCACTCCACTCGTGGGACCCACCTTGATGTATGGACTTAATCCACACCGTTCGTCTGTTTCTCCAGCCCAGTTTAGGACTGGACCCCAAAAATGAAGCAGATCCAGATCTCAGGTGGACCAAACCATAGAAAACAGTGGAGGCAAGGATGCCCACTGTTGAAACTTTCGTGGCCCACCGTGAGGTTTGTAGACCGAATCACCAGTCCAATATTGGACTCTATGGGTTCATCATGAGCTGGGGAACATGATGAATGGTGTGGATCGCCCCCAAGTGGGCCCCACTTGATAAATAAAAGAAAAAGAAAAAAGAAAAAAAAAGGGCACTTCCGGACGCTGGACGTTCACACGTCAGAGACGCTGAAATTGTCCAGCGTCTGCATGGCTGAATGGGGTCCCCACTCGTGGGACCCACCTTGATGTTTGTGATCAATCCACGCCGTCCATCTGTTTTCCCAAATCATTTTAGGGCCAGGGCCCAAATCTGAATCAGATTCAAATCTTAAGTGGATCGCACCACATGAAACAGTGGAGAAAATGATGTCTACTGTCGAAACTTCCTCGGCCCACATTGATGTTTGTAGACCTCGTAACATACCCAATATTGGGCTCATTTGGTCCCCCATGAGCTGGGGAACCTGATAGACGGAGTGGATCGTCCTCTTGTGAGCCCCACTCGATCAAAACCAAGAAAACACAAAAAAAGGAAAAACAAACAAAAAATAGAGTCTCTCAGCGTCTCTGACGCTGGGCGCGCGGCGCCCCAGCAGGTGGCCCACTCGTGGGACCCACCATGATGTATTTGTTATATCCAAGCCGTCCATCTGTTTTCCCAGATAATTTCAGGGCCCAAGCCTGAGTATTAAGAAGAACCTGATCTTGGGTGGGCCTCACCACAGGAAACAGTGAGGATGAATGTTTACTGTTAAAACCTTTTCAGGCCCCACTGTGAGGTCTACTTACCATCTAATCTGTTTTCAAGGACACACAGACCTGGATGAAAAGAAAACACATATATCAGCTCGGTCCAAAACCTTTTGGGCCACGAGTGTGGTCCACGCTGGAGGCAGCGTGCTGGACACGCTGCCCAGCAGTGGCCCACCTCGTGGGACCCACCATGATGTTTATTTGAGATCCAACCTGTTCATAAGTCCACACAAGTGTGGAAGAAGGGAAAACAAAAATATCAGCTTGATCAAAAACTCAGTTGGGCCCACCTAGAATGTATGTGCCTTATCTACTCCGTCTATATGTTTTTCCAGCTCATGTTAGTGGCTGAGCCCAAAATTTAAGCATATCCAAATGGCAAGTGGACCATGCCACGGGAAACAGTGGGAATAATGATTTTCCACCGTTGAAACCTTCCCAGGCCTTACAGTGATGTTCATTTGTCATCCAACCTGTTCATAATATCACATGGATATGGAAGGAGGGGAAAACACAAATATAAGCTTAATCCCAAAAACTAAGGCCACCCCAAGGGGTCCCACGCTGCAGACAGCGTGCGTGCGTGCGCTGCCCAGCTGGTGGCCCACCCTGTGGGTCCCACCATGATGTATTTGTTTTATTCATGCTGGCCTTCTGTTTTTCTACGCCACTTTAAGATATGGCCCCCATAATGGGGCAGATCCAAACGTTAAATGGACCACACCCGCAGGGAATAGTGGCATTGATGCCCACCATTGAAAACTTCATTGGGGCCACTGTGATGGTCATTTTCCATCCAACCAAAGGTTTTGGGCCCATCTTTGGGGTCCACCTTGATGGACGCATTGTGTAGCATGCCAACCGTCTGACCGATGAGTGGGGCCCGATTTGAATGGGCTTCACTTAGGAAATTGTGGTGATTGAATACCTACCACTGAAACTTCCTAAGACCGATGATGTGTATTTGCTATCCGACCAGTGGGCGGGACCCACCATGGTCCTTCCTTTGATATATGTGTTTTATCCATGCCGTACACTATTTTTGTCGGCCTATTTTGTATGTGCAAGCCCAAGTATGGGGCCGATGTGGTATCAAGTGGGCTATGCCGCGAGGACCTTTACATTTCCAATGGGGCCCACAGTTCGGGTCCCACTCTCTGTATATATATTGGGCCATTTAATGCCAACATTACACGATATGTCTGGTAACATGCTAGTATACTTAGCTTGATAGGTCACACTGATAATATGCTTAGTGTAATGAATATCATGCCCACTCATTTGTGCATACGCATCATATGTATGCCTGACTGTGGATGATGTTGAACATAGCATATGCCTTACAGCTTGAGATACTTAGGGGACCCGTATGAGATGGGGTCACCCCACATGATCGTGCGGTATGCGCAGGTTTGGTGTATGGCTTTGACAGTATGACTCAAGCATCTCGCATTATGCATGTCATGATCAGATTCTCACCCCAGCGGCATCGGGGTTGTGACCACCACAGCCACATCGTGAGTGGTAGAAATGGACACCGAAAATATGTTCTAACACTTGGACGCCAAAGATGTCCTTGGGTGAAAGTCCCTAAACCCTGTGATACCAGTAGGATGCTCCAATGTCTAGACCGAGTGGATTTATGAGCGCATGAGGGCCAAATACCAGTAGACCGCGTCTCCCACTGTGTCGGGGTCGGTTGGAAAGGGGTGTGACCTTACCCGCCCGGGTGCAGAGGGTTATATACTAGGTTGAGTCTGACCAGCTCGTGAATGGGTTCGCTATCGACGAGCCGGGTGGATTCCCTTGTATGTCATTGACGAGGCGGATAGTGAGGTCTCTTCCACTCGCTTGGTTATGCGCGCGATGGGCAGCAACCAATGTCTGGAGTGTACTAGACCCCAGTGATGTCCCAGTGGTAAACCGTATGATATATGGCAGTCGAGGATTGACATGCGTACATTGCATCTTTAGCATATGACACTCGGCCATATAGGCCCCTGCATTGCATAGCCTTGGGATGGCTAATAACATTCATAGACTTGGTAGTGTGGCCTTCCATCATTTCCGCTTACACTGATATCTGTATACCTATCATATGCATTATGCACACACCACGCACTCTCTAAGCTTCATAGTAAGCTTATGCACGTTGCTTACGTGCAGGACATACTATAGCACGATAGCAGTAAGACAGGGGCGCGCATTTGATCTTTCAACTTTCAGTTATACATTGTATTTCCTTTTTCTGTAGCATTGTACTCAAAAGATTATCTTAGTGGATATGTGATGTGAAGTTTTTGGTTTGGTACGCTTGTGGTTATGCTTATCTATAAAGAAAAAAAACGTTTACCCTGAAAATCCTCCTTGTGAAATCCCAGGATCGGAACCTGGCGTATGAGAGTTAGGGGCCAAGAATGGGGTACTACGGAGGCTGTTGGCACCGGATTCCGCGGCCGAAAATTTAGTGAGCTCGGTCCCCGAATTTGAGGCGTGACAGAAGTTGGTATCAGAGCATAACTTGGGAAATCCTGTCCACAACATTACATATCTACTAATAATCTTTGATTACCTACCTTGTACTGTATGATTGCCAGGACCCCAGTCTTACTCACCTACTTCGAACTTAGTTTAAACTAGGACTCCCCTATTGTACGCCTAGAAAATTTCGATTAACGTGTGTGCACTCACGAGTAACCCGATGCTAAGAGGATTCTGCCCTTTTCTGTAGGACATGGCACCCAAGAGAGCCACCGATAGGCAGTTGTCTAGTGCGGGTGCATCCCGAATGGCCCCCGGCTCCAGGCATGACTGCTGGTCAGTTCCAGCAGATGTTGCTTGCGATGACCTCCATGGTAGAGCGCCAAGAGAGGAGGTCAGCCGATGCACCTGCCACATCAGAGCAGGATCGCGCCCGTTCCTTACTTAGGGATTTCAGGCAGATGGATCCCCCGCGTTTCTCGGGCGAGCCGAACCTGGAGGCAGCAGAGAGATGGAAGTCTGAAGTAGAAAAGATCTTTACCATTATGCGATGCACGACTGAGCAGCGAGTTCCTCTTGCTGTTTTCCTTCTTCAAGGAGGGGCCGAGCATTGGTGGACATCGATTACCCTCATAGTAGAGGTTGATTTCGAGTGGACCTGGGAGAATTTTGTGGACTGGTTTGACCAGAAGTTCTTCCCGGAGCATGTCCGTCAGCAGAGAGCATTAGAGTTCGAGACACTGGTCCAGGGAGAGATGATCGTGTCACAGTACGAGGCCCGATTCATTGAGCTGTCTCGATTCGCAACATATCTTGTGGATAATGCGAGGCGAAAGGCCCGTCGGTTCGAGGTCGGTTTGTGCCTTGGCCTTAGGGGCCGTGTCGCAAGACACAAGCTCCCTACGTTTGAGGAGGTTGTGGAGCGGGCCCAGATTTATGAGGCAGAGTGGGCCGATGCGCAGCGGATCCGCAGTCAAGGCAGAGATCGAAAGGGGAAGAGTAAGGCACCCTCTAGCAACTTCCGACAGCAGCGATTTCAACCACTGCAGAGGCATGTAGCTCGTCCACCCTTCCGAGCACCAGCGGCACCAGTGGCACCCGTAGCATCCCCAGCCCCACCGCAGCAGCAGGTTATAGGCCCTTGTTATGGGTGCGAAGAGATGGGACATCGTCATAGGGAGTGCCCCCATTCACACCGGCAACAGCGTCAGCAGTATCAGCCGTCGAGACCCCATCAGCAGCATCTGCGACAGCAGTACCCACCGCCGAGAGCTCCTCCGCAGCAAGGCAGCTGCAGAGGTTGCATCAGCAGCAGCAACGACCGCAGAGGGGACAGGCACCTCCCCAGCAGGCTCAGGGCCGGTTCTACGCAGCCCAACAGGACCCTCAGTCACCAAGAGGAGTCGTAGAGGGTACACTCCTTGTCTCTGCATGCACAGCACATGTTCTATTTTATTCTAGCGCATCACATTCATTCATATCCGAGGATTTCTGTCAATCGATTGGTTTGCCGTTAGAGCCCGTGCATGAGGGTTTGTCAGTATCGACACCCTTGGGGAAGACCACGGTGTTGAGTTTGTTTTGCTCATCTTGCCCCATCCTAGTAGAAGAGACCTTTCTGCCCGCCAACCTATTTATATTGCCAATGTTCGAGTTTGATGTTATCTTGGGCATGGATTGGTTGTCCAAGTATCATGCCATAATAGACTGTTTCGCGAGAACGGTCACCTTCCTTATACCCGAGATGCCGCAATTCCAATTTGTTGCGGAGCCCAGAGGAGAGCAATTATCAGCACTGATGGCTTGTGCAATTGAGGAGCCGATTGCCTTGTGCATCGATCACTTGCCGGTCATTTGTGACTTTTCAGATGTGTTTTAGGAGATTTCGAGGTTGCCGCCTCGTCGGCATACCGAGTTCCAGATTGACCTTGTACCCGGTACCGTGCCTATCTCAAAGGCCCCGTACCGTATGGCACCATTGGAGCTGCGAGAATTGCAAAAGCAGTTGGACGAGTTGCGCGAGGTAGGCTTCATCCGTCCGAGTAGTTCACTGTGGGGAGCACCGGTACTCTTTGTGAAGAAGAAGGATGGCTCATTGAGGCTCTGCGTGGAATATCGCGAGCTCAATAAGGTCACGATCAAGAACAAGTACCCGCTTTCGAGGATCGATGATTTGTTTGATCAGCTGCGGGAGGCGTAGTTCTTTTCAAAGATAAATCTGCGGTCCGGTTATCATCAAGTTTGTGTCCGGTAGGAGGATATCCCGAAGACAGCATTTAGGATGCGCTATGGTCATTTTGAGTTCCAGGTCATGTCCTTTGGACTGACCAATGCGCCCACAGTGTTCATGCAGTTGATGAATGAGGTCTTCTGTCCATATCTTGACCAGTTTGTGGTAGTGTTCATTGATGACATTCTGATCTATTCGAAGACCCGAGAGGAGTATGAGCAACATTTAGAAATCACCCTGCAGACTCTCCGCGCACGCCAGCTCTATGTGAAGTTGGAGAAGTGCGAGTTTTGGCAGGAGGAGGTGAAGTTCCTCGGTCATGTCGTGACGAGGCAAGGAGTAGTAGTGGATCCAACCAAGGTTGATGCCGTGCATCAGTGGTGCCAGCCCACGAACGCGTCTGAGGTCCGAAGTTTTATGGGGCTAGCGGGTTATTACTGTCGTTTCATTGAGGGCTTCTCTTGTATTGCTGCCCCGCTAACTAGATTGACTAGAAAGGGCGCTGAGTTCGTATGGAGTGACGCATGTGAGAGGGCATTCACGGAGCTAAAGGATCGTCTTACGTCTGCACCAGTCCTCACTCTTCCCTCTGGGAGTGAAAGATTCGTGATTTTTACGGATGCCTCGCGTAGTGGCTTGGGTGCTGTCCTGATGCAACATGGCAGAGTAGTAGCGTATGCGTCTCGCCAGCTCAAGGTCCATGAGCAGAACTACCCCACGCATGATCTAGAGTTGGCAGCTATTGTCTTCGCACTGAAGGTATGGAGGCACTATCTCTATGGGGTCAAGTTCGAGCTCTTCTCTGATCATAAGAGCCTGAAGTACCTCTTTTCCCAGTCAGAATTGAATATGAGGCAGAGGCGTTGGATGGAGCTCCTGAAGGACTATGATTTCGATCTTCAGTACCACCCCAGCAAGGCCAACGTGGTGGCGGATGCCCTTAGCAGCCAGCCACGGGGCTTGGTGGCGCATATGATGGTGCAGGAGTGGAGGATGCTCAAGGATATTGCTGAGTATGACTTCGAGCTAAGCCTGCAGTCTTCCATCGCTCAGTTATCGGGCCTGTCGATTCAACCCTCCCTTGTTTCTAGGGTGATTGAAGCTCAGCAGACAGATCAGACGTTGAAGGATTATTGGGAAGAGGCCGCATCAGAGGATCGGACAGACTGGCAGATTGGGTCAGATGGTGGACTCCGTTTTCGACGACGGTTGTGTGTCCCAGACATTTCAGAGTTGCGTAGAGATCTTATGAATGAGGCACAACGATTGAGGTTCACTATACACCTTGGTTCTACTAAGATGTATCGTGATATGAGGAGACAGTATTATTGGGCCAAATGAAGTGTCAGATTGCCAGCTTTGTGTTCGAGTGCGACACTTGTCAGCGTGTTAAGGCCGATCATCGAAAACCTCCAGGACGCTTGTAGTCGTTGAGTATTCCGTTGTGGAAATGGGAGCACGTGACCACAGACTTTATTATGGGATTGCCGAGGACTGATCGCAGTGATGACGCCATCTGGGTTGTCATTGATCGTCTGACAAAGTCAGCACATTTCCTTGCTATACGTGCATCATGGCCATTGCACTGGCTTGCAAAGTTGTTCATTGATGAGATTGTGAGATTGCATGGTGTCCCGATTTCGATCGTTTCTCACTGAGATCCGAGATTTACGTCGCAATTCTGGAGGAGTTTTCAAAAGGCAATGGGGCCTGCCTTGAAGTTCAGCACTTCATACCACCCACAGACCGACTGACAGACCGAGAGGCTCAACCAGATCCTTAAGGACATGCTCCGAGCTTGTGTGCTGGATTTCTCGGGGAGCTGGGATGAGCATCTGCGTTTGGCTGAATTTGCATACAATAACAGCTACCAAGCGACCATTGGTATGGCACCTTTCGAAACGTTGTATGGTAGACCTTGTAGGTCTCCCAGTTGTTGGACCGAGTTTGGAGAGAGTCATCTCCTAGGTCCCGAGCTTCTGCAAAGGACATCAGAAGCTATCGATACCATCAGGCAATGGATGCGCACAGCTCAGAGCCGACAGAAGAGTTTTGCAGATCGTCGGCGTAGTCCCCTAGAGTTTGACGTTGGGGATCGTGTGTATCTCAAGGTCTCTCCTATGAAGGGCGTAGTTCGTTTTAGAGCCAAGGGGAAGCTTGCCCCGAGGTTCATTGGACGCTTTGAGATTACTGGGCGCATTGGCGCCGTGGCTTATCAGCTTGCCTTGCAACTTCAGTTGTCTGGCATCCACAATGTTTTTCATGTTTCTATGTTGCGGAAGTGTGAGTCAGATGTGGTTCCCATAATAGATTGGCAACCATTGGAGGTTCGTGAGGATGCTTCTTACATCGAGCAACCGGTCCGTATCCTTGATCGGAAGGAGCAGGTTCTCTGAACCAAGGTCATTCCTTTAGTAAAGGTTCAGTGGAGTCACCATAGCGTAGATGAGGCATCGTGGGAGCGAGAGGCTGAGATTCGCGAGCATTATCCCCATCTTTTCGATGACTGATTGTATATGTATGTTTGTTTTTAGTTTGGTATATATGTAGTGTCGAGATTCTTTTTACTTGTCAGCTTCAGTTAGTTTGACTTCATAGTATAAATTTCGAGGACGAAATTTTCTGTTAGGAGGGGAGAGCTGTAAAACCCGTACCAAAATTAGCCCTCCGTATGCCACGTTTCCGAGCACGGCATACTCGGAACAGTCCAAACCGGCGAGTTTCGATCAGAAACCCTATTTTAGTACCGCAACGACCCGAGACTTGTACCCCGACGACCGCGCGGACGCCACGACTCCAACGCAGCGCGGCACGCTCCGTTTCGATACCTAGTTTGAAAGATGCGCACTTATGCACAATCAAGGCAGGCCACGCTATACATGCATGGTGTGGGCCCCACTTGCACAAATCCCTAGGTTGTCCCATCAATCAATCAAACATCCCATCAATCAATCAAGCATCAATCAATCAAGTGTTCCATCAAGTAGTCTCTCTCTCTCCTCACAAGTCAACTCAAGCCCATACCTCCCATGCTAGCCATCATCATCACATCACCTAAGAAACCCTCCCCCCCCCCCCCCCCAAGCAATCTGACGTTCATAATTTCCAAGTTAGAGAGAGAAGAAGGAGAAAGAAAGGAGAGAGAAAGAGAGAGAGAGAGAGAGAGAGAGAGAGAGAGAGAGAGAGAGAGGAGACTAAGAAGAGAGAGAAAGAGATTAGAGGGAGGAACCAAGCTTGGAGGGCCCTAACCATCATTCGGACCGTCCCATCGTCAACCTGACCCAATCCAACCGTTCATATTTCGAAGTGAGTGCAAGGGGAACATAAACTCCCTATTTTCTTATTGCCTTTCATTTTCTTTTTTGTTTGGGCCCACCTTGTGATGGACAGTCAGATGGATGGATTGGATCATCCATGAATGGGCCCCACATACCTGTTAATATTAATAATATATATATATATATATATATATATATATATATATATATATGTAAAAGAAAAAAAAAGGGAGAGAGAGATAGCCGCTGGAACGGGCAGTGTCCAGAGGACGCTGCTGCCCAGCAGCACAATGGGACGTGGGAGTGGGGTCCCCACTCATGGGACCCACCTTGATGTATGGACTTAATCCACACCGTTCGTCTGTTTCTCCAGCCCAGTTTAGGACTGGACCCCATAAATGAAGCGGATCCAGATCTCAGGTGGACCAAACCATAGAAAACAGTGGAGGCAAGGATGCCCACTGTCGAAACTTCCGTGGCCCACTGTGAGGTTTGTAGACCGAATCACCAATCCAATATTGGACTCTATGGGTTCCTCATGAGCTAGGGAACATGATGAATGGTGTGGATCGCCCCCAAGTGGGCCCCACTTGATAAATAAAAGAAAAAGGAAAAAGAAAAAAAAGGGCACTTCCAGACGCTGGATGTTCACAGCGTTAGGGACGCTGTAACTGTCCAGCGTCTGCATGGCTGAATGGGGGTCCCCACTCGTGGGACCCACCTTGATGTTTGTGATCAATCCACGCCGTCCATCTGTTTTCCCAAATCATTTTAGGGCCAGGGCCCAAATCTGAATCAGATTCAAATCTTAAGTGGACCGCACCACATGAAACAGTGGAGAAAATAATGTCCACTGTCGAAACTTCCTCATCCCACATTGATGTTTGTAGACCTCATAACATACCCAATATTGGGCTCATTGGGTCCCCCATGAGCTGGGGAACTTGATAGACGGAGTGGATCGTCCTCTTGTGGGCCCCACTCGATCAAAACCAAGAAAACACAAAAAAAGGAAAAACAAACAAAAAATAGAGTCTCTCAGCGTCTTTGACGCTGGGAGTGACCACGGTGCTGGGTGCACGGGCGCCCCAGCAGGTGGCCCACTCGTGGGACCCACCATGATGTATTTGTTCTATCAAAGCCGTCCATCTATTTTCCCAGATAATTTCAGGGCCCAAGCCCGAGTATTAAGAAGATCCTGATCTTGGGTGGGCCTCACCACAGGAAACAGTGAGGATGAATGTTTACTGTTGAAACCTTTTCAGGGCCCCACTGTGAGGTTTACTTACCATCTAATCTGTTGTCAAGGACACACAGACCTGGATGAAAAGAAAACACAGATATCAGCTCGATCCAAAACCTTTTGGGCCATGAGTGTTGTCCACGCTGGAGGCAGCGTGCTGGACACGATGCACAGCAGTGGCCCACCTCGTGGGACCCACCATGATGTTTGTTTGAGATCCAACCTGTTCATAAGTCCACACACGTGTGGAAGAAGGGAAAACAAAAATATCAGCTTGATCGAAAACTCAGTTGGGCCCACCTAGAATGTATGTGCCTTATCTATTCCGTCCATATGTTTTTTCCAGCTCATTTTAGTGGCTGAGCCCAAAATTTAAGCATATCCAAATGTCAAGTGGACCATGCCATGGGAAACAGTGGGAATAATGATTTTCCACCATTGAAACCTTCTAAGGCCCTACAGTGATGTTTATTTGTCATCCAACCTGTTCATAATATCACATGGATATGGAAGGAGGGGAAAACACAAATATTAGCTTAATCCCAAAAACTAAGGCGACCCCAAGGGGTCCCACGCTGCAGACAGCATGCGTGCGTGCGCTGCCCAGCTGGTGGCCCACCCTGTGGGTCCCACCATGATGTATTTGTTTTATTCATGCTGGCCTTCTGTTTTTCTATGCCACTTTAAGATATGGCCCCCATAATGGGGCAGATCCAAACGTTAAATGGACCACACCCATAGGGAATAGTGGTCATTGATGCCCACCATTGAAAACTTGATTGGGGCCACTGTGATGTTCATTTTCCATCCAACCAAAGGTTTTGGGCCCATCTTTGGGGTCCACCTTGATGGATGCTTTGTGTAGCATGCCAATCGTCTGATCGATGCGTGGGGCCCGATTTGAATGGGCTTCACTTAGGAAATTGTGGTGATTGAATACCTACCACTGAAACTTCCTAAGACCGATGATGTGTATTTGCTATCCGACCAGTGGGCGGGACCCACCATGGTCCTTCCTTTGATATATGTGTTTTATCCATGCCGTACACTATTTTTGTCGGCCTATTTTGTATGTGCAGGCCCAAGTTTGGGGCCGATGTGGTCTCAAGTGGGCTATGCCGCGAAGACCTTTACATTTCCAATGAGGCCCACAGTTCGGGTCCTATTCTCTGTATATATATGGGGCCATTTAAGGCCAACATTACACGATATGTCTGGTAACATGCTAGTATACTTAGCTTGATAGGTCACACTGATAATATGCTTAGTGTAATGAATATCATGCCCACTCATTTGTGCATACACATCATATGTATGCCTGACTGTGGATGATGTTGAACATAGCATATGCCTTATAGCTTGAGATACTTAGGGGACCTGTATGAGATAGGGTCACCCCACATGATCGCGCGGTATGCGTAGGTTTGGTGCATGGCTTTGACGGTATGACTCATGCATCTCACATTATGCATGTCATGATCAGATTCTCACCCCAGCGGCATCAGGGTTGTGACCACCACAGCCACATCCTGAGTGGTAGAAATGGACACTGGAAATATGTTCTAGCACTTGGGCGCCAAAGATGTTCTTGGGTGAAAGTCCCTAAACCCTGTGGTACCAGTAGGATGCTCCAATGTCTAGACCGAGTGGATTTATGAGAGCATGAGGGCCAAATACCAGTAGGCCGCGTCTCCCACTGTGTCGGGGTCGGTTGGAAAGGGGTGTGACCTTATCCGCCCGGGTGCAGAGGGTTATATACTAGGTTGAGTCTGACCAGCTTGTGAATTGTTCGCTATCGACGAGCAGGGTGGATTCCCTTGTATATCATTGACGAGGCGGATAGTGAGGTCTCTTCCACTCGCTTGGTTATGCGCGCGATGGGCGGCAACCAATGTTTGGAGTGTACTAGACCCCGGTGATGTCCCAGTGGCAAACCGTATGATATATGGCAGTCGAGGATTGACATGCGCACATTGCATCTTTAGCATATGACACTCGGCCATATATGCCCCTTGCATTGCATAGCCTTGGGATGGCTAATAACATTCATAGACTTGGTAGTGTAGCCTTCCATCATTTCCGCTTACTCTGATATCTGTATACCTGTCATATGCATTGCACACACACCACGCACTCCCTAAGCTTCATAGTAAGCTTATGCACGTTGTTTACGTGCAGGACATACTATAGCACGACAGCAGTGAGACAAGGGTGCGCATTTGATCTTTCAGCTTTCAGTTATACATTGTATTTCCTTTTTCTACAGCATTGTACTCAAAAGATTATCTTAGTGGATATGTGATGTGAAGTTTTTGGTTTGGTACACTTGTGGTTATGCTCATCTATAAAGAAAAAAAAGTTTACCCTGAAAATCCTCCTTGTGGGATCCTAAGATCGGAACCTGGCGTATGGGAGGTAGGGGCCGAGAATGGGGAACTGCGGAGGCTGTCGACACCGGATTCGGCGGCCGAGAATTTAGTGAGGTCCTAGAGTTTGGGGCGTGACAATCATTCGTAAGACTTTTATAATAAACCGAAAGGTCCTTATGTATAATTCTCGGTTACATTTCTTTCTGGAAAAATTAAGGTCACAATGGACCGGTCCCTTCATTGTGCAAACTGTTTATCCATATGGGATTGTCGAGTTATTGAATCCAATGAACGATAATGTCTTTAAAGCAAATGGGTATGTCCATACCTCTGACTGCTCCTAGTCTAATGGAGGTATAGAGTAGTTTAGGATTAGGATTTTGTTGCTTTTGGTTTGCTTTTCCATAGGTTTGTTAGAAGGAGGCACAATTTTAGCTTTTTGTTCTCTCAAGTACTCTCATTCCTCACTCCCTTTATTTTATCATTTCTCTCATGTTTTGCTCATTGCATATCTTTTACATTGAGGACAATGCAAGATTTGATTGGGGGTGTGGGATCACTAGGATGAATCCAGTGTTTTGTATTATTTCGAGCAATATATGTAGCAAATTTTTCTTCAATTTTTCTAAAAATTCAAAACTCCTTTGGAAAACTTCGTTTCTATGCATTCGGGATGATACAAGTATAAGAAAAAAAGATATAAAGTGAGCGATGTTGAGTATCTTGAACCATCTCTAAGATAATGGTTTCTATGTGGGTTCCCCTATTGTTATGATTGATAGAAATTTTGAACACTTTTAAACCTAGTTCACATTACACAACTGTCTTGGTTTGAGGGGATTATGTAGATTTGTGGATTGGTTAGGTTGGATTTGAGGTGCTGAGAAACCAAGCCGGGATACTTTGTCCATCCTTGTCCATGGGAAAATAATGAAAGATATGAATTTCTAAAAATTCTATCTAATGTGTATGAAAAGGAAAGGAAGGATAAAAATATGGGAATGATTGAAAATATGGTGGAAAATTTCGAAAAGGGCTACCTATTACTAACCGAGGGATGGTCTACCCGTAACCAAAGCCGAAAATGGGTAGTGTGAAAGCCGTTAGAAGGACGGTAAGGCAAATTCCTGTCATAGGCTTGTTGTTGATCTATGCACTTTCAGATCCTTAATCTAGCTGATTCATGAAGAAGCTAATTCCAGAAATTCATGAGATGAACATTCACTGAACACATTAGGTTAAATTGTTTGAATTCTTCTATTCATCAATCAATTAGCGGGAATTCCATATGAACACTTGTTATGTTTTGAGAAAGTTTAAGGTCTCAACTTCTACCATTGAGTTCTTTCGATTTTTGCACTTGCATGTCTTGGAGTGTATAGAAGCATAGTTTCTAAAGGAGAGTTGGGTTTTAGAAAAGTGAACATATTTCACGCATGTTTTGCTCGGGACTAGCAAAATGCTGGTTGGGAGGTATGTTGAGTGCTTAAATGAATATATTCTAACCCCATTTCATCACTAACTATGCATGGTTTTCAAGCTTAAAGACTATTCTAATGCATGGTTTTGTGATTGCAGGAATGAGAGAAACTTCACCCAAGTGGTGACTATAAAGGTTCCTTTAGAACCCTTGGATGAAGACCCAAGGTGGGCCGAAGAATAAAGAAGAAAGCAAGGAAAGAAGTGAAGAGAGGAGAGAAGAAAGGAAGAAGAAAGAAAAGAAAATCAGGGCCACGACCGGTTAAGACCGGTCGGCCAGAAGTGGAGCCCCTTGAAATCTCACTGGACCAAGGATCAGTTTGGTCTGACCGGTCGGCCAATAGGTCGGCCACAGCCCCTCTACTCTCTGGAACTCTCTGGATTGTCCATTGGACAGGTCCGACCGGTCAGGACCAGTCGACCACTTATATTTCGCTGGAATTCAGTAGCTTCTCATTGAAGCTCCGATTTTTTAGGCACAACTGCATAAGTATTGCACAATTCTGGAAGATTCTGAGGCTGTAGGGCCTCTCTACTACAAAAGGACACCTAGGATTCGTTTCTAGGGCATCTTATAAGAGATTTATTACGGTGGGAGGCGCCAGAAGTCGGATCCGGAGTTCTACAACTCCTCCTAGTTTGCTCTTTTAGTTTTTATGTTTTCCTTAGTTGCTTTCATACTTCCTTGAATCATGAATGGCTAAACCTCTTAGCTAGGGCTAAGAGGTGAAGCTTGTAGTGAATCTAAGATGTTTTAATTCATTTGCATTGGTTTCAAGTTGGAATTTTCATTAAAGAACAATGGTTTAAAGTTTAAATAAAGTTTCTAAGTATTTTTCTTAATCTTATGATGGCTCATGGATGTTTGGAAGAGTTACTTTAATTCTTAATTATTTTGAATGGATCTAGACCTGTACGCTCCGAGGAATCGGATTCAATATGCTCTAGACCTTGGATTCTCATGTGGGAACTTCTAACCAAAGTTCTACTTTTTTGAATTTTCGAATTATGGATGATTATGTATGTGATTTGAATGAAGTTCAAATCATGATCTAGTTATGCTTTGTGACAGGGTTTAATGATGATTATGATTGTGATCTTAATCTATTGGAACTAAGATTGACCTATGCAATTGAGTGTGCTCAAGTCCTAACTTGAATTGAGGGAATCATGTATATGAATTATACATAAGACAGATTATTTGATATAACCGCTCTATCATCCGACTAGATAGGATTTTATTTTGATTCTAGTTGTGTAATTGGGAAACCACTGCAAATTAAGCATCAGGGAGTGCTACAAGTGGATCCTTGGACCCCTAGTGCTCTTTTATATTGTTTATATTCACTTTTAGTTTAAAATTGCTATCTGTATTCAATTCCAAAATTATGTTTAGTTAGATCTTAATTAGAGATCATTGGAAGTGTTTTGTGAGTTCCTCCACAAGTCCTTGTGGATCGACCTCAGTCTTACCGAGATTATTACTACATCGCAACCCTACACTTGGGGAAGCGAACAACGACGTATCAAACTTCTTCAAGTAGCAGTAGTGGTCTGCATGACATCTCTTAAACCTGTTTCCCAACATGAAATTATCGAACTTCTTGTACCACTGCATTGGGGCCTGCTTCAGGCCATATAGACTCTTTTTCAATCTACACACCTCGTTCTCCTTTTCTGGTGCCACATACCTGTCAGCTGATGCATATATATCTCTTCTTCAAGGTTCCCATGAAGAAAGGTTGTCTTAACATCTAGCTGATCTAGATGTAGATCTTCTATAACCACTATACTCAAGACCATGCGAATCGTAGACATCTTCACTACTAGTGAAAATATTTCAGTGAAATCGATACCTGCCTTTTATTGGAACCCTTTCACAACCAATTTGGCCTTGTACCGCTTCGAACCATTATGCTCCTTTTTCAGTCTGTAAACTCATTTGTTATTAAGAACTTTCTTACCCTTATGTAGAGTGACAAGCTCCCACGTACAATTGGACTCAAGAGAGTCCATCTCATCATCCATAACTTGCTTCCACTTAACCCGTGTATCTAACTGTAATGCATCTTCAAAAGACTCTGGTTCACAATTATCTGTCAGCAGTAGATAATGTGAGGGTGAGTATCGGACCTTGGGTCTCCTCTCCCGAGCAGACCTCCTCACAACCGGTGTCTGCGGCTTTGCCTCATCATGCTCCCGTGTATGCTCATCCTGTGGCACTGTAACACCCATATCCGGTAACTCTTTCAACTTTACGAATTCTTTCTCATCGGCCTTATTCTGTTTTTGCTGCAAACTGTCCTTATGCATCACTTTCTCATTAAAGACTACATCCTTGCTTCTGATGATTTTTCAGTTCTCTGTATTCCAAAACCAGTAGCCAAAATCATGCTGCTCGTAACATATAAACGTGCACCTCCTAGACTTCGCATCCAGCTTGTTTGTGCTCTGCGTCAATGTGAACATATGAAGTGCAGTCAACCACTTTGAGATGTGTAAGGCTCACTTCTTTCCCAGTCCACGTTTCCTCTGGTAACCCATTATCCAATGGTGTTGAGGGACTTTTGTTGATGAGATATACGACAATATTCACAGCATCAGCCCAAAACGTCTTGGACAAGCCTACATGCAACCTCATGCTTCTGGCGAGCTTAAGAATAGTTCTGTTAATGCGCTTAGCCACAACATTCTATTTTGGTGTCCTTGGAATTATTTTTTGATGTTTGATTTCATATGCTGCACAATACTCCTCAAACCTCTTATCACAGTACTCTCCCCCATTAATAGATCTGAGACACTTTACAGTTTTATCTATCTCATTTTCTACCAGTACTTTCCACTTTTTAAATATATCAAACACTTCAGATTTATGTTTTAAGAAATAGACCCGCAGTTTCCTACTAGCATCATCAATGAAAGAGAAAAAAAATGTGATCCACCAAGAGATGATACATTTGTCGATCCCCACACATCAGTGTGTACAGGATCCAACAGATGCGTCTTTGGAGCTCATCCTGTTTTCATGAAGCTTACTCTCTTCTGCAGTCCTCGCGAAATTCCAAGTCGATAGACTTCAACCCTGGTAGCTTCTCTTTTGATAATAGCACTTTCATCCCTTTCTCACTCATATGTCCCAACCTCTGATGCCATAATTGCCCATTCACTCTAGTTGATGCGACTGCGAGTGAACCGTATGATCCGGAAGTCACGTACAAAGTACCTTCATTCTTGCCTTGAGATATCACCAAGGCACCTTTTGTGACCTTCCAAGAATCAGTAGTGAATGTCGTTACATATCCGGTATCGGCCAACTGCCCCACTGAGATCAAGTTCCTTCTCAAACTAGGTATATATCTGACATCCTTCAACTTCAAGACCGTTCCGTCTTTCTGACTTATGTGAACATCTCCCTTGCTAACAATACTGCATATCTCATCATCACCCAGGTAGACTCTCCCGAAGTCACCTGACATATAATCACGAAGAACTTCCTTTGACGAAGTAGCATGAAACGAAGCACTCAAGTCTATAACTCAAGACTCATTCACACCTTGAGACAAGATCAATGCCTCTGTGTAACTCTCCTCAGAAAGATTCACTGAATCCTTTCCACCTTGAGAGCTTCCTTTTTGTTTCTTAAGCACTCTACAATCACGTTTCATATGCCACTTCTTCTTGCAATGCTAACACCCGTCCTTATCTTTCAGTCCATTGGACTTCTTCCTCAACTTAGAACGCTCGTGTTTATTGCCACCTTTGTTCAACGATCTTCCTTTTCCTTCAACGTTTAGAGCATTCTCAGAATCCCCTGAAATTCTCAATGCCTTCCTTCTAGATTCTTCGCTGAGAATTAGACTCGCCACATCATCAAATTTCAACTTTGTCGTTCCTGAGGAATTGCTCACGGCAATCACTAAACCATCCCAACTATCTGGCAAACTGGACAAGATCAATTGCATCCTGACCTCATCATCAAAAGTGATGCCAACAGATTCCAATTGGCTCGTGACTGTATTGAACTCGTTTAGATGTTCAACCACGCCTCCACCAATTGACATCTTAATGTTGAATAGCCGTTTCATGAGATAAACCTTGTTAGATGCTGAGGGTTTCTCATACATCGTAGCTAGAGCTTGCATTAATTCTTTTACAGTCTTCACCTTAGATATATTAAAGGCGACACTCTTAAACGAAGAGAGTCGGATCGTTCCTAAAGCCTTCTGATCCACTAAAGACCATTCATCATCTGTCATCTTCTCTGGTTTCTTCTCTTTTCCTTTTAGAGGAAAATAAAGGTCCTTCTGATACAGATAATTCTCAATCTGCATCTTCTAGTAGGCAAAGTTTGAACCATTAAACTTCTCAATTCGTGTCTTCCCTTCTTTCGTCATCACTCCCACTTGAACTAAACCAATAGCTTTGATACCAGTTGTTGCGCAGCACGCCAACAACGCCGGTGGACCGAGATCCAATCTCCGGTCTCACCCACAAAACGATAAACAAGAAAAAATAAAAACTATAAGCGGAATTGAAACAAACCAACAAACCACAAGACAAAATTTACTTGGAAAAACCCCAACAAGGGTAAAAACCCACGGGTGTAAAGTTCCACTATGAAGAAAACGAGGTTACAATAAATCTACTCACCTTCTCCGATGCTTCCATGCACAAAGATGACCCTTTTCGCTATCCTCTTCACCTTTTCTCACCTTGGATGTATAGAAACCCTAATCCCGGATTACACTCATATTTATAGCATAATGCGAAAATTAGACTCAAATAAGGAACCCCGCGAAATAGATCGTGCACAATCGGGCGCCCGGTCAGGCATGGTCGAGCGCCCACCCAACAAAATATGTCCAGTGAGTAACAGAGAGAAAATCTTGAATTTCGGACGTCCAACTAGACTTGGTCGGGCGCTCGCCCTAGGCACCGGGCGCCTAGCCAATGACCGTCGGGTGCCCAACCACCTCCTGGCTGGCATTGGTGTGATGGCTCCACACCTTAACAAAAAAAAATGAATGGTTAAGATATATAAAAAGAAGAAGACGATGAAAACTAGGTTTAAATGGCCCATAATGTGCTAAAATCACGAGAACACACATAGCCTGCAAACTCATGTTTTTCTAAGCCCTACACGCTAATTAGCAGTCCAAAGGTTGTAAAGCCTCGTACATAATAAACTATGGGTGGGCCCCACATTCTTAAGTGGATACACAATTTAATCCACACACAGATGGTAACAATTGGATACAAACATCTTATATACACAATACAATCACAATGAACGGTATAAATTGTATGGGGCGTATAGGCTTATGAAATTAAAAAAATTTTAAAATTTGGATTTCACACAACCCTAATCAAGATTTAGAAAATTTTAATTATGATAGGATTTTAGAAAAGAATAAAAATTTAGAAACTTAATTAGTTAAGCAACTAACAATTTAGGGGGGGGGGGGGAGAGAGAGAGAGAGAGAGAGAGAGAGAGAGATGGGTGGTGCAAGACTCGTATCCCTATAAGGATGATCGTACGCTTCGTTTCAAATGCTAGCACATTCCTGACGGACCAGATCGATGAGCCTTAATCGCTACCCTATTTAAGTACCACAACAACCCGAGACCTGTACCTTGGAGACCACACAAGTGTTGTAATTCCAACACCACGCGGCACGCTACATTGCAATACTCGATTTGAGAGATGCACGTGTGTACATATATTAAAGTGGGTCGTGCTACGTACGAATGGCGTAGGGCCCACCTAAAGATCTAGTAAGGAATCTTATGAAGGAGACTTCTCTAAATATCTAGACTACCCCACCCCTCACCTATACCTGTCTCATCACTCTAGTCAACATAACCCATGCTCAACCCATCCCTCTCTCACCATAAAAGTTAAGAGAGCCCATACCTTCCATGTCCTTTCCTATACCATCCCACTCCCTTGTTAGTGCACTTTTTGTAGCATACTAGTGCACCTTATTTGTCAATCATGTGCGTCCATGTGTTGTAACGTCGGTTGAGCCTTGACAAGCTGAAGACTGAAGATTTAAGTGGACAAGAACATCAAGGAAGACGAACAGGTAAAAGATATGCCTTGGTGACCTTAACCCTGAGAACTAAAACAACAAAAACCTCTAGATGACTTGGACCATATAGGTGAAATTACGTCGGTAGTCTAACACAACACCTACGTATACGAGTGCGGAAGCTTAAGAGCGGAGCAACTAGAATTATGGCTAAGTCCTAAAGAGGGGGGGGGTGATTAAGACCTTTTGAAATTATTTTCGTCTACTTAATAGTTTTATCAAATTAAACTAAGTAAGAACACGTTGGCTTCCAAATCTAAGTGGGTCCAATCACAAGACTAGCATATGATTAAAGCAATTAATGACCTAGTCTAAGCAAGCAAAAATTATCAAATAATTATACTAATCAAGCTCCTAATCTATGCAACTTAAGTAGACTATATGAGAATGGATAATTGTAGACACCCCACCTTCGGCTACACTGTTGGTAGAGATAGCTGGATGAATGGAGGACCATACCCCCAAATCCCAAGTCCAAACTCAGCCAAACTCACCCTTGTAAGCCCCAATCCATAGCCCAACTCAAGCCAGAACCCAATCAACCCACTCCTAAACATCAGCCTGAAAAACCCCCCATAAGAAAAGCCAGTAAAAAATTCCTAAAAAAGTCAAACTCACTGAGTCAACCCACTGAGTCAACCCGCTGAGTTAACCCGTTGAGTCAACCCGCTAAGTCAACCCGTTGATTCAAAACACCGAGTCAACCCGCCGAGTCAACCCGTCGAGTCAAATCACCGAGTCGACCCGCTGAGTCAACTCATCGAGTTAACCCACCGAGTTAAAACAACAGCCCTGAGAAATGACCGTACCACGCGCTGGAAACCGAGGAGCGTCCGTACAGGCGGCCCACAAGGGGCCGCCCAAAGTTATTTACGCAATCTGCCACTGCCCACTGCTATAAATACCCCTAGCCTCTTCCCATTTCAACGGCCATCCCTCCGAAGCCATCCAGCCCGAGTGCGATCTGTCCCTCTACCCCTTAGCCCATTCCTCCACCAAGGAGAGCCCGAGTGAGGAGATCCTAGCCCTGGTCCAGCTCAGCCTGACCATTGGTCCAAGTCTCCCAAGCCATCCAAGTCTTGATCCAGCCACTCGAAGCCAATCCTTGCGACACCTCCGTCCATCTAGCTGTTCCTTACTAGCATCATCTCATTCGCATCTAGCATAAGTGCAACATTTACTTTTCTTCCAACCCCCCTGCTTCACTGCAAGCACTTTAATTATTCAAACACACAGCATGCATCTCGCGTAAAGCACCTGTCAGTTCAAGCGTATGCTCTGGGCTTACCTGTTAGTGGAACCTGCCCATCAGAAACTCTTACTGTTCAGACCTGCATTCATGTACATATCACTACAAGCACTTTGATCATTCAAACACACAGCATGCATTCCGTATAAAGCACCTGTCAGTTCGAGCGTATGCTCTAGGCTTGCCTGTTAGTGGAACCTGCCAATCAGAAACTCTTACTGTTCAGACCTGCATTCATGCATCATGTCATCTATGAGAATGTACGAGGATTAAAACAGACTTTCAAGTGTTAGTTCGATTCTGTGAAGTAGAGACCGTACTTCGGTACGGGCAGGGTGTGGGGTGCTTAACCTCTTCCCACCTTGTAACCGTGATCCCTTACCTCGAATCTCTGGCCGCAGATCAAAAGGAGTCATTTTAGAGGAAGGAATGTTCGGATCCCCTTCTTTAAAGTTTCTACGGGGTCTAGCCGACTGTAGATTCGAAATAACTGGCTAGTGGCGACTCTGGTCTTATATAAACTCATTTAAACACATCCAGCTTAACACAACAACCAAACAAAGCCCTCGAGAACGAGGCAAGCCAGTGGCACAAACGGCGATTCGCACTCACGCATCCTCTCCTTCTTTTCCCAAAAGGGAAGGGACGAGAACGTCGTGTGGGAGCGCGGAACGACGAGGGTCCACAGAATGGCAACTCTGCTGGGGATGAGCTAGTCCCACTAGTCGTGATCCGACTTGAAAAACAGAATCCTTCCCGTACTTGAAAGTTACTAATCCTCATACAATCTCATCTGCATAGCATTCTACCCAAAACAAACAAAAAGTAGAAATCCCAAAACCAAAAAAAAAAAAGAAAATCCCAAAACCCAAAAAGAATAGAGTATAGTCCTCACCATTGCGCCTCCTTGGGCTCAACGTGTTCGGAAACAACTTCCCTTCCGTAGCATAATCCGCACTCGGGCGCAGCAAGCCATGTCCGACCACGAAGAAGAAACTCATCTCTTCCCTGCTCTTGAGATGACTGAAGCGCAACCTCAAGCGCAACAGCCCATTGATAATACGCCAATCATACAAGAATTGGCACAAGGAATGAGAGCAATGCAAGAAATGCTCTTGCAATTCATGCAAGCACAAGCCACCGCAGCAGCCAACAATCAGGTTGGCCCAGTTCAGCAATCTCAGCAGCCATGCCGGGTCCCTCCGGCCTCCAGTTCAAATCAAGCTCAACCATCGGAGTCTGCCCAAGACTACCGACAGCAGCCGTCTCAACCCTTCGCTATGGGGCATCCTCCTCAGTACCTCCTCGCGATGACAAGGCTGTCTCAGAGCACCCTCGTCCCAGGGACTTCCAGTCAGCTTCCAGTCAATCTTACAAACAACAGTCTCAATAGATCTCAGCATGTCCCCGCCGATGGGACCCTTTTTCAATTACAGCACATCCCCGTCGATGGGATTTCAATTAAATTTCCAGTAACAGGGACAGCACTGGCGAATGCCCACAATGGGGGTTAGTGTCAAGCCCACATCAATCAGCGGACAGTGGCGAATACCCAACAAGGGGGTCACTTCCTGGCATCTCAGCCTCCTGTAAACAGGAGCACTTTTCAATTCCAGCACATCCCCGCCGATGGGGTCCCAGTTAATTTTCAGCAATCTTCAATTCAGCAAACTCCAGTTAATTTCCAGCAATCTTCAATTCAGCAATCTCCAGTTAATTTCCAGCAAGTTCCAGTTCAACCTTCATTACAGTCTCCAATTCAGTTACAGCCCTTTCAAGCACAAGTTCATCCGAATCCAGTTCAATCATCAAATCAACTTCAGCAAACCCATAGGGTCGAAGACATCGACCACTATGCCGAAGAAGAACGTGCCTTACTCCAAGAGGCACCAGTCGCTCGAACATATCATTCAGGACTGGACGAGTTGTGGGAGCAGTTCCAGATCTTTCAAAATCAGCTTCAGCGACAACAAGGAATCAATCTACCTTCGACCAAGTTCAGAGACTTGTGTCCTTTCCCAGATGCTCAAGTACCTCAAAACTTTGAGGTACCAAAATTCAAAAGATACAATGGCAGCGGTTGTCCCACAGCACATCTCAAGGCCTTCTGTGGAGAGCTGAGTGCAATCTCAGGAAATGAAGGGGTCCTCATTCGTTTGTTCCAAAAATCTCTAAAGGGCGATGCCCTAGATTGGTACACTTCATTGGACTGCCACCGCATCAGGACATGGGAACAACTTTCCCAGGCTTTCGTCGACAGATTCGCGTACAATCTCAATATGGCACCCAGAAGAGCCGACCTCGCAGCTCTCAGGCAAAGGAGTGATGAAACGCTATCAGCCTATGTGGGACGTTGGCGAGCTATGGCAGCCAGAATGCGGACACCTATCGACGACAAAGAACAAATCTCCATGATTGTTCATTCAACATAACCAAGCAAATCTGGATATCTCATCTCGCATCCATATGCGAATTTCTCACAGTTGATCCGTGCTGGAGAGCAAGTCGAAGCAGGAATTCGTGCCGGGACAATCTCCCCATGGCCTTATCAAGCCACTCCAGTCAAAAGGAACAGAGTGGAAGGAAGACCCATCGGATATGGGAACGGAAACCGCAGTGGTTCTCCTCCCCCCCCCCGACAGAGGTAAACAGCATCAGCACCACTGCTCAGGGTAATCAATGTGCTCCCCCACAGGGACATCAACAGCATCAGCAGAATCAAATTCAGCACCAACCTCAGAGGTATCAACCACGACCAAATCCGCAACCACAGCCACAACCACCTCGACAGCAGCAGCAATTCAGAGGAAACGGTCAATATTCATACCAGAATAGGCAGAATTACAGGGAGCTCAGGAAGTTCACTCCACTTACTCAGCTACTTAGTCAAGTCATGACTATGCTGGTACAAAAGCAGTTACTCACTCTGATGACACCTAGGCCTCCTCCTCATCCTCTGCCTCCAAACTACCGAGAAAATGAGTACTATACCTACCATCAAGGGCGTGGCCACACCACTGATCGATGCTTTACTTTGAAGAATGCCATACAAGATCTGATCGACGACCGAAAGATCGTCATTTCGGTCCTTGGAACTCCTGCAACAGCTCCCACCAACATTCTTCAGAATCCTCTGCCTCAACATCAGACGGACCCCAGTTCGTCTCGAGGCCCCACCGTCAACAGCATAGAAGAAGGAGAGCGCCTAGATCGCTTCTTCTCCCCGATCCAGTCCATTCATGCCTATACCTATGGGCCAACAAATCCTCCTCCGATCATGCAAGGGGCAAGTCCCTTCCCTCCTTCAGTCTCCGAGCCAGTAGTACTCGAAGGAACACTTCCATATGATGCGCCAGTTGTGCAAGGGACACCTTACAACCATTCATGGTGGGAACCAGTCGTCCTGGAAGGAGCACAGTCATACATCGAGCCCGTATACAAACCTGTCATCTTGCAAGGGGCAACTCCAGTTCAAGAACAATCCAATCCGCAATGGAGGGATTATACTCATCAGCAGCAAGAGCCCATTGTCTTGGAAGGAGCTCCTCCAGTTGAGCCAGTCATCTTGCAAGGGGCAAATCCGGAGGCGTGTCAATCACACTACGACAGCTGGGACGAACAGAGAAACCTCCTGCCATATCAAGAGGACTAGTATTCATTCCATGGGAGCCTCCTGCTCCAGGAACGGTCAAGCCAGGACCGCAACCTTATGTGATCTATGAAGACAAGCCTCGATATTACCCCTTCAGCACAGGCAACAATGTAGTTCTCAAGGCAAAAGCTCCGCACGAGGAAGATCTGGTACCCACACCAGCATCGTTGTAAGAACCGGTGGTCTTAGAAGGCAAAGGTGAGGAAAATTATAAGGAGGTCCCATGGCGCTATTCAGAATGTGCGGAAGTGGAAAACATGAATCCCAATGGGCATTGCATCCGAAGAGATAATCAAAACAGAGGAGATCCCAAAGGCGCTCTCTCAGGCCTCGGCAACAAAAATGAAGCCGCATACGATGTGGCGACTCAGCTCAAGTCAATCCCTGCTCAAATCTCAGTATGGGAGCTACTCTACACATCTCGCATACACCGAGAAATGTTTGCCAAAACTTTGAACGATGCTCATGTCTCCTCCGATACGGCACTAGAGATGATAGCATTGATGATTGAACAACTCCTGGCTCCACGCGCCATCACCTTCACCGATAATGAGTTGCCACCGGAAGGGCGCAATCATGGGCGATCCCTCAACATAGCCTTACGATACAAAGACCTCTGTGTCCCGCTGGTCCTTATCGATAATTGCTCAAGCTTAAACGTCTGCCCACTTAAGACTGCGAAACGTCTGGGAATCAGTCCTTCTTCATTCCGACCCAACACCATATGCATCAGAGCATTCGACAACACCCGCCGATCAGTGGAAGGGGAGGTCGACATAGAGGTACAGATAGGTTCGGAAATCTCCACCATCACATTCCAAATTCTGGATATATCAGCCTCTTTCAACATGTTGCTCGGACGACCTTGGCTGCACAAGGTTGGGGCTGTGCCATCAACCCTGCATCAACGAGTGAAATACATCTGTGGAAATCAAGTGATCTCTATCCATGCAGAGAAGGAGCTCATCATCCCTTCTAATGCTGCTGCCACTGAACCAGACATCCCAGTCATCGATATCTAGTACTCTGAAGAAGACATCCCGTTTCATAGTTTCGAATTCGAGACTGTGAACTCTATCGCCAATCCAGAACCGATAAGGGTGGACCGTGTCTTTTCACCGGCAGAACGTCTGAGCCTCAAATACCGAATGAAGAATCATTTCAAGGCTAGAAAGGTACCGCTGATATATAACCAACGTAAATGGGGAATCGGATACAAGGCAATCTTCATGGACAAAGGAAGGAAGAAATTTCGGTGCTCACCCATCCAGTTCGTCAAGCCAGGAGTACCTTGCAAAGATCCAAGAGGGAATCAACCGACTGCACTACACAAAGGCCTCCCGATGAGCCTAGTTTGGGCCACATGGCCCCCCATTCGATGGGATCAGATTCTTGAACCGTCTAAGCCTCCAGAAGAAGAAGGAAATGATGAAGTTGAAGAAGAAAGTCAAATACAGCAGCTTCAGGACCAGGTTACTATGATACCTGCTCCCAACCAGGGGCACAACATGCCCACTTTAGCATCAATCAACCAGGGGCACAACTTACCCATCTCAACATCGATCAGCAAAGGGCACGACTCGCCCATATCAACATCATCAATCATCAGCCAGGGGCAGAAGCAGCCCATCCATTGGACCAAGAAAGGGAAGTGGCCAGCCCTAGATTGGTCTGATGTCCAGATTCCAAACTTGTGTCTCACTGTGGAACCAGACGAACTGCAGTGCGAGGTAAGTGATCCGGGAGGGACTGAGTACGACTCAGATCTCGAGCCCAACCAGCGAGAAATCATGGTCATTGGGCCAGACTATGATTCTTCGCCTGAATCATCAACCCCCACCTCTTCAGGGGAGGACGTGTGGGGTCTTGAATGGTCATCCATTCCCTTAACTCTTGAATCAGCCAAAGAGCCATCTGAGGGCTCTGGCTTAAAAAAAACACCTGTTTAAGCAGCGTTCAGAACTTTGGAACAAGTTGGGCTCAATCATGGTCTGCAATGCCCACTTGTTCAAAGTCCCGTGAATTTCGAAAATCCAAAAAAATAAAAAACTTTCAAAAGCCAAAAACATCTAGCATTTTCATTTCAGAAAAATCTCAAAAACCAAAAAACATTTCTTTTCCTGCATTCAATAGTGTGCCAAGTCCGTCTAAAGAGTCGCATGAGTTTGAAGTCGAATCATATGATTTCGACATCAAATTAGACTTCGAGCTCATGGGTCTAGACGAAGCTCGGGATGAGGAAGATGATGACCCAGCTCTCGAACTAGAGGATCTCCTCAAAAAGTTCAAATCTAAAGCCAATGTTGTAGCCAATGATTTCGAGATAGTGAACTTGGGGACACCTAAGATCCCTAGGGAAGTATGCATTGGAAAATCATTGCCACCAGACATGAAGCAGAGAATGATAGAGTTCCTAGCTCCAAGATTGTCCAACTTCGCGTTCTCATATGAAGACATGCCGGGGCTCGATGAAGAGCTCGTGGTACACCATCTGCCAACCAAGGCAGATATGAAGCCAGTGAAACAGAAACTTCGAAGAATGAAGCCAGAATGGGCTCTGAAAGTCCGAGATGAAGTCATCAAGCAGTACAATGTGGGATTCTTGGTAATCTCCAACTACCCTAAATGGCTTGCCAACATCGTACCAGTACTAAAGAAGGACGGCAGGTTCGAATGTGCATCGACTTCCGAGATCTCAACAAAGCCAGTCCAAAAGATGACTTCCATTTGCCACATATCGACACTCTGGTCGACAACACTGCTGGATATAAGATCTTCTCATTCATGGACGGGTTCTCAGGTTACAATCAGATCAAGATGGCAATCGAAGATCGTGAGAAGACATCGTTTATCACTCCCTGGGGAACCTTCTGTTATAGGGTAATGCCGTTCGGTCTGAAGAACGAAGGAGCAACATATCAGCGAGCAATGACAGCACTATTCCACGACATGATGAACCAAGAGCTTGAAGTATATGTGGACGATATGATCGTCAAATCTCGCACAATTAAAGGACACTTTGAAGATCTGAAGAAGTTATTCCACAGATTAGAAAAGTACAAGCTCCGCCTCAACCCTCAGAAATGTGTCTTCGGTGCAATGGGAGGTAAGCTCCTCGGCTTTATGGTGAGCGAGGATGGCATCAGGGTTGACGAGACCAAAACCAGAGCAATCATCGAGATGCCCCTCCTAGAACAGAAAAAGAAATTCGTGGCTTCCTCGACAGAATTCAATACATCAGTCGCTTCATCGCACAGCTCACACCTATTTGTGAGCCCATTTTCAAGCTCCTTCGGAAGAACGTTCCAAAAGAATGGAATGATGCTTGCCAAGTCGCCTTCGACCGTATCAAGAAATATCTCATGAATCCTCCAGTTTTAGTGCCACCCACTCCTGGACGTCCACTATTTTTATACATCTCGGTAGCAGCAGAAGCCATTGGTTGTGTCCTCGGCCAGCACGACGAGACCGGGAAGAAGGAATAAGCAATATATTATTTGAGCCGAAAGTTCACCGACTACGAGACCAGGTATTCCCCGATCGAGAAGACTTGCCTCGCCCTAGTCTGGGCAACTCAGCGACTCCGTCAATACATGATTGCATTCTCTATTCTCCTCCTCGCTCACATGGATCCGCTCAAGTACCTGTTCGAGAAACCGGCACTCACTGGAAGGATAGCTAAATGGCAGCTACTCCTGTCTGAGTTCGACATCACCTATGTCACTCAGAAGGCAATCAAGGGGCAGGCCCTCGCCGATTATCTTGCGGCCCACTCCCTCCTGGATTATCAACCGCTCAAGACATTCTTCCCTGATGAAGATCTCTTGCTTATCGAAGGGGAAGAAAAGAAGAAGAAAGATGAGTGGACATTATTTTTTGATGGTGCAACAAATTCTAAAGGAAGTGGTATTGGAGCAATCCTCTACTCTCCAGATGATGTCCCTATTCCTATCTCAAGACGCATAGCATTCGAGTGCACCAACAACATGGTAGAGTACGAAGCATGCATCGCTGGCTTAAGGGAAGCCATAATCTTGGGCATCAAGAAGCTACGAGTATTTGGAGACTCACAGCTTATCATCAATCAGACCAATGGGGAATGGAAAACCAAGGACGAGAAGTTGATACCATATCATGTGTATCTTGAAAATTTGATCGAAGAATTCAAAGAAGTCACCTTCTCATACATGCCCAGAGCCAAGAAACAGTTTGCAAATGCTCTCGCCGCACTTGCATCAATGCTCGAGATACCAAAAGGAGCTTCAGAATGGGAGCTCACAGTCGAAATTCAAGAAGAACCTGCCTTTCTGCCTACAAATAGAAGAAGCCGAAGCTGTCCCTGATAAACCCTGGTATACCGACATCAAGCAATATCTCGAAACCCAGGAGTATCCGGAGTCAGCGACAACAACAGCTCGCCGAACCATCCAGCGTTCGGCCGGCCAGTTCACCATCAGTGGAGAAATTCTTTACAAGCGATCCTATAATCACATCCTCCTTCGATGCGTCGATGAAACAGAAGCTGCAAAGATCATGAAAGAAATACACGAAGGAATCTGTGGCCCACACATGAACGGGCACATGATGGCAAAGAAGATTCTACGACTCGGCTACTATTGGCTCACCATGGAGACAGACTGTTGCCAGCACATCAGAAAATGCTTCAAGTGTCAGGAGCATGCGAATCAAATCCATGCCCCCTCATCAGAATTATACAACCTGACCACCCCCTGGCCCTTCTCCATGTGGGGACTCGACATCATCGGCAAGATCAGTCCCAGAGCATCAAACGGTCATGAGTACATACTTGTGGCAGTCGACTACTTCACCAAGTGGGTAGAGGCAGCCTCCTACACCACGATTGCAGCATCTTAGGTGATCAAATTCATGAAGAACAACATTATATGCCGGTATGGAATCCCCCATGCTATCATCACAGATAATGGGACCCCGTTTGTCAACAAGAAGATGGATGACTTCCTCAGCAAATTCAAGATCCAACGTCATCGATCAAGCCCCTACCGTCCTCAGATGAATGGTGGGGTAGAAGCCGCAAACAAGACAATCGTCAGAATACTCGAGAAGATGGTCGTGACCTATCGAGATTGGTCAGATATGCTCCCATATGCACTTTGGGCCTATCAAACGTCTGTACGGTCTGCTACGGGCGTTACTCCTTTCGAGCTTACTTATGGAATGGAAGTCGTTCTGCCAGTCGAGGTTGAAATACCATCACTGCGGGTGTTACTAGAAAGCGGAGTTGAAGAAGGAGAATGGCAACGGGCCAAATTCGATCAGTTGCAGCTAGCAGACAAAAAGCGTATGCGTGCGCTAAGTCATTCCCAGTGCTATCAGAAAAGGATCGCTCGCGCTTATAACAAGAGAGTCCGAAAAAGAAGTTTCAAAGTAGGGGACATGGTCATGAAGAAGATTCTACCGTCGCACCTTCCGGATCCCAGAGGAAAGTTCAAACCCTCATGGGACGGGCCGCTGATCATTAGAGAAGTACTTCCCAGAGGCGCCCTCAGACTCACCAGCATGAGAGGGGTGGATCTTCCTGAGCCAATCAACGCCGACAAAGTGAAGATCTTTCACGGGTAAGTCATTCTGGCCTTATCAAGAGATACTTTAATAGAGCTGAAGTCAAGAGGTCGAAGCTAAAACCACTGAGAAATCATTTCCGTCCACCAACAAGTGTTTCAAATAAGGGGATTCAAAAGAAAAAAAATATATACAAAAAAAGAGAAAAAGAATACAAAAGAAAAGAAAAAAAAGGGAGAAAAAGAAAAAGGGAAGCTAAAGCAGGGAACCCAAGAAAAAATCAACCCAAGGAAAAACACAGTCATCCATCCATTCATCTCAGAAGGGTCTTTAGCTAAGACCAACAACTCTATCATCGTGACCTAGGATAAGGGCTGAAAGACTACCATCGGCCGGCAATGATGGATTCCCGACCTCTAGCCGCCGCAGTTATCCAAAGATCCAAAAAAAAGAAAAAAAGAAGAAAAAAAAAGGAATGTGTGCCTAAACAAAGAGGGCGGAGTGAAAACCCGAAAGAGCGCTCCGAGTAAAAACAATGGGCATACATCGGACTTGGTGAAAACCCGAAAGGGCACTGAGGGTAAAAACAGCATAGCTACCAAGGGGCAGGCAAGATCAAACACCCGGGACGTGGTGAAAAGCCGAAAGGGCGCCACGGGCAAAAATGACGGGAAAAGGCCGGCTGTGGTGAAAACTCGAAAGAGCGCTGCAGGCAAAAATGGCTCAAATGGAAAAAGAAAAAAATAAAAGTGCAGGTACCAGGAAATCAGACAGTCCAGATCGGTTCGAGCAGTCACAGTTCAAGAACAAGAAGAAGTGCAGTCAGGAACGAAGAGCTCTACAAATTCTGACAATCTCAGGAGGCAACAGTTTCCGTTGCCTACACCTCTAGGGAACCAAAGGATCACACAAGTCAAATCTCGAGACATCGGTCAAAGCATTGGCTGAGCCCCAACTCTGATTCCTATATCCCGACACAAAATCCAGACACACTCACAAGACATGGCACAATAGATTTTCAAAAGTTTTCTCTTTCTTATTAAATACATCATGTTTCTTTTACACATATCATATCATCTTTTTCAAAAAATACAAAAAAAATGCATCATCATCAATCATATACCATGCAAAAAGGAATGTACAGGTGGCCAACACAATCAATCTCTACCCTCCTCCTCGGCCACATCTGGTAAGTCCTCTTGACTCATAATGAAGTAGCCTCGCTCTCAACCTGCTTACCTCTATACGTAGGTAATGCACCTCGTCGCGCTCAAGGGTACGGATCATGGCCTCCTCATCAGATAACCTCTGATCGGCAGCCAATCTCCTCGACATCATCTCACAATGATACTAAAGTGTGGAAATCTCAGACAGCAAATGGCCATGAGTGGCCAAAAGGAAACCAAGATCAATGAACGGGTGCTCCTCAAAGGGTTCATATGAACCAGATGAAGAGCCGGCATCTCCAAGGATATCCTGCTCATCCTCATCAGCAGTCTGGTGCCAGCAAGGGATACGTCGGTACAAAGACTGCTCAGCAACCCAGTACTGATATGGGGCGGTCGCCATTGGAAAGGCCCGCAACTCAAAACCAAGCAGATCAGCAGTCAGATAACTCGCCCAAGATCCATCGACCCGAGTCCTAAAGTCAGAGATCCTAGACGGAAGCGCTCGGCGCCCGATACCCATAAAAGCAAAAAGAGGAACATCCTGCTCATACCCAAACTACCGCAGGAACCAGGTAGGGTGGTAGGAAAAGTAAGATCGAAAGCCTACCAACATCAGAGGAAGGTGATGTGCATCGTAAAGCACTGGAGGAAGTGAAAGCCAAGATGACTCCCAACGAACATTCCAGTCACGAAGATCAGCGAACATCCTGCGATATAAAGGCTCGCTCATCCTAGCTGTATGCAGAAGAAACTCCATGATATGTTGCATAAGGTCGAGGTGACGGGTGTCAGGAAATGGTACAGAAATGGTCAGAGAAAGACACTCTCATAGCCAAACCTGATCATAAGAAGGAAAAGAAGTTCAGCTAGAGCAAAGCAATTCCTAAAAAGCAAGAAAGGAAAGGTGTAGAAAAGATACCTGAAGAAATGCATAGCAGCAGCGAAGGACACGAGTGCGGCCCAGGGCACAGTCAGTAAGCCCATTAAACAGCTCGGCCAAGATGAGAGAAATGATCCCCTGCCGTCGGATAGCTCAGCTCATCACCTCAAAAAGCAAAGGAGTCTGGGACCTGCGCCATCCCGAGAACAGCACCTCAGCTATCAAGCAGAACATCAGTGCGTTCCGAGCAAGGATAGAATCGGCCACACTTCGAGGACCTGAAAAAAGATCATACAGTAAGTCCAAGGAGAACACTACAGCATCCTGGCTGACAGCAGCAGGCCGAACAAGATAGGGAAACCCGAACCAGTTCTGTGGTGTGGCAGTCTTCGGCGAGAAATACTGAGTATAATCCCAAGGTAGGCCTGTCAAGCGTGCAAGCTCCTCCAAAGAGGGTCCCATCTCCATATCGTTGAACGCGAACAAGTTCAACGAAGGGACCCAGTCAATCAAGGCAGCTCCGAGCATCCTCCAATCAATGTCAACTCTAGCCATATGGATCAGATTGCCGAAGCCATAAGACTCCAAATCTCGAATCTCATAAGCTGACAAGCTGTCAAGCCAAGCAAGCAGTCGTGGCGAGCAAGAAGGACGAGGAAGCAGCTGACAAGTCCTCACGGGTACCCCCTCCAGAGCAAAAGGCCCAGAAATCAATGACAGCTCATCGAGGATCGGAAGATCAACGGGCGAAGGAGAAGGAAAAGCTGGAACCTCTGCAGACTCGACAGCCCCTGACCTGCCCTCAGTAACGACTATGTCTGATATAGTCGCATCACTGTCTGAAACCGTCATAACCTCAGCCGCATGAGAAGACTCGCCCACCTCATGAACAGAGTGCGCAAAAGATCGACGATCAGGAGAAGGACGATACTCTCCATCAAAAGAGCTATCAGTGAAGATCACACCACACATCGTGGCATCCTGGCCAATCTGACCATCGAAAAATGCATCTGAACTATCCAGAAGGGTCCCGGCAACCCCGATCGAAGAATCAACGGTCAGATCTAGACCTGCGGCCCTCTCCAACAGGAAATCATGAAACTAGTCATCATCCTGGCCGATCAAAGGGATCATCGAGGCATCCACACCGTCCATCATCAGGGGGACATCATCAATGATCACATCAAGTCCACCCAAACAAGTATGTCGCACATCTCGGCCATCATCAAGAGCATCCAAACCATCAAAGGTATCATCTAAACCATCCATCCCATCCAGACATGAGATCAGCCCATCTATGTCCATCATGGTCCCATCACCTCCATCAATCACATCATCTAGGTGGCCCACATTCAAGGGGTGCATAGCCTCACCTATGTCCCATCCTCCCATCTCATCCATGCCATCCATCTCTCCCATAATGAGGGCCCCATTCAAATATGAAATTTCAGCATGGCTGCCATTAATGGGGCCATTCAAAGCTCCACCAACCACCATCCCTAACCCCTCATCAATGCCCCCATTCAATGCACCATCTCCACCATCCATTAAAGAAATCCCTCCATCATTAAAGCCTTCAACACTTTCTGAAGTGTGGGACCCACCATGGACAGCTCCCACAACCCCTAAATCTCCACCATCCATTGCCCAAGAAAGGACAAAGCAAGATGAGGACAAGATGAGGAGGAAAGAGGAGACAAAGGGAAGATTCATGGTTGAAATCAAACCTGGACGTACAGAGCAGGTGGAGACAAGGGCAACAGACAACAGAGAATGTCCGAACCCGAGCCAGCCCAGGCCGCACAAGAGGCGAACCTTGGGCGGCCCGCTCTGGGCCGCCCGTACGGACGCGCTCCCTCTCTCCGCGGGATTGGCTTCATGGTTCTTGGTAGGTGAGGCTAACAGTCCACATCAGCAGATGGCACCCTGGGGGCCGCCTAAGGCTCCAATCCATTTCAGATTTCGATTGAGATTGATCAGAGTCATTTGGAAGGTACCCCACTTATCCAATCACGAAGCACTGCGGTCAGAATGAGTCTGATCAAGTCAAAGAGAGGGAAAGATGATCAAGAGAGGGCCACAAGCAATCTGAGCCATTCGAAGACCAGATTATTATGATCCAAACCATGGAAGAGCTCGCATGGGTCATCAAATAGCAAGACCAAGGGTTTGATCATCAAAGGAAGGGTCAAAATCCAAGATCTGATCATCAAGTGGGCCCACAAGGCCAAGTCAAGCGATCTGAGACGTTCAAGTCATCATCCACACCATGAGAAGCCTTCTTAGCCTTACAAAACATCAAGAAAGGGTGCTCCAAAGTAAGGCCGAGGTCTCAAGTGGGCCCACAGGGCCAAATCAAGCCGTCTGAACCATTCAAGTCATCATCCATGTAGTTAAGAAGTCTCATCTCCCACAAGTCATTAAAGAATGAGTCAGAAATCAAAGCATCCAGGCGTCATCAAGTAATTTGAGAAGAATTGAGGTTGTATATTCATCCAAAAGATTTCGATACAGAAGAAAGTAAAAGCAAAAAGTTGTACATCAAACAAGCTGAATACACCTTCACAAAACAGGCTACAAGTCGCCAACATAGTCGTCATCGTCCCTCCTCTCGTCCCGCTCTCGACGATAAAGATCCATCAAAGGAGCTGTCACTGAACCTCCAGCGTATCTGCGACGGCCCCCTGGAACATAGAGCGGAGGAAGCAGAGGCCCCTGGCCGTACAACAAATACCACTCATCATATTCACGATCCGGGATTGTGAAACGAAACCCGGGCTGGCCCACAAGAGCATCAGCCATCTCGTCAGCAGGGATCTGAGCAGCTAGAGGAGGTGCAGAACAAGGGACCCGAGCCACCCCAATGACCTGCCGAAGTAGCCTCTCACCCAGATACCACTGAAATGATTCAGCGTCAGAAAGCATGATACGGAGACATGAAGCATCATATGCCTCTACACGCTGAGGGGTGTAATAGAGAGGGAAGCTGGCATACGACATCCAAGCGAGCTACAGCAAATGAGGTCACCACGGTCAATTACAGTACAGAGCGAGGGATAAGGAAAGCAAGATACTTACATCATCAACGGTCAACCCGTCTATGTCAGCGCGCCAATTGTCCCCAGAAACTCGGGAGTTCCGCTGACGGTTTTGTTGGTGCCAGTACATGTGGCGATACAAAGAGGGCTCAATATCGTCCTGCATCCTCGGCGCGAGATGGGGAAAATGGTCATAAAAGCAAGTCTGGGCAAAAGCACACCTAATGATCAGAGAGAGGAAGATGGTAAATGTCTCCAAGAAAGGAGAAAGAAGAAGTACCTCAACGACAGGCCAAAAACCTGTGTAGGACCGACTATTCCGACTGGTTTTATCTAGACCCTGAAAAATGTGAGTCAGGATAGCCCCGTTCCAATTGTAGGGGTGGTGAAGATCCTCAACCAAGCGAAGAAATTTAGGATCGACCCTCTCATTGGCGTGGCAGAGAAGGAAGGACCCGAAGGCATAAGTGATCATGGCCCGTGCTTTGTGGAGGGCCTCTAGCTCGATAGTGGGGATGACGGAGGCAAAAGTGTTGTAGAACCATCGCATCTTTACTTGATGGCCTTGGAATTCATCCTCGGGTGGGACATCACCGACAAGCAGTAGCCAGTCAGTGGAAGTGATGGGAGCCAGAGAGCCAACCTGGGGAACAACTGCCCCATGAAATGGAAAGCCAATTTGCATATAAATATCCAGGGGAGTTAGTCCCCATTCACCACAAGGGAGCTGGAAGGTGTGGGTCTCATCCCGCCACCTCTCGCAAAGAGCTGCGAGCATCATGCGGTTGGCACTGTTGTTATGGAAGCGTTAAGGTAAGGAGGCCAGCAAAAGGAGTGTTAGCCAATACTCGTTCAAGCAAAGGCTGTGGATGTTTCACCCAGTTATCCCAATGATCCCTGGTACCTCGACCCTTGATGGCGGGAAGAGGTTGGTGCTCCATAGCCAAGGAACACATATGGTCCCCTCGGCGGATGATGAAGGCAGGATCATCCTCATCAATCACTCGACGTCCTCTGGTACCGTCCGCCATTGAATCCTACAAGCTTGGCAAGGTAAGTCCCTATCCCTTACCCGTTAAAATCCAGATTATCATCCAGGAAACCCATGGGATTGGACTCACATTCAAATGCAAGATCTAAAATCCAACTCCATGTGTTACCTAGGTTATGTGTTGGGCCCATTGAAGAAAGCAAGGCCCACCTAAAAGAAGGTTGCATGGCATGCCTTAGGTAAGAAAAGTCCATCATCCAAGGACACATTTTGGACAACAAATGCACTCAAGTGCCATGAGATCAACAAAGGATAAGAATCCTACTTCACATGAGAAGCTCCTCTTCAAAGTCCATATGTGGCCAAGGATTGATCTACTTTTTATACCAAGGCCATGATTCTCATCTTTTTACACATGTACATGGACAAGTGGGGAACAGGAAGGAAATGGGCCCCCAAGAGTAACCCAAATGACTAATCTCAATGGATTGAAGGGAGCACATAGCCCACTTGAAGAACATGAGGACCCATTCATGGGTTAACCATGGGCACCCCTATGCACACCCTCTTGATGAAAGTTTTGACCATGAGAGCACAACATGGCGGTCTACCCACAAACATATGAATCAAAGAAGCTAATGGTAAAAAGTTGATGCACATAGCCCACATGAAGAATCAAAGTTGGAAATGTCCACGTAAGGGCAAGTTAGGGCAACCTATGTGCACCAATTTCTTTACAAAACAAGGGGACCATTTGAGCACAAGAGGGCATGGCTTGATGAGTCACCCAACCATCACGAAAATGGCTAAGAATGATATACATAGCCCACTTGAAGATCAAAATCCAAAATGCCCCAAAGCATGGGACAAAATTGGGCAACTTATGGGTATCATTCTTTCTCACAAATTGAAAGAAAAATCACTCATCTTTGAGAATGATGGTGGATGACCCATTAAGCACCCCAAGAAAAGTTCAAGGAGCTATGGTCGCATGGAGAGCTCACTTGAAGGAGGATCATCCATTTGAGATTGATAACATCTAAGGAAACTCTTGAGGACCACTTTCCTCCCACAAGGAAAAAATATTTGAACTTAGTGAGATTGTTGGAACAACTCACTCATGGGACTTGTAGATGATCAAGTAACTCAAGCCCTCCATCCATCAAAAGAAAAAGCATGAAAGAAAAAAATCCTACATGAACAAAGTGTAGTGGTGCACACATGGTCCAAAGAAATCCAAATTTCAATGAGGGCCCAAAAGCCCATCCATATGGAAAAATCCTAAGGGACCCACCACACTTTGTACATAAGGATGTACATCATAATCAAGAGATGGTGGGAGATTTGGGCCACTTGTACATAAAGGCCCAACTAAGGAATCTAGCCCACTTAGATCCAAGTGAAGAATGGGCTAGTCACCTTTGTCCATACACATGTGAAGAAGGATGGGGCCACCCAAAGTGAGTCCCATGAGCCCAAAACTTGAGATGGGCCCCACCATTCTCATGGGCCCAAACCTTGAAAAGAAGATGGAAAAGAAAAGAAGAGCTTTAAGGGAAAATGACAAGGGCAAGAAAGCATGAGGGAGCCCAAAATGAAGCATTGGGCCCATCAAATACACCAAGGGCCATAACTTCACTTTGAGCCCATTTGATACACATGAAAAGAGGCCCAACCCCATGAAGAAAGATAGGATATTTTGCCATGCACACTTGATGGACATGGCAAAATTACCCTTTACATACACATGAAGGGAGTGTGAAAGAAGAAAAGAAAAAATGAAATGGAAAGCTTGTAATGTCCTTCTCCATGCACCACCTTTGAAAGAGATTGGAGATCTAGAAAAAGGTCAAGAATGCTTGGGCCCACCTTCACTCCTTTTGGAATAGTTACATGAAGAAAAGAAAGGAACCATGAGAAGAGATAATGAAGAAGGAAAAGGACAAGAAAGAGAAAGGGAGTGGTCCATACCTTTACCACTCACCAAAGAGGGACCACCTTGCTGTCCCAAAACTTCTCTAAGGCCCACCACTTGAGAGAAGCAAAAAACCACCAAAAGAAGAGAGGAAACTTTGAGAAAAAAGAGTATGAGAGAGAGAAGAGAAAGATTGCACGTTGGATGGGGTAGGGGTGCCCCATGTTATATAGAAAAGGGGGGTGCACCCCTTTACCCAACCCACTGAAGAAACCAGGGGTCAGAGGCGGTCCGGGTGGCGCCCAGGGGGCCGTCCTACCCTCCACCTAGGTGAAACGACTTCTCACCTCCTCTCCTTGGGAAGAACTCCTCCTTGGGAAGGGTGGTTGCAAGTGAATCTTGTACCTCCTTGTAAGAATGAAGTGATGGAAGAGAATGGTGAGAAAAAGTAAGAAATCTCACCAAAATCTCATCTTGTGAGAAATTAGTGGGAAATTGGCTTGATGATGTGGAAAAGCTCCATGGAATTTTAAGGAAAAGAAAGGAAAAATTGACTTGGTCAAACAGTGATCTCAACCATCCAAGGTCATGACCTGATGATCTGAACCATTCCAAGAAGAATCCCAGGAATCTCCGCCCTCGATTACTGTTTACTTGTACATATTTTGGGTCTGAAGACCTTAAACTACGTCGGGATCAAGATCCCGATGGACTTTTCAAAATAAAAATCGGTAGCAGTCTTGACCGCTCGGATCAAGATCCGCTGACACCGGACACTTTCCAAAAAAAAAATGTGTTGCCATGTTTTGTACAGTATTTTGGGTCCGAAGACCTTAAACTACGTCGGGATCGACATCCCGAGAGATTTTCAATAAAAACCGGCATCGGTCTTCATCAAGATCTGATGACTCCGGATATTTTCTAGAAAAAAAACAAAAAAAAAATGTGATTTCCAGCATCGCATGTATATATTTTTGGTCTGAAGACCTTAAAATACGTCGGGATCAATATCCCGACGGATTTTAATGAAAACCAGCATCGATCCCAGCCGTTCGGGCCAAAGATCTGATGACCTGGATCATTTTTCGAAAAAATCACAAAAAAGAATGTATGTTCAGTTTATACAGTTTTATGGTCCGAAGACCTTAAACTACGTCGGGATCAACATCCCGAGAGATTTTCAATAAAAGTCGGTGTCGGTCTTGTTTGCTCACATCAAGATCCGCTGATATCGGACATTTTCCAAAAAAAAAAAAAATATGTTTGTTCTGTTTGTACAGTTTTGGGTCCGAAGACCTTAAACTACGTCGGGATCAACATCCCGAGAGATTTTTAATAAAGACCGGCATCGATCCCAGCCGTTCAAGCCAGGATCTGATGACCTGGATCATTTCCAAAACACCAAAAAGATTTTTTGAGTTTTCCATAAAAACCAGTATCAATCTCAACCACTTGAGTTGAATTCTAGAACCTTTTCAAAAAAATATATGAAAAATTTTTGCCATCAATTTCAACTACACAAATTCATCCCCAGTGGTCCGAAGACCTAAAACTACACTGGGATTAACTTCTCGGGGGCTTTCTTTCCTAACCTGTTCCGGACATGGCTGACACTTGATCGTACGGGTGTCCGGAATCTTTTAAATAGGTAAAGGCTGAGGCGGGCAGAACTCCACAACCCTGTTCGTGTTGAACGCACCGTGATAGACAACCTTGATTTGGAAGTCGCTGTTGAACCTGACGGATGTTCCCTGTTCCTAAAACTCATGAAGGGGATTAAGGCTGTTGGGAGGTGGAGCGCACCCTCACGAAATTGTGAGCAGCGTAACGCCCCAAACTGGATTGACTAAGGGAAATGTGAGGATGTGGCTCATTTTGTGGCCGAAGGAGTCCGTCAAACGATACGTGGTCTATGTGCATTGCACATGAGGAACAGGCAACTTTGTGGGTGTGTTGACTGAAAACCCTCAAAATCCCCTCATCCGAAGATGTAAAACTACGGCACTTAACTGTGTGAGACTCGTCTTGTTCGCTGACGTAAAATGGATCGGGTGCCTTACCAGCAGTAGAAGCTGGAAGTGGATGAAAATTTCACATCTTTCCTTGCATTTCAGAAAAATCACAAAATACCAAAACATTGCAAAATCGCCTTTTTAAAAATCATAAAAAAATATTTCCCTTGCTTTCAAATCAAATATTTGCAAAAATCACAAAAAATATTTCCTTTGCTTTCAAATCAAATATTTTCAAAAATCACAAAAATATTTCCTTTGCTTTCAATAACCGATCTCTATCCTGACCACTCAGGTAAAGATTCGGACCACATATTTGCAAAAATCACAAAAATTGGCACTATCCCCAGCACTACACTTCAGGAGTCTTGAACTCTACTCTCTTCACAATTTGGGATGACGGATCCAATCGCCCGCAAATTGGAATCTTGACAAAAAATGGCGACCAAGCACCGTCTCAATCACATTTATGCCCAGAAGAACATCTTGAAGTCGGATAACATCCTCGTGCATTCTCATTAAGCAAAGAAACAACATCTTGGGACGATGGACCTGATCGACCACGGGTCGGGATCTTGACCAACCCGCTGACCAAACCTCCGCATAAAGAAAAAAGAAAAACCCCAAGGAAGCACAACCCTGGAAGCAATAAACTCAAAATTCTCTGCATCCCCAGTAAAAGCAAAATCATCGAGCTAAAAGAGAATGGGCCAAGCCATGCATTCATTATGCATCAGCATCCATCGCATCAATCATCATGTTTACCTGCCTTCAAAATAAAAGTCGGCTAGCCAAAGACCCCACAGGCATCCCTAGTGGAGGCACGTGTAAACCAGATTTCCATTGCAAAAAGATAAAAAATATTCCTATCTGCAAATAAAAACCCCACGGAGTATCATCCCCAGAGTGGGTATCTTTTCAAAAATCCAAAAATATTTTCTCAGTAGAGCGTTCTGCCTCTAAAACACCAGGAGATCTTCCATATCTCTGGGTAGGAGCCGACGCAAAAATCAAATAAGATCCGATGTCTCGCGGTTTTCCCGGAGACCATCGGATCCAATGCACTCAAAGTACGGTCGAACTGAACTCTAGTGTCAGTGCGGTCGTACCACATGCCAAGATACGAAAAGATGAAAGCCAAAAGGCTTGGTCAAAGAAACCATTTGAACAGGTGGAAACGATGAATTGTAACCCAAGTATCAAAATCAGCAGATTGGGTGGAAAAAGTTCACCCGCACATACCTAGGCGTGGATGCCTGAAGTACCTTGACTGAGTCTAAGTCGGCGTAGTAGAATCCCGTAAGACTATCTGGCGTAGGGCGTCTAACCACTTTGATAGTCAAGCGAAACAAGTACTCCTGGAGTAATCTGGGAAAACATCAAACATCACACAATCAGTCCAGGGTCAGCAACCTCGTAAGACTAGTGACACAGAGGCTCTGTTGTACCTTTCCGATGTTAGTACCGATCGAGAATGGAAGGGTTGCGATTGGGTACCCAGGTTGCAGCAAACAGCAGGGACAATTGCAACGTTTTCTCCAAACTCCTGCGGTATGTGCGAGTTATCAATCTCCAGACAATCAACTGACTCAGATACAAAGGATAACAAAGATTCCAGACCATAATCAAGGAAAGAATGAATTGCAAACCAAGCATCGAAATCAGCAGATCGGGTGAAAAAAGACCACCCACACATACCTAGGCGTAGATGCCTGAAGTACCTTGACTGATTCCAAGTCGGCGTAGTAGAATCCTGTAAGACTATTTGACGCAGGGCATCTAACCACTTTGACAGTCAAGCGAAACAAGTACTCCTGGAGTGATCCGGGAAAACATCAAACATACAATCAATCACCAGGGTCAGCACCCTCGTAAGACTAGCGACGCAGAGGCTCTGCTGTACCTTTCCGATGTTAGTACCGATCGGGAATGGAAGGGTTACGATGGGTACCCAGGTTGCAGCAAACTGTAGGGACAATTGCAACGTTTTCTCCGAACTTCCGCGGTATGTGCGAGTGATCGATTTTCAGACGATCAACTAGCACAAATGCAAAGGCAAGCAAGGATTTCAAACCATGATCTATGAATGACCAGGTCAGAAGTGGGGTGTCCACTCGCTTTGGCATTCGGTTGCACGCAACCTCTGCCAAAGAGGGGCATCTGTAGACACCCCACCATCGGCTACACTGTTGGTAGAGATAGCTGGATGAATGGAGGACCATACCCCCAAATCCCAAGTCTAAACTCACCCAAACTCACCCTTGTAAGCCCTAATCCATAGCCCAACTCAAGCCTGAACCCAGTCAACCCACTCCTAAACATCAGCCTGAAAAACCCCCATAAGAAAAGCAAGTCAAAAAATTCTAAAAAAGTCAAACTCACTGAGTCAACCCACTGAGTCAACCCACTGAGTTAACCCGTTGAGTCAACCCGCTGAGTCAACCCGTCGAGTCAAAACACCGAGTCAACCCACCGAGTCAACCCGCCTAGTCAAATCACCGAGTCGACCAGCTGAGTCAACTCACCGAGTTAACCCACCGAGTCAAAACAGTAGCCCCGAGAAATGACCGTACCACGCGCTGGAAACCAAGGAGCGTCCTTACGGGCGGCCCACAGGGGGCCGCCCAAAGTTATTTACGCAATCTGCCACTGCCCACTACTATAAATACCCCTAGCCTCTTCCCATTTCAACGGCCATCCCTTCGAAGCCATCCAGCCCGAGTGCGATCTGTCCCTCTACCCCTTAGCCCATTCCTCCACCAAGGAGAGCCCGAGTGAGGAGATCCTAACCCTGGTCCAGCTCAGCCTGACCACTGGTCCAAGTCTCCCAAGCCATCCAAGTCTTGATCCAGCCACTCGAAGCCAATCCTTGCGACACCTCCGTCCATCTAGCTGTTCCTTACTAACATCATCTCATTCGCATCTAGCATAAGTGCAACATTTACTTTTCTTCCAACCCCCCTCCTTCACTGCAAGCATTTTGATTATTCAAACACACAGCATACATCTCGCATAAAGCACCTGTCAGTTCGAGCGTATGCTATGGGCTTGCCTGTTAGTGGAACCTGCCCATCAGAAACTCTTACTGTTCAGACCTGCATTCATGTACATATCACCACAAGCACTTTGATCATTCAAACACACAGCATGCATTCCGCATAAAGCACCTGTTAGTTCAAGCGTATGCTCTGGGCTTGCCTGTTAGTGGAACCTGCCCATCAGAAACTCTTATTGTTCAGACCTGCATTCATGCATCATGTCATCTATGAGAATGTACGAGGATTAAAATAGACTTTCAAGTGTTAGTTCGATTCTGTGAAGTAGAGACCGTACTTCGGTACTGGCAGTGTGTGGGGTGCTTAACCTCTTCCCACCCTGTAACCGTGATCCCTTACCTCGAATCTCTGGCCGCAGATCAAAAGGAATCATTTTAGAGGAAGGAATCTTCGGATCCCCTTCTCTAACATTTCTACGGGGTCTAGCCGACTGTAGATTCGAAATAACTGGCTAGTGGCGACTCTGGTCTTATATAAACTTATTTAAACACATCCAGCTTAACACAACAACCAAACAAAGCCCTCGAGAATGAGGCAAGCCAGTGGCACAAACGGCGATTCGCACTCACGCATCCTCTCCTTCTTTTCCCGAAAGGGAAGGGACGAGAACGTCGTGTGGGAGCGCGGAACGGCGAGGGTCCACAATAATATAAGCTCAAGTCTACTCAAGTGAGTGAAAAAGTACATCTTGTGTGTGTAGATGAGCCTATTTAATGCCTAGCATACATTTTAAGTAAGCATTCATAATTAAACAATTAAACACAATGCATAATAAGAAATGTGTTCAAATACAATCACAAACACAACGATGTATAGTGGTTCAACTTTGGGTCTACTCTACTCCCGATTCAGGTACTCAACCCCTTTGAGCACACCGGCATTCACTAGGGAGTTTAAATCTGATTCCTCCCAACCAAGGTGTTTTAACTCGGATCCACCCAACCGAGGAGTTTACAGGTTCCTCCTAACCTATACATTCACACCAGAGTTGGTGGCTCCTCTAAGACCCGTACCCTGAATTGCCCTCCGTACGTTTAGTTTTCGGTACTAGTACGTCTCGGATGGACCAGATTAGCGAGCCTTGATCTCGACCCTATTTTAGTACTGCATCGACCCAAGACCTATACCTCGGCGACCGCGTAGGCACTGCGATTCCAACGCTGTGCGGCACGCCCCATTGCGATACCTGGTGTGAAAGATGTGTACTTTTGCGCAATCCGAGGTGGGCTAAGCAACGCGCGTGTGGCGTAGGCCCCACTTGCACAAATCCCAAGTACATGTCAAATCAATCTAATCAAGCATCATCACTCTCACCCATACCCCTACTCTACTCACCCCATACCCACCCCATCACTCTCTCACCTAAAAGTCAACTCTCACCCATACCTCCCATACCCCTCTCCCATGCTAACCACCACCACCATCATTTCCCCCATGATTTCCTCCTCTCTCTCTCCCCCCATACAAGTCCATACGATAGGGGGAGAGGAGGGCTTCTCATTTCAAAATTTCAAGAGTTAGAGAGAGAAAGGAGAGAGAAAGAGAAAGAGAAAGAGATTTGTGGAGAGAGAGAGAAGAGAGAGAAGTAGAGAGAGATTTAGAGGGAGATCAAGAGAGAGAAAGAGAGACTTAGAGAGATTGAAGGAGGAGATCAAGGTTGGAGGACCCCGATCATCATCCGGACCGTCCGATCGGCAATCCAACCGTCCAACCATCATCATGAGTGCAAACTTCCCCCCTTTTTCTCGTTTACCTTTCATTTTCTTTCCTTGGGCCCACCTTGTGATGGACAATTAGATGAATGGATTGGATCATCCATGGGCCCCACCTACTTATAATAATAATAATAATAATAATAATAATAATAATAATAATAATATTAATATTAATAATAATAAAAGGGGAAAAAGAAAAGTGGAGAGTGTGACCGCTGGACAGACAGCGTCCAGAGGACGCTGCTGCCCAGCAGCGCTTGGGCAAGCCCCTTTGGGCGTTGACCGTGGCCCCACATGTGGGACCCACCTTGATGCATGAATTTGATCCACGCCGTCTATCTGTTTCTCCAGCCCATTTTAAGGCTGGGTACCAAAAATGAAGTAGATCCACATCTTGGGTGGACCACACCATAGAAAACAGTGGAGATAAGGATGTCCACTGTCGAAACTCTTTGGGCCCACCGTTGTTTACGTCGAATTCTGTAACAGGGTCCTCCGAATGTTCACCTTCTCTCCAAGCAATTTTCTCCGTGGACCTGAAAGGAGTCAGAAAGCAACTAAGGGTGGCCGGCGTCTAGCCGTTGGCCCTCCGATGCTTAAGTCAGATAGGGTGAGGTAGAAAAAAGAAATGACCAACGGGGGTTAAAGATTGAGTATTGTGTACCTTCTCATTGATGAATCCATTCCTTTATATAGATTCAACCGTCCCACTCTGTTACGTAAGACGCCGAGATCGTCTACTGATTTCATGGGATAAGATGTTTATCCTTCTTATCCTTAGATAAAGGAACAGTCAAATCCAATTAGTCATCTGGTCAACTACGCTCCTTGATAACAATCCCTTGAGACGCGGGGCCATAGATGAAGATAAGCCCAAAATCGGCCTATACGGGCTGCTGGTACTAGAAGCTAAGGGACATCACCGCTGAACATTAGTAAAGGCTGCTCGCACGTCGGAAGATGTTCGCGAGACCAGGTGCTCGCGTATTAAGATGTGACACCTTTCAACGACTCGTGAGAAAGACTGCTCGCAGGTCGAAAAGGATATTTCCCGCCTGGTGATTATTCGACTATTGACAATAAGAGCTCGAAGCCTCGGTAACTGAGTTCCGTATTTGTCGAATATGCGAGTAGCGAGCAAAGTATCTCGCGAGTCGAATGAAGGTGCTCGTAGGATCAGGACATCGTGAGAATACACGAGCCGCGAGCAGATGATCTCGCGAGTCAATTAAAGGTGCTCGCAGGATCAGGACATCGTGAGAATACACGAGCCGTGAGCAGATGATCTCCGCTATTTTGACTATAACAGATGCCCCCCAAGTCCTTACCGCCAAGAATTCTAAGGGAAGGACTTAATCACTGTCATACCGCCTGCCGCCTTTATTGAGAATGAAACCGTACATGATTGGGCTGGAATTAATGAGCGCCAGCCTTTTGCGCCTTTCCGCAGATAGGAATGAAGAGACGCCCGCCACGTGTCTGGGGAATTAATGGGCGTGCCTGTTCGACTACTGTGCCGAACGAGAGGTAGCCATGTGTCACCATATACGACGGAATGATTGCCTATAAATATACTGAGTCGGCCGTATCTCCGGATTTTCACAGAAGCTTTCGAAAAAAGAAAGAACTCTCCAGTCATCTTCCTCACTATTCTTCTTCGGTGTTCTTCTCCTTCCTTTTTTCGTACTTGGGTACATTTTTTTTCCTCTTTTTTCTTCTTTAACAATCTCATGGCTGGAGACTCTGACGAGACCACCGTCCCCCTGGGAGATGCTACACCGGAATCCTCTGCCTCTAGTAACGCGAGGGTTCCGGTAGGCAAATACACGGCAGCCGGGTATCTCTCTATTTTATCGGAGGACCGGCTGCTTGAGTTACGGGAGAGATATTTAATTGCCGACTCAATCGTTCTCCGGTTACCCGGAGATGGAGAGACACCGGATTCCCCTCCCCCAGGGTGTGTGGCCTTTTATGAGTATCTGCTCATTCTTGGGGTACGCCTTCCTCTCCATCCCTTCGTTCGCGATGTTCTACGGTGTTATAAGATTGCCCCCGGGCAACTCATCGTGAGTGGATGGAGGGTGGTTCTGAGCTCATTCGCCCTCTGGGCTCAGGCCGGCAACGGGGAGCTCACGGCCGAAGAGTTCCTCCATATGTTTCGTCTAAAGAAGGCGCCCTCCAGCGAAGGCTGGTACTACCTATGTTACTGGCACCGGGATAATATCGTGCTGGGGAAGCCCTCTTCGAATTATCCCGGCTGGAGGAAACGGTGGTTCTACGCTTTCGGGAACTGGGAGTCTGCTTCCTCCAGGGGTTCAGGAGTGACCCGCTTTTTCTGTGAAGGTAGGCACAGTTCTGCATTGTGTGATTTCTCTAGTTAGATTTAGGGTTTTATTCATTTTTTAACCTGTTTGTGCTCGCAGGTATCCCGGCCTTGAACAAACCAAACTTGAAGGGAGGGATTAACGAGAAGATTGTGAGAGTATACAAGCTGCCTGTTGGTGATAGGCATATCAAGGCTTGCTTGTCCTCATCGCGGCTCGCAGCGGGCAGGAATAATATCCAGCGAAGAGATCGCAATGACAAAAGCTAGAGAGAAGAGGGGTTTGCTACCTCGACTCAAAGGCACGAGCTCGAAAAGGCAGAAGTCATCTGTCGGGCCTTCCCAACCATCCACCCGTAAGGGTGCCGACCAACCTACCCATCTTGCGAGCACGGTAGGGGTGCCAGCAGCTCCTGCGCCCGTCATTCCCTCTCTGGTGGTCGCACCTGGACCACTAGTGATTAATATTACTGAAAACTCCCCTAGGGATGATGGAGCGGGGTCCAGCTGCCCCCCAGCCGAAGAGACTCGCGAGCAAACGAGACCTCGGGAGTCGGCTCTTGCTCGTGAATTGGCCCATGCTGGCGAGGTGGGTCTTGCTCGCGAGTCGGTTGCCCCTCCTGTCGCGAGCGCGGCTGTGTTGGTCGTTGCCCAGCCGTCTGGAGGTGGATCGTTTACCGTCCCTCGCCACCTCCACCCAATATGCAAATTTCTATTCGACAACATCTCCCCCCAAACTTTTGGCACCCTTCCAGAACCAAGCCCTGAAAACCTCTTCCTCGAGGCTGGAGTGAGGATGGTCCAGGTAAGATCTCGCTGATATTTGTCTAACTTACTATTTTTGGGCTTCCAAGTATTTTATCTCACGTTCCCTTTTCCATTTTGCAGGGCTTGGATCTCATCTTGCGGACGAGGCGTGATATCGTTGCCGCCCGTCGCGTGATTGATGAGGCGGAAGGGAAGAGGATCGCCTTGGAGAAGGCGGTCCAAGGAAGGGATCAGCTCCTCAAGTCCCGTGAGGGTGTGATCTCGAAGAGAGATGAGGAGAAGAAGATCCTCATTGAAAAAGTCCAAGTCCTGACCGATAGGTACCAGGCTCTGGACTCCAACTTCGCCAAGCTCGCTGAGTTGAAGGAGAAAGCAGAGAGAGAGGGGGAGATCTTCCGTCAAGACAAGATCTCGCTGGAGGAGCGGCTCGCAGAGGCCAAGTCGCAGCTCAAGGAAGTTAGCGAAAGCTTGGAGAAAGAGTGCTCCACTCTCGTGCAGCTCAAGGATGACTCGATCCACTGGGACGAGGAGAGAGTCGCCTTGGTCAAAATGCTCTCTGAGGAAGGGGCTTGAGCAATCTCCGAGTTTCACACCTCGCAGCTATATGACGAGGAAAGATATGAGTCATATGATGCTGGTAGCGATTCGCGCTACGAGTAGTGCAGCGGATGTCTCCATCTTTTGATATGGGAGAATTCGGACGAATCGCGACCATCATAGCTGCAGAGGAGCAAGCTGCTACCGAGAATGAGGTGACCGAAGCCACTCAGGATGGAGGGGTTCCAGAAATGGGCCTTGAAGTCCAGAGCGCGGCTCCTCCAAGAGACTGATTTTCCTTTTTCTCTTTCTCCTATACTTATGAGCAAACTTTGTAAACAATTGATTATCAATGAAAAGATACTTTTGATGATGTTATTCTTATTTCCTTTCTCTCGTTTTCCTTTCATGCAATGAATGCCTTCTCGTTTAACACCTTTCATGCAATGAATGCCTTCTCGTTTAACAAGTAGTAATGAGTTATGCTCAATCCGGGGGGTCGTGGTGACCATGCCCTCGTGGAGATAGACTGATCTATCAATTGAGAAATGAGTTATGCTCAATCCGGGGGGTCGTGGTGACCATGCCCTCGTGGAGATAGACTGATCTATCGATTGGGAAATGAGTTATGCTCAATTCAGGGGGTCGTGGTGACCATGCCCCTGTGGAGATAGACTGATCTGTCGATTGAGACTTTGACTCTGCCAAGGATGGACAATTCGGCCAAGAGAATTGCGTTCTCTTCAGGGCTATTCAGGTCCAAGTAAATGGATTAGCGACCAAAACAAGTGAGATTTAATCCTACCAAGGGTAGGCAATTGGCCAAGAGAATTGTATGTACTCTTCAGGGCTATTCTTAGTCCAAGTAAATGGAGTAGCGACCAAAAGGCTTCTTCGATCCATAAGGCATTTGAACGTCGTTAAAAGTTACATCAAGGGAAATATTGTAGCAAATGTTCCACGTGCCAAGGGCGACGTACAGGTCTTTCCTGCATATCTTCAAGATAGTAAGTGCCGGGTCGCACAATTTTGATGACTCGATACGGGCCTTCCCAATTTGGATCAAGCGACCGATCAGGAACTCCGAGGTTCTGTCTGAGGACTAAATCACCGAGCTGGAAAGCTCTAGGGCGAACTTTAGCATTTCGATAGCGAGCAATGCGTTGTTGATATGCAGTTGCTCGCATCTGGGAGGCATTTCTTTGTTCTTCCAAGAGATCGAGATGAAGTCGAAGACTTTCCTGATTACTTGCGGGGTCATACTGCTCAATCTGATACGAGGGCACTTGAGTTTCCACTGGTACTACTGCGTCGACACCAAATGCTAGGGAGAAAGGGGTTTCGCCTATTGATGTACGAGTCGTTGTTCTATATGCCCATAATACTTCTGGCAGAAGTTCGGGCCATATACCTTTACATTCACCAAGCTTGGTCTTTAAGTGGTGCTTAATGATTTTATTCACTGCCTCAACTTGCCCATTTGCCTGAGGATGATACGGAGAGGTGCGGATGTTACGTATCTTCCACTTTCCACAAAATTCATCGAAAGATGCATTATCGAACTGCGTTCCGTTGTCGGTAATTATAATGTGGGGGAGTCCATAACGGCATATGATATTTCTCCATATGAACTTAGTAGTTTGTTTCTCAGTGATTTTGGCTAATGGTTCTGCCTCGGCCCATTTGGTGAAATAATCGACCCCTACTATTGCGAACCTATTTTGTCCTTTTCCAGTAGGCAAGGGCCCGATAATATCAACCCCCCATTGAGCGAAAGGCCAAGGGCTATCAACTGGAGTCATTTGCTCGGACGGTACATGAGGTATAGGAGAGTATCGCTGGCACTTGTCACATTTTTTAGAGAATTCAATTGCATCTGCTTTCATAGTGGGCTAATAATATCCTTGCCTCATCGCCTTATATGCTAGGGATCGCCCCCTGGGGTGGTTACTACATGCCCCCTGGTGTATTTCATCTAGAACACGATGTGCTTCTTCTGGATGAAGACACCTTAAATAGGGCAAGGAAAAACTCTTACGCAACAGTATTCCATCTTGTAAGGTATACCTGGCGGCTCGATAACGAATTTGTCGTACGACTTTCTTATCGTCTGGAAGGTATCCGTCTCTGAGATAAAGGAGTATGGGGTCCATCTAACATGGAGACGGTTGTACCGAAATCACCTGCTCGAGAGTTACTTGGTCGATACTCGACTTCGGAAGATGCTCGATGGGAATTGAATATGACAGCTCAGATTCTGGTACAGAGGCGAGTTTTGCCAAAGAATCAGCGAGTTGATTCTTCTCACGAGGGATGTGGATTATTTCGTAGTTCTTCAACTTTGCGAGCAAGATAAGCACTCGAGATTTGTATAAGGCCATCCTTTCTTCTTTAGCCTCGAATTCACCGAGAACTTGGTTGACAATGAGCTGAGAGTCGCTGTGAATGAGCAGATTTTGAATTGAAAGGACAGTTGCTAGTTCGAGGCCAACGATTAGGGCCTCATATTCCGCTTCATTATTCGAGATGCGAGTATCTAAACGTAAAGCGTATTGGAAATGCGACCCGTCTGGAGCGACTCGAATTAGGCCCGCTCCACTACCGGTGGTCCATGAGGACCCGTCCACGAAGAGCGATCAGGAAGGCTGGTCGTTGATCTCGGCATTATCACCGGAAGAGGAGTACGTGAACTCGGCGATAAAGTCAGCTACGGCTTAGCCCTTAACTGCAGTCCTGGGGCAAAACGATATGTCGTGCTCACTGATCTCGACCGCCCATTTGGTTAAACGTCCGGAAGCCTCAGGTTTTTGAAGGATCTGCCGTAACGGATGATTTGTTGGTACTAAAACAGCGTGAGCTTGGAAGTATGGTCGCAGTTTTCGAGCTGCCGTGACTAAAGCCAGGGCCAATTTCTCCATATCAGAATACCGAGTTTCAGCGTCAACCATTGCTCGACTAATATAATAAACGGGCCTTTGCACCCCGGAATCTTCTCTTATTAAAGCGGCGCCAACGGCCGTGGAGGACACAGATAGATAAAGAATGAGTTGCTCGTGTGCTACAGGTTTAGATAAAATAGGGGGTGTGCTCATGTATTGCTTCAGTTGTTGAAAAGCTTATTCGCACTGTGGTGTCCACTCCCAATCAGATTTGGTCGTGGCACGGAGGAGTTTGAAGAAGGGTAAGCACTTGTCAGATGCTCGCGAGATGAACCTATTCAACGATGCAATGCGACCAGCCAGATGTTGGACGTCCTTAAGAGTGGTTGGGGATTTCATCTCTATTAACGCTTTTATTTTTTCAGGATTTGCCTCAATCCCTCGCTGGCCGACCATGAATCCAAGAAATTTTTCAGCAGATACTCCGAATGCACATTTTTCTAGATTTAGCTTCATCTGATATTTCCTCATCAGGTCGAAGGCTTCTCGAGGATCAGAAAGATGATCATCTTCTACGATGCTTTTTATGAGCATGTCATCAACGTAGACCTCTATATTCCTGCCGATTTGGGCGGCGAATATTTTATTGACGAGACACTGATAGGTGGCCCCTGCATTTTTAAGACCAAACGGCATTACCTGGTAACAATATAGTCCTCGATCCGTGATGAAGGCAGTATGTTGGCTATCAGGTTGATGCATCATGATCTGGTTGTAACCAGAATAAGCGTCCATAAAACTAAGCAGGGCATGCCCAGCTGTTGAATCAACTAGCTGGTCGATCCGCGGCGTCGGGAAGCTATCTTTGGGGCATGCTTTGTTCAAATCTCAATAATCGACGCACATTCTCTATTTGCCATTAGCTTTCCGGACGAGAACTACGTTCGCGACCCATTCTGGGTAGTCAACTTCTTTTATGAAATTGACCATAAGCATCTTCTCGACTTCAGCTTTGATTGCCATTTGCCTTTCTGCAGTGAAGGCACGTCGGCGCTAGTGTACGGGTTTATGCTTCGGGTTGATATTCAGACGATGTGCGATGACGTTGGGGTCGATGCCTGGCATATCTTTGTGAGACCAAGCGAACACGTCTTGGTATTCGGTGAGGAGACGGGTCAACTCATCCCGGAAGGCAATCTTCAAAGAGGATCCCATGTAAACAACTTTGGACGAGTCGTCTTGGGTTAAGTGAATCGCCACTGTATCTTCCCCAGGAGTTCCCGATTGGAGGGCGTTCTCTCTTGGATCTAACGAGTTGTCCGTCGAGGAGTTAGGTGAATCATGTGCTATCATCATAATGGGTACTGCTTGCGCTTTCTTTCGATCTTGTAGGGCTATCTCATAACAGGACCGGGCCTCTTTTTTATTTCCTCGTACAACCCCAACACCATTTGGGGTAGGGAACTTGACGCACAAATACAAAGGATGTAAAGCTGCCCTAACCTTATTAAGTGATGGTCGCCCCAAAATGGCGTTATATGCTGATTTTCGATCTACCACGAGGAAGTTTATGAAGATGGTAGTCTTCGCTGGACTCTCCCCAAAAGTAACTGGAAGATCAATGCTTCCTTCAGGCGTTACCACCTCGCCCCCGAAGCCGACGAGGGAAGTCGAGACTGGCTTGAGTAGGCTTCTGGCAAGTGCCATTTTGTTGAAAGCCTCCAAGTACAGAATATCGGCTGAGTTACCTGTATCCACCATAATATGATGAGTTAGATAATTTGATACCTTTAGTGCGACTACGATGGAGTCTTCGTGAGGGAAATGAATTCCCACTGCATCTTCGAGGGAGAAGAAAATCGGAGGATGACTGGCTTTTGACGCGCTGGGTGCCTGTTCCAGCCAATAGATATGCTGGGGCACTTTAGACGCCTTCCGAGTGTATGCTTTCCTTGAAGCCTGAGAGTCGCCCCCCAAGCTGGTCCTCCGACAATGGTGCGGATTTCTCCAGTAAGTTCAACGTCCTCTTGTGAAGTATGACGATGAGGCGGCTCCTTCTGGCGTGGCGAGGCTTTTGCCCTTTCTTGTGATCGACCTTGACGAGCAACATAATCTTGAAGATGGCCCTTTCGAATGAGACCTTTGATGTGATCTCGTAGAGATATGCAGCCTTGGGTCCTATGCCCGTGATCTTTGTGGAAGTAACAGAACTTGCTCTTATCTCTCTTTTCAGGATCAGATTTGATCTTTGCAAGCCATTTTACATATGGTTTATGCTTGATCTCCATTAACACCTTTTCATGAGATCGATTGAGAGGAGTGTAGTTATGATATTTACCAGAATAAGGTTTCTTGGGAGAGCGATCCCGCCGGTCACGACGATATTTTTTATCCGAAGAAGAGGTTTCCTCCGGCTTGCGCTTCTTACCCTGTGCACCATGACGTGCCAGTGCAACTTCCTCTGCATTGATATACTTCTGAGCTTTGGTTTGTAACTCTGCCATAGTTTTTGGAGGGCTTTTATCTAAGGCAAACCTGAATTTCTCACTCGTAATTCCGGCTATGAGGGCAGTGAGACCTTTTTCTTCGGTATAACCTTCAGTTTGAACGGCTTCGGCAGTGAACCGTACTGTGAACTCCTTTATTGTCTCCCCATGCTGCTGTTTCAAATCCATTAGATGGGACGCTAGCTTCTTAATACGAATGCTTCCCATGAATTGAGAAAGGAACAACTCTGATAACTGTGAAAAGGAGCTGATAGATCGAGGCTTTAGCCCCCGGAACCACGTACGAGCTGCTTCCTTCAATGTTAGGGAAAAAGCCCTACACATGATTTCCGAGCCATGTCCCTCCAGTTCCATAAGAGACCTATATGTTTCCAGGTGTTCAAGAGGGTCGCCAATACCTGTATATGGGGTGATAACAGGCGTACGATACTTTCTAGGCAATGGTGCCTCCATGACTTCGCTGGTGAAGAGGGGACTCGGATTGATGTATCGTTGCCACAACGGCAGACGATCGATTTGCCTGATAGCGCTGCTCCATGTCATCAAAACGATCATGGATTCTTTAGAGATCTCCTTCCCATGGTAAAGTATAACCTGAAGTTTCGACGGTGGACCCTTGAGGCTGCTGTTGGCGAGAAGCGCTAGAATGTATGGAATGTGGAGGTTGCACAGGGGGTTAGTTGCCAACTGGCATTCGGTTGGATGGAGGATGATTTGGTTGGACTTGCGGTTCGTCCACAGAGTGTCTGGAAGCCACCGATATGGATTGTGTAGGTAACCATTCGGAAGGCAGCCTCTGAGGCCCCAAGAAACGTTGATCGAGTCGATTTGACAGGGCTTGAAATCCAGCGCTAAGGTTTAGGAGTGTGTTTTCGAGGAAACGCATGGCATCTTCTTGATTTCCAAAAGCCTCGAATAATGGATTCTGAGAAGGCACGTTAGGATCTCCATGAGGGATGCCTGTCGAAGTGATTGGAGGAACAGGTACTGATTCCGTCTCATCAGGCAGAGGTGGTGCCTGCCTTGAAGTGGAAGGATGAACCATCTTTTTTGGAGGCATAGTAGAAGGATTTTGATCAGCGGTAAGAACGATTGACTTTAATGATCAAATCGTTCCCACAGACGGCGCCAAACTGTTTACGTCGAATTCTGTAACAGGGTCCTCCGAATGTTCACCTTCTCTCCAAGCAATTTTCTCCGTAGACCTGAAAGGAGTCAGAAAGCAACTAAGGGTGGCCGGCGTCCAGCCGTTGGCCCTCCGATGCTTAAGTCAAATAGGGTGAGGTAGAAAAAAGAACTGACCAACGGGGATTAAAGATTGAGTATTGTGTACCTTCTCATTGATGAATCCATTCCTTTATATAGATTTAACCGTCCCACTCTGTTACGAAAGACGCCGAGATCGTCTACTGATTTCATGGGATAAGATGTTTATCCTTCTTATCCTTAGATAAAGGAACAGTCAAATCCAATTAGTCATCTGGTCAACTACTCTCCTTGATAACAATCCCTTGAGACACGGGGCCATAGATGAAGATAAGCCCAAAATCGGCCTATACGGGCTGCTGGTACTAGAAGCTAAGGGACATCACCGCTGATCATTAGTAAAGGCTGCTTGCACGTCGGAAGATGTTCGCGAGACCAAGTGCTCGCGTATTAAGATGTGACACCTTTCAACGACTCGCGAGAAAGACTGCTCGCAGGTCGAAAAGGATATTTCCCGCCTGGTGATTATTCGACTATTGACAATAAGAGCTCGAAGCCTCGGTAACTGTGTTTCGTATTTGTCGAATATGCGAGTAGCGAGCAAAGTATCTCGCGAGTCGAATGAAGGTGCTCGCAGGATCAGGATATCGTGAGAATACACGAGCCGCGAGCAGATGATCTTGCGAGTCGATTAAAGGTGCTCACAGGATCAGGACATCGTGAGAATACACGAGCCATGAGCAGATGATCTCCGCTATTTTGACTCGCAGGATCAGGACATCGTGAGAATACACGAGCCGTGAGCAGATGATCTCCGCTATTTTGACTATAACAACCGTAATTTTTGTAGACTGGATCACCAGTCCAATATTGGACTCTATGGGCTCCTCATGAGTTAGGGATGATGAACGGATTGGATTATACCCATGTGGGCCCCACTTGAAATAAGCAGGAAAGAAAAAAAAAAGAATATATATATATATATATATATATATATATATATATATATATATATATATATATACATGTTTGTGACCCTGGACGTTCACAGCGTCAGAGACGCTGGAACAGTCCAGCTCGTCAGAAGGCTGGACGGTGAGTGGGGTCCCCACTCGTGGGACCCACCTTGATGTTTATGTTTTATCCACATCGTCCATCTGTTTTCCCAAGTCATTCTAGGGCCAGGGCCCGAATATGAACCAGATCCAAATCTTAAGCGGACCGCACCACAGGAAATAGTGGAGAACATGATGTCCACTGTCGAAACTTCCTCGGTCCACCTTACTATTTGTAAACCTATTCACATACCCAATATTGGGCTCGTTGGGTCCCCCATGAGCTGGGGAACCTGATAGACGAAGTGGATCACCCTTATGTGGGCCCCACTCGATCAAAACCATGAAAAAAAAAGAGAGAAAGAAAGAAAAGAAGAAGGAGAGGCATCGCTGACGCTGGGAGTACCAGCGTCCACGGACGCTGGGCTCGCTGCCCAGCTGGTGGCCCACTCTATGGGTCCCACCATGATGCGGGTGCTATATCCACACCGTCCATCCATTTGAGGAGATCATTTTAGGGCATGGTCTGAAGAATGAGACAGATCCAAATCTCCAGTGGACCCCACTTGAGAGAAAACAGTGGGGACAGTTACAGACCGTTGAGACCTTCCTACGGCCCACCATGATGTTTATTTGAGATCCAACCAGGTCATTAGCTCACACACGTGTGCAGGAAGGGAAAACAAAAATATCAGCTTGATCAAAAACTTCTGTGGGCCCCTCTTGATGAGATAAAAATAAATAAATAAATAGATAGATAAATAAATAAATAAAGTAAAGAAGAGAGAGAAGGAAGGGGGCGCTGGCCGTAGGTTGGCTGGGCTACCCAGCAGGTGGCCCACCTAGAATGTATGTGCTTTATCTATTCCGTCCATATGTTTATCCAGCTCATTTTAGTGGCTGAGCCCAAAATTTAAGCATATCCAAATGTCAAGTGGACCATGCCATGGGAAACAGTGGGAATAATGATCTCCACCGTTGAAACCTTTCCAGCCCTACAGTGATGTTTATTTGTCATTCAACCTGTTCATAAGATCACACCTATATGGATGAATGGGAAAACAAAATATCAGTTTGATTCAAAACTCTTGGGGCTCATTTGGGTGCCATGCTCCAAGCAGCGTGCTTTGCTACGCTGCCCAGCAGGTGGCCTACCCTGTGGGTCCCACCACGATGTATCTGTTTTATCTATGCCGCCCATCTGTTTTTCCATATTATTTTAGTCCATGGGCCCTCTAAGAAAATATGAGGTAAATACAAACCTCAAGTGGACCACATTGTAGGAAACAGTGGTCATTGATGCCCACTTTTGAAAACCTTCCTTAGGGCCATTGTAATGTTTATTTATCCATCTAACCAAAGGTGATGGGGCCCAACTTTGGGTCCCACCTTGATGAATGTTGGGTATACCTTGTCGTTCTTCTTGGCAGGGGTGTGGGCCTAGTTTTGGGTGACCCACACGTAGAAAATAAGGGTGATTGAATGCCTACCATTGGAAACTTTACAGGACCCATCTGTTATGTTTATTTGCCATTCTTCCTGCTCATAAGTCACCCAACCATGGGTGGGGTCCCACACGTGTGGTATGCGGGCCCCACCATGGTGTTTGGTTGCCATCTTACTTGATTAGTGGGAAAGCACAAATATCGGGTTGATCCCAAACTGTTAGGGCCCATTGATGTATATGGCTTCCCCACTCCTTTGTACGGTTATCCCCAACCACGAGTCCACCTTGTTATGCATGTGTTCTATCCACGTCAGCCATTGGCCACTATGATGCGATATGTATGTTGGCCATCCAATAGGACCGCCTTAATTTTATGCTTGATCCAAACCATCCAAATGAATGGACCTTAGCATGTTATGTACAGGATAGCCTTGGGACCACCTTAGTGTGCGTGTCCGAGTGACCGCGTTGTCCATCCCATGGATCCACCTTGATGATTAGTTGTGTAAACCCTTATTGAAAAGTCATCCCTAAAGTTCGCTCGACCAAGTCACAGGGCTACTTTCTTAAACTCCCCCTGTTGAACTGCCTTGTCAATTCACTTTGTTAACTCACCATGTTGACTCGCCTTGTCAACCTGCCTTATTGACTCACCTTGTTGACTCACCATGTTGATTGATCCTGGTAACTCAGCTTGTTGTATACTTATATGACTCACCCCTCCTACCCTTGTACCCAACTATTAAAGACCACCATATCGTGTATATCCCATCCACACCGTCCGTTTACCTTTAGGACGAGTGTGGGGCTCATCCTCGACGTTAGTATGTCATCTATGCCATCCATTATATGGAGCCTATCTTGCAATATGAGGTTAGACCTGTCGTCCCTTTTTGGACCTCATCGTATTGACCATCTATCTCAGATTACCCTACCATGTATGATTCTCTGTCATGACCTGTCTATCTTGCAACCCGTTCTATGACATTCCTTTTACGGACCATTATTGTGTTTATCTCAACTGTACTACAGGACTATGGGTCTCGGCATGATTTTGGGTATTCTACTCTTGCAGCTCAAGTAGGTTCTACCTTTGATGTGTCGGTAGTGTATTCAATCATTTTTCTTTCCATTTGGGTTATCTGAATGTTGAAGGTTAATCCACACAGTTCAATTATTGGACCATCTGTGTTGTTGTATACCATCCATTTAGGATCCTATCTCTTTGTGTTTATTTGTGTTATAAGTGAATTACCTTTTTATAATGTTTTTAGTATGTCTGTTACCACACGTAGTGTTGTTGGAATACTCATATGTGATCTTTATACTATATGCTTCGACGACCACCATGCATGTGTAATGAGTATACATCCCGAATCACCATTGTTAGTTGGGGACCACTAGGGCATAAACGCATTCATAAAGCATTCGAGATGTAGTCGCGCAAATGTAATTCACGTGCTCTCTATTGCAAACCTCTCTAATAAGTATGGGACTATCCGAGGATAGGAGTCTATCATCCTGACTTACACTGTATGGTAGGAATAGCTTAGCATACCTTGTAGCCCTTGGTGTGAGATTCCCTGGCTAGTGACATCCCGCACTATGACTCGATCATTCATATGTGTCCCCTCATTTTAATCATATCTCAAATAGGTTGGAATAGATTGATTTATTGCCATCGTGGTAGATTGACTACTTGTTGGCACTCATACTGTATGCTTGGCTCATGCATCATGAATGCTTGGCTCATCTGATTGTCTTGTATCAACCGGCCATATCGGTCGCGATTGTCGTGCAGTTTCATTACCAGTTGACGGTGACATTGTATTTGAGACCCTATAGTTTTATGGTGCTCTTTGGAGACTTGCACGGGCATGTCGTCCTACGTTTGTATGCATGGTTTCATTTCGTACCGTCTGCTTGTGCCGCATATATCATGGTTACTACGTTGCAACCATAGCTCCATCGTGGTTTGCAGAACACCAGAAATATGTGATCTTTAAACTAGATGCCAAAGATGTCCCTGGGTGAAAGCCCCTGATCCCGTTGGTACCAAGGTGGGTGCTCCATTCAAGGACCGGGTGATTTAATCATACACCAGTATGCCGAATACCAAACGGTGGTGTTTTCCACTGCACGTGGTCAGTTTGGAAGGAGGTCTGACCTAACCTGCCGGAAGAGTGTTGGCAAAGTGGGTTGAGTTTGACCAGCTTTGAGTAGGTCCGCTATTGCACCAGATAGGCTTTGGCATTCTACTGGTGAGTAGTGAGGTCTGTGAGACCCCGGTGATGTTCCGTTTCAGAGATGGTATTGGTATCAGTGATGTGACTGATGTTCTGTATGGTGTGGGACGGTCCTGACATGGGCGGGTGTGATATGGGCGAGGCTGTAAGCCTGGGTGAGCTACCACACTGGGCGAGCTACCAGTTTCGAGTCCTGCATTGCTTGGGCGATTGCGATAAGGACTGTTCGTATCTGGACCACTGTACTGAGAGGTGGTGATTTGCATACATGCATTAAATCATTGTATGGGACATTAGGCCCTGTAGGCCATTGCATAGTATGAGTATATAGCCTTGGTAGGCTGGTTACCTGTATTGCACACTTGCATAACCATGGTAGGCTAGTTATATGTATTGCATGCTTGCTTAGCTGTGGTAGATTGGTTATCCATATCACATGATCGTGTAGCCTAATTAGGCGAAGTCTTGGTTTAAAGTTCTCATCATGCTTTACTGCTTACTCTGATATTTATCATGCTTGTCATACGCATTGTGCACGCACACACGCACTCACAAAGCTTCGTTCGAAGCTTATGCGCGTTTGTTACGCTGCAGGTTATACTAGAGTGTATCAGCAATGTTGAGTTGGAGTTGGGAGTGCAATAGCAGGAGGTGCCGGATCGTGCACAGTTTTTATATTTACGCATTGTGTATTTACATTTCAGTACTGTATGTAAACGAAATGACTTAGTGGAAATATTGTGTTTGTCTTTGATGGTACTCATATGGTGATGCTCATGTTTCAAAAAAAAATTCAGACCCTAAAATCCTCCTTGTGGTATCCCAAGATCGGAACCTAGCATGTGGGGTTAGGATCCGAGATCGGGGTACTACGGAGGCTGCCACCTCTGAATTCGGGTTGCAGCGAATGGACGTCGAGAACCGAAGTTGGGGAATGACAGCTCCCCTTAGTGACTTGTTTAGGCTCTATAACCAAGCCAAGGTCCTACAACCGAACTTTAATTTAGATTCCACTCATGATTCAAGGTCCTACAACCGAACCTCAATGGATTTAGGCTCTACAATCAAGCTAAGGTCCTACAACCGAACCTAGTGTTTACTCTCATCGGAGGCTCCCCACTTGGAGACTCAATTTGACCCTACAATCGGGTCTAGGTCCTACAACCGAACCTATCGAGTTTGAAGACAAACTCTACACTCAATTCCCACCGGAAATAGAGTGGAACCAGACTCTTACAAATGACAACTTACTTATCGGATTAATCCCCTTTGTTGCGCCGCTTCGGGTTGCTTGATTTTCACTCTCTCGTGCTTCAATCAGCTACCCTTATGCCCCCAGATCTTCGATGTCGTTGCATCACCAATGCTCCAGCTCCAAGATCAATCACCTTGCATATGATGCTCCAACGGAGATGCCAATGTGCTAGGAGGCAGGTTTAAGATCTCTACAACTAATGGAAGTGGGTTTACCTAGAGAGCCTCACCTACAAAGATCTCATCATAGAGTTTTGGATAGGAATATCACTATCAAGATCAATCCAAACTCTAGAGATCAAAAAAGGGACAAGTGCATCTTCATCATGAGCTTGAAATGCTCAATTCTTGTGATGAATCACAAGGAAAATGACTTGCTAGGGTTATGAATAGAGCTCTTAATGATCTTTACCAATGATGACTTCTATTTCCTCAAAATTCCTCTCTTAAGCCCAAAAATTATCTCCCCCGTATTTAAAGAAAAATCTTCAACAGTCATAAAACGGGCAGAAAACGGTCGCTTCAATATATTAAAAAGGGTTTTTCAATTGACCGGAGTGATCTTCAATATATTGAAAAACCAATTCGATATATCGAAGAATATGTCCAGAGATTTTAGTAAGTTGCTGGACATAAATTATGATATATTAAACTGGTGTTTCGATATATCAAAAACACCCATTCCGATATATCGAAATACCAATTTGATGGATTGAAGAAATTATCCAGAGAGTTGCAAGTTTGTTGGACATACTTCAATATATCGAAAATGCATTTTGATATATCAAAGATCTATCGAAATAAGGTTCCGATATATCGAAGGTCTATCGAAAATTACTGTTTGGATTGGATTAATTACAACAACTTTCACTTCTTTTATTAACCTAATTTATCATGTTTTTCTATATGATCTAAGGTTAATAAAGATGACTGAGAGTATTCCTAGTTGGTCAAAGTCATCTAAGAGGATTTTGGTATTTTGGTTTAAAGGGATAGGGTCACCAAGGCATCTCATTTACCTGTTCTTCTTCCTTGATGCTTCTTATCCACTTGAATCTTCGGTCTTCGGCTTGCCAAGGCTCAACCGACATTACAACACATGGACGCATGTGATTGACAAATAAGGTGCACTAGTATGCCACAAAAAGTTTACTAACAATAGGTAAACCTTTAGTCACACTACGTGAAAAAGGCAAATTTGCGACGGATTTTGCAACAGATAATGTCCGTTGTAAAAAGTGTTTCTTTTAACGACGGATTTTGTCCGTCGTATTAAAAAATATTCCGTCGCTTTTGCGAAATTAAGGCGGGATTTCGTCGTGGGATTTAGCGACCGTCGCAAAATTATAATTTCCGACGAACGTAGTTCGTCGCTAAACCCACCCTGCAAAAATTCCCCAAAGAAACCATGCAGATTAGCGACGGATTATTTCCTTAAACGACGAACGAAATTCGTCGTAAAATAAAATTTAAGAAAAATGGGAAACTAAAAAAAACTGACATTTTAAAAAAATAAAAAATTTGATATTTAAAAAAATAGATTTTGTAATGTGAAAAAAAATGTTCAGAGGTTTTAAAAACAAAATTGAGAAATTTGAATAAAATTAATATGTTTGAAATTTCTTTTCAAATTTTCACAAAATTAAACATTTTGAAAAAGAAAGTTGTGAAGTTTTAAAAAAATTATGATTTTCAAACAAAAAAAGTTGAGAGGTTTGAAAATAAATTTACAATTTTTTAGTAAAATTGAGATTTTGAAAAATAATAAGATTAAAAAATTGAGATTTTTGAAAAATAAAATGACCATTTGAAAAAAGTTGAGAAGTTCAAATAAAATTTATAAGTTTGTAAAAAAATTGAAATTTTTATAAAGAAATTAAGATTTTGTATTTTAAAAATTTAAGAAGTTTGATTTAAAAAAAGGGGATTTTGAAAAGAAATTGAGAAGCTTTAAAAAAATTGACATTTTGAAAAGCTAGAGAAGTTTGAAATAAAATTGAAATTTTGAAAAAAAAAAAGTGATGTAAAAAAATGGAGATTTTGATAAAAAAAAAAATTGAAAATTTGAAAATGAAAATTAACAAGTTTGAAAAAAATTGTGATTTCGAAAAAAAGGTTGAGAAGTTGGAAAGAAATCAACAATGTTAGATAAAAATTCAGATTAAAAAAAAGAAATGAGATTTAAAAAGAAAATTAGGATTTTAGAAAAAAAGTAACATTTTTAGACCAAAAAAGGTCAGTTTAAAAAAAAATTGAGCCGTTTGAATAAAATTGATAAGCTTAAAAAAATTAATTTTTGAAAAGAAATTATATTTTTATAAAATTGACATTTTGAAAAAAAATTGGCATAAAGAAATTAGTGTTTTGAAAAAAAGAATTAGCATTTTTAAAATATTGAGAAGTTTGAATAAAACTGATAAGTTTGATTAAAAAAATAAATTTTTGATAAATTTGAAAAACTTCGAAAAAAAATTAGATTTGAAAAGAAAATGAAGATTTGAGATTTAAAAAAAAATTGAGATTTTGTATTTTGAAAAAAAAAAAAGTTGAGAAGTTTGTTAAAAAAAATGAGAATTTATATTTTGAAAAAAAAGTTCGAAAAAAATTGTGATTTAAACAAAAGTGAGAAATTTGAAATGTGTGGGCCAAATTTATTAGTGGACATTTATTGGATAGTTGAAAATGAAAAATTACACTCATTCAGTTAGCTAGCTATCAGATTGGCTTATGCATACACACATGTTCATTGGTGCAAAAAATAAAGGCCCTAATATAATGTTGTTAATTAATTACAAGGAAAACTTATAATGATGAGATTGATCAAATTCTATGATCAAGTCATCCTAAACTTGATCTGAATGGTTAGATATGTTTATAACATGCTAATTATTATTGAAAACAAAATTCAGCCCGAATCATATCCGTCCAAAAGACTCTTTAAATGTGCATAATCAGTTTGTCTAGAGCTAGACAAATTTTGGACAATCTGATTGGTCCAAATTGAAAAGTAAATAACTTTAGATGTTTAGATTAAATTTCACTCAAATCTAACGGTTAGGTCACAAGATATGGCCCATCGTATTGTTGATCAATTTTGTCTATTCAGTATCTTTCTCATCTGAAACTTGATCAGGGCAAGTGACCAGTCAAATCAAAGTTATTGATGAATAGAATAGAGGGAATGGATTAGATTTCCAAATTAGGCCCCTGCAACTTGTTGACCTCATGAAAACCTAATAAATGTATAGCCATTGGACCTTAAACTCTAATCTAGCCATTGAGAATTTGATCTTTCTAATATTTGTTATTGCATCCTAAAATGATATAAAAGAACAGATGGATGGATTAGATATACATAAAATACATCAACTTGGGCTCATACTGTTAAGATAACGGATGCGGATTGGCTAGTGACCTTGCCACCAATCAATGCCTAGTGATCGGTGCTTTATGGGCCCCACCACGATGTATGTGTTTCATCCACTCTATCCATACATTTTGGTAGATCATTTTATGGTATGAGCCCAAATTTGAGGTAGATCCAAATCTCAAGTGGACCACATCACAAGAAACAGTGTTAATTGAACACCCGCTATTAAAAACTTATTGGGGGCCACGAAAGTTTTGGAACAAGCTGATATTTGTTTTTTTACCTACATCCAGGTCTGTATGACCTAATCAAGGGGTTGGATGTTAAATAATCAATATAGTGGGCCCTATGAGGTTTTTAATGGTGGACATTCAATCAATACTATTTTCCTATGGTGTGGTCCACCTGAGATTTAGATTTGGCTCATTTATTGGATCAAGCACTAAAATGATCTTAAAAAATGGCTAGACAGCGTGGATAAAACACATACGTCATGGTGGGGCCCACAAAGCACTGGCCAGTGGCCCCATAGCCAAGCATCAATAGCCAAGGGGTGCGAATTAGGTGTTACCCCAGGAACAGCTTAGTGGGTGTTACCCTAACCATGTGGGGCCCATCTTGATGTATTTTTTATATATCAACACCGTCTATCTCTTTTTTCATATCATTTTAGGATGTGATCCAAAATCCTAAGAAGATCCAAATCTTAGGTGGACCATACCACTAGAAATAGTGATGTATAACCATTAAAAACATTTTGTGGGCCACAAAAGTTTTGGATCAATCTGATCTTTATATTTTCCCTTCATCAAGATTTTATTGACATTATCAAGAGCTTGGATTGCAAATAAACATTACAAAAAGCTTACGATGGGCTCTTTGGAATTTTTAGGTTGGGCACTCAATCACACTATTTCTAGTGTTATGGTCCACTTGAGATTTGGATCTACATAATTTCTGGAACGTCATCCTAAAATGGGCTGTAGAAACAGATGGACGGTGTGAATATACATAATATCATCCATGTGGGCCATACACTGTTCCCGGGGTAACACCTAATTCACGCCCGCGTCCCATTACTCTGAAAAAACCCCAAAATCCCTCGTTCCCTCTCATTCTCTACCGTCTCCCGCCCTTCCTCCCTTTCTGTGTCTCCCCCTAACCGGCCCCCTCATTTGCTCTCTCTCTCTCTCTCTGCTCCTGATTTCCTCTCTCTCTCTCTCTCTCTCTCTCTCTCTCTCTCCCGATTATCCTTTCCCTCTCTCCCTCTCTCTCTCCCGATCTCTGCTCTTGATTTCCTCTCTCTCTCTCTCTCTCTCTCTCTCTCTCTCTCTCTCTTGACTATCCTTTCCCTCTCTCCCTCTCTCTCTCACCTGCTCCATCTCTCTCATTCGCCTCCCTTTCTCTCTCTCCGGCACATCTCCACCATCTCTCTTTCATGTCATCTTTTTGCTTGGACCTCCATTGCAGCAGCCGTGGAGCTCCTACCCGAAGGAAACACGCACCAATCGAAAGCCCCTTTTTCATATTTTCATGGCATCTATTAAAATCGAAGGAATCTGAGGCTCCTCTCCGCAAGTTCGATCTCTTCCTCACTCCGTCTCATTGTCGCTCTTTCAGATTTCATGCATGCTAACTGTTTGATGAAATCGCTCAACAAGGAATGTTTTGGTGGTTAAAATTGTTTGATGAAATGGCTCAACAAGGTTGACCTACAAAGTATGGGCCCATCAATGACGATTATTGGGCTAATTGGGGTGGAGATGTGCTCGAGTCAATTGTTTTGAGCTTGGCACCGACAAAAAATCTAATGGGGGAGCCAGTTTCTGCACAGACAGAGAAGGTTTTTTCTCTCTCTCTCTCTCTTATTTTTTCTTTTTTTATTGATTTGATAGATTTCCTATGGAAATGACATGTTATTGGGGGAGCCAGTTTCTGCACAGATAGAAGGTTTTTTTTTAAATTTTTTTTATCTCTTATTTTTCCTTTTTTTTTTTTTTTACTGATTTGATGGATTTCCTGTGGAAATGACCTGTTGATGTTGTTTACAAATGAAGCCATTTGAAAACAACAGCATACATAAGAGTAGGGGAGGAAGTGCGTTGATGCATTCATAAAAAAAGGTCCAATCGAATGGCCCCAATAAAAGGTTCAATCCCCACAATCCAATCAGGAGCTATTTTAGAATTTATGTATGGACTGTATATGCAAAATAAAGGTTTTGTACAAACTGGAGAGGCCTTAGGGCTATCTAGTTGTATATACATCCCAAAACACCAATCTAGTTGATCCTGAGAGTCCAAGTTTGGCTTGCAAGCTGACGATTAAAATAAAAGTCATATCTTACTTTAACCATCCAAATGCTGGACTTAAGAGGAACTAAGAATGATCTGATTGGTGTGACTTTTCAGCTTGGTTGGGTTCGTGTCTTACAATTATTATATCAATGTTGGGCCTGATCATACGGATGGTGTAGAATGAGGATCCTACCAGCCATGAGCGTGTGACTTGTGGCTGCACAATAATCTGATGCAAATGAGTTGCATAGGATCATTTCTCTATGTTGTTGTCGTTGTTCTTGTCGTTGTTGCTATTTTATTGCTTGATTTTTCAAGTTTGATTATCAACATCTCTCCTCCCTCCCCCCAATAATAATTCGGCTGTTCTACATTTCTTGTTAGTTGCTATTGGCCTATGCTGGACCTTCGTCCAATGTCCGAGTTGAGCATACTTCAGGTGACTCCTTTAAAGATGGTGGTGCACTTGCTGAAGTGATGTCTTTGTATGAGAACATAAGTATAGATATTATGAAGCTAGAACCTCACAACCAAAATGTTGAAACCTCGAAAGAAGAGAAGCCTCTCCTTGGTATTGAGGTATGCCAATTGCAAAGGATATAAGACATAGGTACAAATTTGGTTATTAATTTGAGCTCATCTCAATGGATTGTCAATTTTTTTTTTTTTTTGCCCTTTCGTCTTCCACTATTTTTTTTATTTTCAGAATAACTCTAGTTTTTGTATGGAGTATGTTGAGACTTTGTATCTACAACTTCTTTTCAACTAGCTTATAACCTTCATGAGATATCTGTCATTGGAATGTACGGAGGACAAATTTGATCTGGATCTTGAGGAAATAATGGTCATGGAAGCAATCTGGCTTTCCATTTAGGTGATGCTCCAACAACTCAAAGTACTAAAATTTCACTTATTTGAAGGCCTGCTTTGATTATTAAAAATTTGACAATGACTACATCTTGTACTACTTCCTTTGTGAATCAAAGGATGCATTTGGGATTAGTTATCATTCTACTAATTGAAAGCTTTGAATTCTTCGGTATTCTTTTTGAAGGGCAACATATTGGCTGTGGAAGTAAACATTTGCAGCCTTCTAGTTTGTTCAGCTAGGAAGAGAGGATAGAAGCAACCAATGCTTAAGAAATAAGAGCAACTATTGTGATAGCAATAGATGCTAGGGATGTATTATGGAGCCAACGTACTATGGACTGAACTGATGGATTGACTAATCCTGCATCAGATATTTAAATGCTTCTAGTGTAAATTTCTTCGGTCTTTTGTAATTGAGGCTTGTGTTGTTGTAATTATGTTTTCGTGGATTTCTGGCGTTTCCCCCTTCTTAGGCCTATTTCTTTAATGATATTTTCCCTCTTTCTTGTTAATCTTCTTGCTGTCCTACATAAGATTTGGGAAAATCCCCCTTTTTGTTTTGTTGAGCTGCAGTTCTATCTAAAGCTTGCATTGGCAGCTACCCTACCTGCATGTAATGGAGGATTAAAAAAAAAAAAAAAACAGGTTCCAATCAAAATACAAACATAAAAAAATATTTTTTACCAGCGATCATAAGGTTAATCACATCTTAGGAAATTGTGGAGAATGTGATTAGAATTTAGAAATTGCAATTTATAAGTATTCAAGTTCTATAATGTATTTGATCATTCATTAATTTTGCATGAGAAATGTTCTTTCTTTATTTTTCCTCAATGAGGTTGGTAATCTGATTGATGTTCTTTCAGCTTTGCATGGCTCGAGTTGGTGAGCTACAAGAGTTTCACACCAAAATTGTTAACAATCAACTCTCAGAAGGGTTGGCCTTTGGTTTAGCGCCTAGTTGTAGACTTGTTCAAATTCATGGAGCTTTATTTTATGGCTGTAATGATCGATAGAATATCTTCATGCAGCATAGTGACATACATTCAATGTTGATGTTGTTCAGGTTGTTGCAAATCTTTCAAAACTCTACCCAAAGGACATGGAAGCTCTTGCTGGTGGAGTTGATGACATGACCAAGCTCTCTTATTTGCATGAGCCTGGAGTCCTGCAAACCTTGGCAACTTGATATGAACTCAACGAAATTTATGTGAGCTATCGGCTTAGAGACACACACACACACACATGCACATTGTTTTCTCTTTTTATTTCCAATTTCAGCTGATGCTAATTCTATGAAGATTACTGTTTACTGCAATTATGGGTTCTGTTAGACTTGTCCTAACTCTTGATCTTTATAATTTATATAATGTTTTGCAAACTTATACAGGAAATATTCTTATTGCCATCAACCCATTTCAAAGATTGCCTCATCTGTATGATGCCCACATGATGGAACAATACAAAGGTGCATCATTTGGTGAGCTAAGCCCACATGTGTTTGCTATTGCAGATGTTGCGTACAGGTGAACTCATAGTACTCCTTCACAACAGATTGCTGTCACATAAAGTAAATATGAGTGTATTTATAAAAATGAATTTTTGGAAACAAGGCAATGGTTAATGAGGGAAAAAGCAACTCCATTCTTGTGAGTGGTGAAAGCGGTGCTGGTAAAACTGAGACCACCAAAATGCTTATGCGATATCTTGCCTATTTGGGTGGGCGTGTTGCAACTGAAGGACGGACAGTTGAACAACAAGTTCTGGAAGTAAGATGAACGCGCTAACATATCTGCTCAATTCATTTTTCTCTGTCCTTCTCATTCAGGTTTTCCTCCTTTATTTTCATTGAATTTCTTTGTAAAAGTAACTTCTGAATCTATCTGAAATGCTTGTTGTAACTGATGTTGCTACAGTCAAATCCAGTTCTGGAGACATTTGGTAACGCTAAAACTGTAAGAAACAACAATTCCAGGTGAGATACTGTTCCAAGTGTATGTTTTATTTAGAAACTATGTAATGTCTTTTGCCTTTGAAATCTAGCACATCATAACTTTTAGTGTATGGTTGGTGGGTATAGTGTTTTTTTTTAATCATGAAACTTTCTGGAATTTCTTCAAAATGCCATGGGCATCTTTCATATCTGAAGAATTTGAATTGATATTGTACTGTATGATCATCCTACTTTTCCTGAAATTATGGAGCGTCTGTACTGTATTGATTTATCTATTAATTATATTGGTGCAGTCGTTTCGGTAAATTTGTTGAGATCCAATTTGATAAGCATGGAAGGATATCAAGTGTAGACATCAGAACCTACCTTCTCGAGAGATCTCGAGTTTGCCAAATCTCTGATCCTGAGCGCAACTACCACTGTTTCTACCTTCTTTGTACGCCCTCACCCACGAGGTGTGGTGGGCCCCACACGTGTGGACATCCAATTCAATCTCCACTTTTTCAAAAGTGGGCCACCATTACACATGCATATAAGGTCATCATCAAAAGAGGAAACACCTGAAGCTAGAGTTTTCCACAAATTTTCAGATTTGGAAATTTTCAAATCCTCCCACTAGATTACTTAATAATTAAAGGGGGGATGACGTTTTTATATTTATAAGGTGTGAACTCACATTAACTATAAGATAAGGGAAATAAAATAGGAAAGTGAGTTGAAAGAGTGGAGAGAGAGAGAGAGAGAGAGAGAGAGAGAGAGAGAGAGAGAGAGAGAGAGAGGCCAATACCTCCTCCCACATTTGTACAGGCGAATGTCTGTACAACTAGACATCTGCAAGGTCCATGCCTACACCCCCATTCAGAAATCCACTCCATCCATCTTCCATGTCTCGTTGCATTTAGTTTGCCCCGTTCTCCCTTTCATGAATGTTTTATTATGGTCCCTTAGATCTCCATCAATGGTGTGAATTGAAGAAACAAATAGATGTATCAAAATATAACGAAACCCCGGTTAATCCGAGCCAGCTAGATGTTATACATGATAGATTCTATAAGAAAAGTGAAAACTATATAACTTTTCATCATGAAAAATGATCAAACATGATCTTAACTATACAACCATATATACATATAACTGTTAATTTAAAACCATCAAATCATCGTCATCTAAACCATTCAAGCCCACAAATTATTATCAAACAACATGCCATAATATTCAGAAAACAAAGGAACTAAAAACAACTTCCATATGTCCTAATTGATCATAAATTCAAATTTGACCATTGGCGATATAGTAATTTGAATCAATTAGATCTCCTGGTCCATATGTCCACTCATGGTCAAATTTTTTTTAAAAAAAACCTCGTTAGGGTTTCTATCATCTGGTTGGTCAAAGTGCAAATAGACATACCCATTGGTGCAATAAAAATAAAAACTAATGGATATTTAGAAACTAATGATAGATAAATTGGATTTTGTTTGTTTGTTAAGGGCTTCTTTGCTCGGTCAACTTGTTCTTCTATTTATAGATGTTCTAGATGGCTAGTAAGTTTATGGATTCCTTCCTTATCATGATTCACCGCTTTTGGACTTTTATTTTTATTCCTGTAAGACTTCGTGCTCGTTGATTGATGTCCTCGACTTCCCGCTTCTAGGTGACGTGCTTCAATTGGCTAGCGCCAACTGTCATCTCAAAATATCTGCTACATGCAGCTCATTAGATTGCATGTGCACTGCCTCATTGTGGTACCACATGTCCTGTTCTGATTTGTTTTTCTAAGAATGGTCCAAATTAAGGTACAACAAACACGTGCATCATAAACTTGTGCGAGTGACTTTGTCAAAAGAACACTCTCACAACACGCGACGCAACTTTCCAATGATGACATTTCTCATGTTTTGATCATTGGAATTCAGATGAAGGAATTCTGGTCTTTCCTGAGATTATCACGTCAATAAGAAATGCTAATGAGGGTCAATATGTCTGCCCCATAGCATGATGATCCAGGCCGTTCATTTGTAGGTACCAACATAGATGGGCTAGATGGTAAAACTTTCACCTATTAGTGATCCTCACAATCTAGACAAAGGTGATATATTAACTATTTTTATGGACAATTATTTTAAAGGCACATTTTTTATACGGTGAGATCTCCAATCAACTAAATTTTAAGTGGGGACCTTCTAAAAAAGGGCCCTCTGAATGAACGGTCTAGATCACACAAATTGAAAAGTAAAAAAAAAAAAAAGAATTCCTTGGTGGGCGTGTAGCTCTTACGGTAAAGTGCTAACTTAGAATGTGAGAGAATTTTAGGAATTTTCATGCATTTTGATGTATCAAGAAATTTCTTAGGGGCTCAATTGGAACCTTAAAAAGTATTTTGGTAGAAAATACTTTCTAAGAAAATGACATTTTTCTTAAATTGAGAGTTCGCTTTCCTCAATGGAAAGCATTTTTTAAGAATGTGTTTTCATGGAAAATTCCAAATTAGTTTCAAATGCGGATTACATTTTACTCCATCGGCACGGTCCGAAGCTAGGTGGGGCCCACTATGATGTTTGTGAGAAATCTAATGTGTCCCATCTTTTTTGCCGGCTCATGTTAGAAATTGAGCCAAAAAAGAGACAAGTCCAAAACTCAAGTGGGCTACACGGCAGAACAATGGGGACTGAATGCCTACCATTGAAAGATTCGTGGCAGCAAAAGTTTCGGATTGGGCTAATATTCAGAAGGGTTGGCCTTTTGTTTTTTATTTTGTTTTTGTTTTTGTATGGTCGTCATCCGTTAATCAATTAAAAAGTTATGTAATAGAAAAAATTTCTCTGCTTGCTGGCTTTGTTTGTGAATGCTATCCAAAGAGGATCAAATGGAATTGCCTCCAGGTTTCTTATTTCATCCCAGTACTGAAGCTTCATCATGCATATATAATAGTTATCAAGCTTGTCACCTAGCATTTCTTACGAGTAGGTGGTGCTTCATTGTCTTTTGTTGTTGTTTTTCATTTTTTGTTCTTACATTATAATACTGATACTCTTTATGTTTTATATTCTAGATTTTGCAGGTGGGCCAGTTGATGGATTTGCTAACGTATGAGGTGGAAGCAGCTATAAAGGAAAGATTAGAAATGAAGGCTAGCTTCACGAATGGCGAAGAGATTGGTTTCAATATTGGGGACAAAATAAAGCCTAGTTGCTCATTCTATGGAGAATGTTTCACATCAATGTGTAGATTTGTAACAAATATTAATATTATTTTCCACTAGAAATGTAAGGATTTTTAAGTTTCATATATGATATAATGATGATTTGTTTTGGTTTTAGTTTTTTTTTTTTTTTTATAATAATTTTGGATGATTATCAGGTGCAACAGATTCAAGAAACAATTCGGGCATTAGGTTTCTGTTACAGAAAATTTAGCGACGGACCAAACCCGTCGCTAAAATTCCTAAATAAATGCAATCACGCTGTCGCCCATAAATTTAGCGACGGACCGATATCCGTGGCTAAATCCGTCGCTTTACATAATTTAGCGACGAACGTAATCCGTCGTTTAAAAGCGACGGACATAATTCGTCGTTTAAAATTTGCCACATAATAAACTGCGACGGACCATGCGACAGACCAAGTCCATCGCAAATCCAGATTAGCGACGGACTTAGTCCGTCGCAAAAATGCGATTTTGGCGTAGTGTCATCTTCATTAGCCTTAAAACACTTAGGAAAATATGATAAATTAGAATAATAAAATGGATGCAAACTGGTGCAAACAAACTGGCCCAGACAGCATTTTTCAAGTGGACTTCGATGCCATTGTAAAACAGTTCGATGGATCTTCGTTGTCATCGAAAGACTAGTTCGATTCCATCTAACATATGTCCTGCAACATTTATATACTATCTCGATAGTTCTTTGATGCCATCAAACAACATTTCAACTCCATCGAAGTGGCTTGTTTGATGTCATCGAACTGGATGTCCAGCAACTGAAGAAACTCCCCATAAAGTTCTTCGACCCCATCGAAGTTGGGTTTTGACCCCATTGAAGATATTTCGATGCCATCGAAGCTAAGTTATACGACATCAAAGTGGTCGTTTTCTGTCCATTTTGTGACCATTAAAGCTTTATCTATAAAAGTGGGATTTTAGATATTTAGAAGTCACCATTATTACAAACATCATTAGACTCTAATACTAACCCATGGCAAATAATCATCCTTGTAATTCCTCACAAGATTGAGCATTCAACACTTTAGATGAAGATGTATTTGTTCCCTCTTGATCTTTAAGAGTTTAGACACCTTGATCATAGGTAAAACCTTTTTATAAACATCTTCTAGAGATCCTTTAGGTGATTCTCTAACTTGCAACCCAATTCTATCTTTAAGTTATAGAGAATCCACCACCTCTCATCACATTGGTCATCTCAATGGGGCATCGCATGTAAGGTGTTTGATCATGGAGCTGAACTAACCGACATCACTAATCGGGGGAGCATTGAGGAGATGATTCAAGCATGAGAGAGCTAGAAGAAGCAACTTAATAAGAACAACGCATCAAAGGGAGCTCAATCCGACAAGTAAGTTGTCATTTATAAGAGTCTGATTCATACTCTTTCCTTATGTAAGATTGAGTATGAGAGTTTGAATTGCCAAACTCGATAGGTTCAGTTGTAGGACTTAGACCCATTTGTAGGGCTAAATCAACTCTCCAAGGGGAGCCTCCGGCGGGAGTACAAACTAGGTTCGACTATAGGACCTTGGCTCAGTTGTAGAGCTTAAAACTATTGAGGTTTAGTTGTAGGATCTTGCCTTATGTGTGAAGTCTAAATTGAGGTTTGGTTGTAGGACCTTGGGGTCTTGAGTAGAGCCTAAATTTTTAAGTCTTCAAGGGGAGCCATCGACATAGGTGTGTACGTGATATACTAACATGGGTGCGTACTTGAGGTTCTTGAGTAGGACTCGGCCCTTAATTAGGATTGTAAGCTTGGGAGGAACCTATTTAAAACTCTTAGGTTATGAGGTGAACCTGATTTAAAACCCTCATAGTGAAATCCAGTGTACTCAAGGGGTGAGTACGACAACCATGAGTGGAGTAGATAAGTAGTCGAACCACTATACATGCTTCTGTTTGTAATGTATTTTAGCACATTTTTATTTATGCGTTGTAATTTAATTGTTTAATTATGAATGCTTAATTGGAATGTATGCTAGGCACTAGATATGCACATTCACACAAGATGTGTTTTCACTAATTGTGTAGACTTGAACTCATATGATCCATTCTCATATAGTCTACATAAGTTGCATAGATTAGTTGCTTGATTTTGATAATCTATGTACTTAGACTAGGTTGCTTAAGTGCATATTCATTTCCTAGTCTATGTGATTGGATCCACTAAGGTTTAGAAGCCTAAGTGTTCTTACTTGCTTAGCTTACATTATTAGATTAATATAAGTAGGCGAATTTTTTTTCAAAATGTCCTAATCCCCATCCCCCCCAAGGGTGGGACCCACGCTGACGTGTATGGAATGGTTGAAGTGGACCCCATAGTGGCGAGGGCCCACCTTGATGGCCATTGTTTCTTCTTGCTCCCTTTTTTTTATCACAAAGATTTAGATGATGAAAAAAATACTAGGATCAGATTGATCCAAAGTTCCTAGGGCTCACCATGGGATGGCTAAATTTACGGATGGACTGGACCGTCCAAAGTGGACCCCACCTAGTGGAATATATATATATATATATATATATATATATATATATATATATATATATATATATATATATATATATATATATATATATATATATGAGGAATGCTCAACTGTGCATCAGTTCTCATGAAAACTTGTGAGAACTTTTTAAGGATTCATCACATGTGATGTGAGACCAAAATCTGAGCCATCAATGTGATGCAGCACCTTAAAAAACTGCCAGAGCCCAACATTCAACCTGTTCCAAAACTCTGGTGGCTGTAACAGAGAGAGAGAGAGAGAGAGAGAGAGAGAGGGAGAGAGGCAAATGAAGGGAAGAAATCGTTTCCTTTTCTCATTGCCCACCAGCATTTTGAAACAGGTTGAAAGTTGGGCCCTGGAGTATTTTTAGAGTGCTGAATCACGTGGACAACTCTGATTTTGAGATCACTTCATGTGTGATGAATCCTCAAAAAGTACTCACTAGGTGAGCATTCTTCTCTCTCTATATATATAGAGAGTAATGGTCTCCTGCGCATTGTACTGTAGGAAACCTTTGTGCGGTCCAACTCCCCATGGCCTTGAGAACTTAAACAAGGTGGGCCCCACCATGATACATTCATGAAATCCACTCCAACCATTAGCTATGCCATGAAAATTCATCCATGAAAACCAAAAATTAGGCTCATATGTGATTTATGTGGGTCGCACCAGGTGAAAAAGTTTGGATGGTGGGTGGCTCCTGCACTGTTTCTTCTCACGTGGCCCAAAAATGAAGAAGATCCAGATATCAGGTGGGCCACACCACAGGAAACAGTGGAGACATGAACGTCCACTGTTGAAACCTTCCTATGGTCCACCTTGGGGATTAAATCCCATCCAACTTCCTCCTAAGGTCTCACAGACCTGGACGAAGAGAAAATGCAAATATGAGCTTGGTCCAAGACCACTCGTGGGGCCCACCTTGGTGCATATGTAAAATTCACACCGTCCATCGATCATGCCATATCTATTTATGACTGTAGTCCAACAATCAGCCAGATTCAGATTTTAGGTGGTGACAATGATGAACACCATTGAAATCGTTTTAAGGGCACCACTCGTGGGGCCCTCCCTGTTGCAGTTGTTGGATCCACACCGTCCATCCATTTTGCCAGGTCAGTTTAGGCGCTGGGCCCAAAAATTAGACAGATCCAGATCTCACGTAGACCACACCACAGGAAATAGTGAGGACAATGACGTCCACCATTGAAACATTGTAGGTCCCACTATGATATATATATTTTCCATCTAACCTGTTGATACGGTCACACGTGTCCTGACTGAAAGTGAAACTCGAATATCAGCTCTGCTCCAATGCCCTGTGGACCCACCAGGCCACCACTAAGAGCAGTGGAGATGAAATTGCCTATCGTGAAACATTCCTGGAGTTAATAATGGAGTCCGGATCCGGATCCGGATCCTCTGTTGGCTGCCAAACTGTCCGGATCCTCTGCTGGCTGCCAAACAGGAAATCTCTGTTTGGAGCCTTTTCTTTGGGACACATCACACTGTATGATGTCAGTGTGGTCAGGTTGCAGACCTATGTGATGAGGTGTGATGAGGTGGACCGATAAAAAGGCTCCAAACAGGGATTTTCTGTTTGGCAGCCAACAGATGATCGGGATTCTTAATAATGATGTGTGTGCATTGTCCATGCGGTCCATTAGGTCTGGACAGGGATTGGGGTTGTTATGGGTAAATCTGGGCCGACCTCGGGTCATGAGGAAAGCCCATAGGCCCACAAACCCAGGTACAGGTCACCAGGCTCACACAAAGTTGCCTGCCGCAAGATGGCCGACCATGACAGGAAGAGAGTCAAGGACCGGAACCGATGTGATGACAGTTCGGCCTTCACGAAGGTCATTTAGATACATCAACACAACCGGAGCCAAGTTGTTCTACTGACATGGCCAATGAGTAGAGGTCTTGGCCTCGGCTCATATTACCACCAGGCCGACCTGGGTAACAACGCCATAAAAGCATGTGGAAGTCCAGGGACGGGCCCAAAGGAGGACACGTCTCCGAACGTTACAGGCGTGATCCACAACTCTGGGAATCAAGCCCTCAACGGGCGTAATGCCCACGATCCTAGCCTCAATCGTGGCCCTCAACGGCTCTCCAATGATCCTATATATAGAGGCATTCTCCCACAGAATAATGCACGTTCAATTCTCTACCTACTAGACTAGCTTTTATCATCTCCTATACTCAACTGACTTAAGCTTCAGAGGGTTAACGGCTGGACCCCGACCACCCCCCTTAGGCTTCTCTTTGTGCTTCACAGGATCCAGCGGACCTCCGGTTCGGATCCAGACTGCACGCTTGCAGGAGTCAGCAGTATCCATCTGTCCAAGGAGGAGATCAAGTCACCTCATCTATTGTCTAGTTTTCAACAACAATCGGTTGGCACCATCTATGGGAAACGACAACAAAGTCGTGTTCTCACCTTTCCAAGCTTTATATCACCTTCTCGATTACATTCCTAAGTTCTCTTCGCCTAAGCTTTAATGGTAGGAGGAAGGAAGAATAAGTGGAAGAAACCCACGGGGGTCAGGCCTTCCCAGCCTAACCAGCATGAGGATGGTGTCCTCGAGACACCCCTTCGTCAACTCAAATTACCCCAGTATTCTGCCAGGTCCCGCAATCGTGAGGCCAGGATCTCCACCCTTAAGGAGTAGATTAGAGGGGTGGTCCAGTAGCTGAACAACATTAAAACATTCTTGGCGGGCCTAGCTCATCAGCTGCCCAACCCTCAGGGAGAGGGGGATCCCTCATAAGCGAATCGGCCCCAGGCGTCTCGCCAAGAGAAGAACCAAGCTTCGGACGAAGATGACTGCAGCAGCCGAGCTACAACTGCTTTAGCACATCCTGCAGTCGAGCTTCCCCTGTCAAATCTGCACCATACATTGGAGGAGTGACGCTAGGCTCACAAAGCATGGCCACAGAGCACGTCACAGACAATAATTCCCCATGGGAGGCCGAGTTGCACGAGCTTAGGGATCGCCTCAGCAATCTACAACGAGCCTACAAAGCTAAGGCCCCGATCACTATTGACGCCCTCGTCGAGCAGATAGAGTCCCCCTTTACTGATGATATCAAGGCTGAGCAACTCCCTAAGGGGTTTAAAGTACCCCATATCAAATATTACAATGGAGTGGGGGACCCTGTTCGCTTACCCAAGTGTAGGGTTGCGATGTAGTAATAATCTCAGTAAGACCGAGGTCGATCCACAGGGAAGGAAGTAAACAATTCCAACTATCCTAATAACTAGAATCAAAGAGGTTTGTGAAATTGGTTTTGAACATAAAAAAGAAAATCTGATAATGGAAAGATAACTAGAGCGTCAAGGATCCACTTATAACTCTCCTTATATGCATAATTCGTTGTGGTTTCTCAATACTCAACTAGAATCGAAATTAAGTCTTATCTAGCCGGATGATAGAGCGGTTATATTATCAAATCAATCTGTCATATGTGTGATTCATGTACATAATTCTCTCAATGCAAGCTAGGACTTGAGCACACTTAATTGCATAGGTCAGTCCTAATTCCAATAGGTTAAGATCACAACCATAATCATCATTAAATCTTGTCACAAGATAAAACTAGATCATGATTTGAACTTGATCCAAATCACATACATAATCTTACATAATCCAGAATTTAGAACAAAAAGGTAAAACTTTGGTTTAAGTTCCCACATAGAAATCCAAGTCTAGAGCGTATTGAATCCGATTCCTCGGAGTATACAGGTCTAGAATAACTCAAAACAGTTAAGAACTCAAGCAATTCTTCTAAACATCCATGAGCCATCATAAGATTAAGAAAAACTACTTAGAACTTTATTTAAACTTCAAACCATTGTTCTTCAATAGAAATCCAACTTGAAACCAATAAAACGAATTAAACAATCTAAGAAAACTACAAGGTTCATCTCTTAGCTCTAGCTAAGAGATTAACTAATAAAAAACATATTAAAAACAAAACTAGAACTAGAACTAGAAGAAGAAGAAAACTAGTGTAGGAGGCTAGAAGCCTCCTAGGTCTTGAATCCTTTGCTCCCCACGTTGCTAGATGCCCTAGGAAGAGAGTGGAGGTGGCCTTTTATATGTTGGAGCGGAAGATTCCAGATTGCGCAAGAAATCACGCAATTGCGTAGAGAAAATCGGAGCTTCACGGACAAGCTCTGTTACGCTGACGACTAGTCGCACAACCGGTCTAAGCTCATGAACGACCGGTCTCAAAACCTCAAAAACAGTGCAGTTAGTTTTGTATTTCTGGACTCATTTCGACCTGTCTGGCGACCGGTCTAGCTGTGTAGACCTGTCTGGCGACCGGTCTTGGGACAGGTCTTGGGACATGTCTTGGGACAGGTCTTGAGACAGGTCTTGGGACAGGTCTTGGGACAGCTTTTCTATATTTTCTTCTCTTTCTTTCTTCTTCTTTCCTCCACCTTTTGTCACTTTTTATATTGATCTTCAATGCATATAAAGTGACTCTTTTAACCATGAATTGGTGAAGTCTCATTCTCATTCCTATAATCACAAATCCATGCATTAGATTAGTCTTTGAATCATGAAAAGCATGCATAATGAGTGATGAATTGGGGTTAGAATATGCACAATTAAGAGCTCAACAGACCCCGCTGAGCATCTAGAGTTGTTCTGCGTCTGGATGAAACTTCACGATGCCAACAGACCCATCATATGTGGGCTTCCCCGCTGACTCTTAAGGGCTCAATTTGGACTTGATTCCGGAATCTAAAACTAAGAACCATCAGTTCATTCATATAACTCAGTAGAGCCTTCGCAACACAGTTCCTAGGAAATACCAACCCGTGGAAGCATTCAACACATCTCGCCTCAGTTAGACAGAAGGAAGAAGAGTCATTGAAAGATTACCCGGCTCGGTTCAATGTGGAGGCTGTTCCAATAAAAAACTTGTTTAAGGAGGTAATTCTTCAGATTATGATATCTGGGTTGAAGCAGGGGAATTTTCTTTGGTCAATTGGGCTCGAATCACCAGTTACTATAGCTGAGCTCTTAAACAGAGCTAAAAAACATACAAATGTAGAGGAGCTGGTTAAATCTCACAAGTCCTTGAAAAAGAGAAAAGATCTTAAGGAAGAGTCCAGGACCGACAGAAGGACGACCTTAGCTTGTCCAATAGAGGCAGCACTCCTTGAGGAGCCAAAGCCTCAGCCGGCCATTTTGAACATTACACACCCTTGAACACCACAGTCGAACTGGTGTTCATGGCAGTTCGAGGGAAGCAAATGCTCAAATGGCTCGACAAAATGAAGACTGGTCATAATAGGAGTAAGTCAAAGTATTGCCTCTTCCACAAGGATCACATCCACAATACTACTGATTGCATCAACCTGAAGGAGAAGGTCGAGACCCTTATTCAGTAGGGTTTTCTATGAGAGTTCATTGCCCAGCGACAGGATGACCATAGTTCGGCACCTCGGCAGAAGCATCAAGAAGAAATGATCGACAATGAACTAGTCGATCATAATTTTTAGAGAATGACTAGAGGCGACTCCAACAATGCCCGCAAGTCATATGCTCTAGAGGTGCGGGCTACTGAGGACGTGCACCTGGTCAGCCTTATAAGTCGTCTAAGTAAAACACCCAAATTCAACTCGTGCCCCATCATTTTTACCGAGGAGGATGCTAAGGGAGTCATTCACTCTCATGACAATTCGCTGGTGGTGATAATGGTGGTCGCTAATCAGGAGCTAGTCATGATGTTGGTTAACACTGAAAGCTCGACTGACATTCTATACGTGTCAGTCTTCGATAAAATGAAAATCGACCTATCCAGACTCCAGCTAGTGAAGACCCCTTTGATCGGATTCACTGAGGACAATATTATGCTAGAGGGAAGAATCACCCTCCCAATAACTGCAGGGGATGGGCCACATCAGGTCCTCCTCATGATAGACTTTTTAGTGGTTGATACACCCTCAGTCTACAATGCTATCATGGGCTAAACCTCTCTGAGAGCCCTGAAAGATGTGGTCTCCATCTACCGCTTGATGATGAAATTCCCAGCTGAAGGAGGAGTTGGAATGGTAAAGGGAGACTGGGAGGAAGCTTGACGTTGTTACGCCACGACCTTCGTAGCAAAAGCTTGGTATCCACCATTATGCAGGACATCTCTTTAGACCCTAGAGAGGAGTTCATAGAAAGAGGCTCGCCCCCCGGGGATTTACTAGCCATACTAGTTGTCAACGAAGACCCGACGAGGACAATTCGGATCGGGTTGCAACTTCATCCCGAGCTCCACCGAGAGCTTGACAACCTTTTGAAAGAACATACCGATGTATTCGCCTGGTCACACTAGAACATGCCTGACATTGATCCAAAAGTGATGGTCCATCGTCTGAACGTTAACCCGAGCCACAAACCAGTTCAGTAGAAGCAACGACCATTTAACACAGAGAGGTACGTGATTATCAATGAGGAAGTCGACAAGTTACTTTAGGTCGACTTAGTCGAGGAGGTCAACTATCCTAACTGGCTCGCCAACATTGTGCTACTCAAGAAAGCAAACAGGAAATGGAGAGTCTACGTGGATTATACTGACCTTAATAAGGCATGCCCAAAGGACAGCTTCCCCCTTCCTTGGATCGACAAGCTTGTTGACGCAACGGCGGGCTATGCTCTGCTCAGTTTCATGAACCCATATTCTGGGTATACCTAAATCTGGATGCACATCCCAAACAAGTAGAAAATGACCTTCATCATCGATTGAGGCCTCTACTGTTCCAAGGCCATGCCCTTTGACCTGAACAAATTGGGAGCGACCTACTAGTGATTAGTCAACCACATGTTTGCAGATAAGATTGGCAAGACCATGGAAGTTTATGTGGACGATATGCTGGTCAAAAGCATTAGGCCGATAGATCACGTATAAGACCTCCGTGAGATGTTTAACACCTTGAGGGGGTACCAAATGAAGCTCAATCCGAGCAAATGCACCTTCAGAGTCAGTTCAGAGAAATCCCTCTGCTTCATGGTGCACCAGCTCGGAATCGAAGCTAATCCAAAAAAAAAATACAAGCTCTGATCGAGATAAGCTTGCCCAGCATAACAAAAGAAATCCAATCTCTCACAGGCCAGATCAATGCTCTAAACATATTCGTCTCCAGGGCGACAGAAAAATGTCTTCCCTTCTTCAAGCAGCTGAGGGGGAGTCGGAAGATGACCTGGAAAGAGAATGCGAACAAGTGTTTCAGGAGCTCAAGTCATACCTCAGATTGCCACCTCTACTATCCAAGCCTATGCAAGGAGAAGAGCTATTGTTGTACTTGGTAGTCTCATCATCAGCGGTCAGTTCAGCCCTGGTGAGGAATGATAGGGGTACTCGGTGGTCGGTGTACTATGTCAGCAAAGCTCTGCTCGATGTAGAGACCAGATATCCAAGCATTGAAAAGATGGCCATAGCTTTAATCACCTTGGCTAGACGCCTGAGGCCATACTTTCTAGCACATCCAGTAGTGGTTTTGATAGGTCAGGTCGCTGCACCAAGTCATGTAAAAGCCAAAGACATTTAGTCGGGTCACTAAGTGGGTCATCGATCTTGGTGAGTTTGATATCCAGTATCACCCGTGCACCGCCATCAAAGGGCAAGTCGTGGCGAATTTCATCGCCAAATTCACTGGCTCACCAAATGCGCAACCTATGGAATCAGAAGAAGTTGAAGGCGAGCTTGTCAGGTCCAACGTGGTTCCTCCATGTTGACGGATCCTCCAACTCTCAAGGAAGTGGAGCAGGTCTCATTCTTACCTCTCTGGATAGAGTGAAAGTATAGTACGCTCTGAGGTTCAGCTTTTGAGCCTCAAACAATGAAGCAGAGAACGAGGCCCTGAAGGTGCACAGTGACTCACAGCTGGTGGTGTTGAGACATGAAAAATGAAGAAAGAAGAAGATGGAAAATAATCAAGAAAGATTCAAAGACACAAAGGAAGAAAAGAAGGAAAAAGTGCAGAAAAACATGTACTTGCCGTGGACCACGGCAAGCTCTTGAGCTTTCCGTGGGCTGCGGAAAGCACATGTTGGGATGACTATTCTTGCCGCGGAAATGGCCGCATTTGCTTATAAATACCCCCCTTGGGGTCCTCATTTGGCAATTGATTTTAAAGTTCAGAGCTCCAGAGGTTCTCAGAGGTACGGGGCGGACCTCGAGTTCTCTTCTTCTCGGGTTGAACGCATGAAGTGCGGACCTTGAGAACAAAAGATGAACAAGAGGGAGATGTTGCCAGATTAAAGAAGAAGGAGATGAATATCTGAAGAATCGGCTAGAAGGGAGCTTGCCGCGGGTCGCGTAAAGCTCCTCAGAAGACAATTGTCTTCACTTTTGTGAAGGATGTATAAAGGCTTCTAAACTTTTATTTCCCTTCCAATTGTGAAAGAACATTGAAAGTTGGAACTATGGCACAGATGAATGATGCAGAGAAAGCAATCTAGGCTAGAGAGCTTGTTCCTTTGTACAGAAGACCTATCTTTTTCCCTTCGGATTGAGCGTACAGAGTATTCTATACAGTCCCCATAAGTGGATGATTTGTATAGATGATGTCCTTTAAGCAAAAGACCTATCTTTTTCACTTCAGATTGAGCGTACGGAGTATTCTATACAATCCCCGTAAGTGGATGACTATGCAGATGATCCTTTTGGAGCAGAAGCCCCTTCTCTCTCGCTTCAGGTTGAATGTATTTGATACAATCCCTACAAGTGGTAGATGTGCTGGGTGCTATTATTATTTTACGGAGTTCAATGAAGATTGCAAAGGAACAAAGTCTAGTCTGGTTAATTTGTCTTCCTCATCAGTAGAAGAATAGTCTTAGAAGCCTTCGTCCAGTCATTCCCTGTTATTTAGACAGGATGAAAGAAAAATACAGCAAAGCTCTGTCGAAATTACTTTCTGAATATACTTCATTTTTGTACAATGTACAATCTATTCTAGAATCAAGGGACGATGTAAATATGGAATGTGCGAAGAACTCAGTAAATGAATAAAATGAAGTGATGAATGCTTTTCTGTCTCTCTTGTCTAGTATTGAAATATGACTCTTGTTTCCCCTATAAACACAAAGGCAATTTTATTGTGTAAACAAAATGGCGACTCTGTTGGGGAGTTCATAAGAGTTATGTTCTAACATTGATAAGAGACTATAAGAAGAGCATTCGTCACCTTTTGGCGCTTTATAGCGCCAAAATGGCGACTCTTGATGGGAACATTCCGCCCTTCATCTCTAGAATAAATTGTATATATCTTACAGATGACTAATTATTACTATTTTTAAATGTCAGGTACATTACAGATTACAACCAGACTTCAACCAGACAACAATCAAACTCTCTTAATGGCTTTTCCAGCTAATAAAATCATTTTCGATTTCATGCTGGAAGGAGGATTTACTGTCTCCTATGACAATCAAAACATAAGAAGGAAAGGCTAGACGAAGACAACCAAGAGCATAGCAACTAAGGCAAATGCTATGGTGATTTCTGCTTCACCTGTCGCTGCAGAAGACTAAAGTGGATGGGTAATGGTACAATAAAAAAGAAAGCAAAGGTCATCCAAAGATTCCACTGAAACCACAATCAAGGGGCCTTACTATCAAATTTACCAAAGACTTATTACACGAAGCATGGCCAGACAAATTGCGGCTATAGCCCCTCCTTTATATCCAAGAGAAGAAGAAACATATTTTGTTGAAAGAGATTTTCCTTCACTCCTCGTACCCCTCACCATACAAAGACAAGTGAATCAAACCCTTGTGCCATATCAGCTCTCCCCGATAGAAAACTTAAAAAGAAGCTTGACTGAAACCACATCGAAACAAACCGGACATACTGAGTCTATTGACTCCTCGTGATGTAATATTCACGAGTTAAAAAGAAGTTACGTATCACTCACCCCTTCAACTACCGCCTCGTTTACATCCTCAGGGTTAGGAACATCTGAAAAAAGAGCCTCCATTCTTGTAGCTGAAACAAGCCAAGCGGGACAACCAATGGAAATGTGTTTCGAAGAAATGTCATAGATGTAAGCAATCCTGATGGAAGAGTGCAGGAATATGCGAGAAGCATTATCCATGATAGCTAACACCGTATCCCAGAACGTTGGTCCACCAAATATGGCCCCCACAGAAAATGTGGAACACCTAGTTGAAGGGTCACAATCGCCTCAGGCCATGTCGCATGGATATATTCCAATGACAAACAATGGAATGGAAACAAAGGAAATACGACAAATTATTGCTGAAACTATCTAATCAGAAGGAGAAAGAATACATAAAGAACGCTTTCAGTATAAAACACCATATCCAAGAGAAGTCAATGACCTTTCCCGGTAGGCTTCAAATGCACGGAATTCCAAAATTTTAATGAGGAAGGCTCACCAGAAGAACATATGATGCATTTCATCACTGCATTGGGAAGCTATGCCGCCATGCCACAATATTGCTTATGATTGTTTGGTGTAACTTTGATTGGAAAAGCATTTAAATGGTACGCAGCCTTAGCTTGGGGAACTATACACACCTGGGAACAAATGCAAGAAGCTTTTCTAATGAGCTTCTTTTCGATCGAAAGAGAAGTGAGTCTAACAGAGCTGGCAGCTGTATGACAAAGGGAATTAGAATTTATCGACAAATTAATTATGCATTGAAGGACCTTAAGCACGTCATGCAAATATCTCTTCAGGGAAGCTGAACAGGTGGAGATGTGTGCATGGAACCAGAAATTGCTTTCGTACTTACAGGAGCAAAAATACATGTGTTCCAAGAATTGGCTACAAGAGCTCACGCTTTGGAAAGTATGATTAAGAAAGTGCCCACATTTCATACAGAATCAACACGGCGAATTGCTAGCAAGTCTTCGGCAAACATCGCAGATAAAGGTAAGAGCAAAGAAGAATTCTAAGGTAAACTAAGAGACAACAGAAGAGAAAGGCAAAGCTATCCCACCATATAGACGGACGCTGAATATCATCCATAAAGACGGACGCTGAATATTTTGATCGCAAGAACCCTTGCATATAAACAAGCATTCTCCTGATAAAAATGGGGCAGGAAGAGTCAAGACATATACATTTATGATGCAAATATTGAAATTACGTCGGGTAGTCTAACACGACACCTTACGCATACGTGTGTGGAAGCTTAAGGAGCAACTTTCTAACATCTTTTCTCCCACTTAACAGTTTTAGAAAATTAAACTAAGTAAGTGATTAACACTTCGGCTTCCAAGCCTAAGTGGGTCTAATTAATAGACTAACATATGATAAAAATAATTAACATCCTAGTCTAAGCATGCATAGATTAACTTATGATAAAACTAAACAAGTACCTAATCTATGCAACCTAAGTAGACTTAGAGGGTTGGATCAATTAAGCTCAAGTTTACTCTAGGAGTGAAAGTACATCATGTGTGTGTGGATGTGCCTATCAAGTGCCTAGCATACATTCCTAATTACGCATTCATAATTAAACACTTAAACACAATAAATAATGCGAAATGTGGTCCAATACAATCACAAATACAACGATGTATAGTAGTTCGACTACTTGTCTACTCCACTCCCGGTTCAAGTATTCAACCCCTTTGAGTACACCGGTAATCACTGGGGAGTTTAAATTTGATTCCTCCCAACTAAGGTGTTTTAACTCGGATCCACCCAACCGGGGAGTTTACAGGTTCCTCCCAACCTACACGTTCACACCCGTGTTGGTGGCTCCCTTTAGAGACTTGTTTAGGCCCGCCAAACATTCTAGGGAACGACGAACGCCCCTCAATTTAGGCTCGGCAAATGAGCCAAGGAGTGCCAAACAACCCCTAGTTTTTAGGCCAACAAATGTGCCAAGGAATGACTAACGTCCTTAGAGATTTTAGGCTCAACTAATAAGCCAAGGATCTGCAAACGAACCTAGTTCGAGTTTGACAAACAAACTTTATACTCAACTCTCACAAGAAATTGAGTGGATGGACTCTAAACAATGACAACCCTACTTGTCGAATTTGAGCCTCGTTGTTGCGCTGCTTCGGGTTACTTCTTCTTGCTCTCCCATGCTCGAATCAGCTCCCCTTGTGCTCCCCAGATCTTTGACGCCGCTGCTTTGCCAATAATTCAGCTCCAAGATCAGCTACCTTGTATGTGATGCTCCATTGGAGATGCCCAAGGTCCTAGGAAATGGTGTAACCTCTATAGAAGGTAGGAAATGGGTTTTCTAAAGGGATACACCTATTTGGACTCTTAGGTGGTGTTTAGACAAAGGATTTAACTATGATTAAGGTGTCTAAACTCCTAGGAATCAAGAGAGAACAAGTCCATTCTCATATTGGCATTGATTGTCCTAAGGTTGTGATTAAACACAAGGAGAATGACTTGCTATGGGTTTGGAATAGAGCCTCTAATGGTCTTTAGCAATGGTGGCTTCTATCTCCTCAAAATCTCCTCTCTTGGTCCTAAAAATGAACCCCTCGTTTTTATAAAGTTTCTTCCAATGGTTAAATAACGAGCAGATTCACGCAGGGTCAGGCGCCAAGTGGACTTATAGTCGGGCGCCCGGAATCCAGTCCAGAAAATTATTTTAGTCGCTGGACATTTCTTGAGTAGGTCGGGCGCTCGGACAAGTTCTGGGCGGGCGCCCGATGGCCATTCTTGCACTGATCTGGCGCCCAGTGGACACTGGGTTGGGCACCCGAAATTCAATCCTAAAATGGTCGTGTTGCTGGAGGTTTTACACTGATCGGGCACCCGGATAGGTTGTGGTCGAGCGCCTGATGACCATCTGGTTTTTCAGGCCACTCACTTAGACGGATTCCTCTAAAGTCGGGCGCCCGGTGGACACTAGGTCGGGCGCCCGGCCATGCATGTTTTACTGTTGTTTGTTTCTGTTTTTTAGCAGAACATGCAACCTCTTGGCCAATCTTTTGGTGGTCTTTTAGGACACTTAAGGTCAATCTAAGATGATTAATGGTATGCCTATTGGTCATGGTCATCTAGAGGTTTATGGTTTTGTGTAGGTACAAGGTTAAGGCTCACTAAGGCATCACTTTCACCTATTTCTTCTTTCTTGATGCAGTAGGTCCGTCTTGAGTCTTCGGTCTTCGTCTTCATCAAGCTCAACCGACACTAGACTTACTGACCTAAGTTATTGACAAACAAGGTGCACTAGTATGCCACAGAAAAGTGCACTAACAGATATCAATGTATTGCTGAAAGAGAATAATGAAAAAGCTCATGAAGCATGCTCTTCTTCTGTTCAAAGTCTCTAACGAAGCTGATTTACAGAAGCAGTTATCAGAGATTATCTTATAGAAGCAGTTATCAGAGATTATCAAAAAGTGAAATAAAACAGACATCTCCTTCCAAAAGACTTTATCGCCTTCAAATACAACAGTCATTCTCAAAACAAGCAGCAGATAGGCAAAGTAATTACATATATATAAAGAAGGGAAGGTCGGAAAGAGAAATGTCAGAATCACAAAAAAGATGATTACTGATAAATGCTCCAACATGATGAAGCCAAAGCGCTGAAAGCCAATTAAAGGGCCCATGATTACTTATAAATGCTCCAACATGATGAAGTCAAAGCGCTGAAAGCCAATTAAAGAGCCCCCCGAACAAGAATTCCCTTACAAGTCTAAAGAAGACTTTACAGGTAAATACTTTACAAGCGGCTGAGAGAATAACCCTAAGGACAAGAAATTTAAAAGTCATACGGGCTAACCTCATGCATAAGACCTACAACTCCTATTACTACGGTAGCGCCACAAGGAATATGAAAATATATAATTTAGCTCCTTGTGTATGGACTTAGTGGTATAGAAGCGAAGAAAAAGAGGGTTGCATTGCGCGCCGCTGATTACGGCCAACCGTGCATAATTCCCCCCAAGTTTGTGGAATCGTTTCCGGTAGTAACGCATAGGAAGGTTGAGATTCTCCCCCTGTTATCGGACCAGCAACCATGAATTTGGTATCCGAGGTAGCTATAAGAGCCGAAGTGGACAACCAAAAGCATGAAACCTCTGAGTTCACCACCCTAATAACGTCATTGGGCCCCTTTGATGAATCGGCGGTAAGGTAACTCCACCATAGAGGAGTGTGCTCCCTGAGGGCCACTTCTATGGCAGTGATGAGCACCCCGTGAGGGTCAACCACACAGTGAGACCGATGCTTCAAATACTCATGGGCTTAAACTGTGTTTCTATTAGAGACGTCTATTAATAATATCCTAAGATCGTACCGCCAAAGCAAATAATTTTCGAAATAATATAGAACTATACATATAGCCATGAGCTAAAGAGACAAAGTTGCATAAGACTTGAAAAGCATAATGGATGAAGACTAATCACTCTGATAAATACTAACATTCAGTATATGATCATATACACACTAATAGAACAACTAATATTCATGATTGTTCATTCACTTCATATTTCAGAGATTCCTCCATACAAAAGAGTTATTATAAATTAAATGCTGTAATGCATTCCTAAATTTCCTGACTAAATCGGGCATGACTTTGTGATAAAACTAATTCTGCATCTACTATCATTCTTTGACGTTCAGGGACATTGGAGAGCTCCTGTTGCAATAAAGCAATAACAACTTGCTTCTCAAATAGCTCCTTTCCTTGAGAATCTAGAAAGCCTTTGTTGGAACGAATGCGAGTTCGTACAACTTTCAAACCATCTTCCTCCTTCTATTTCTGAGCGGCAAGAGATGCCATTTGAGCATCAATGGAATTAATTTGCTCAATATGCTTTTGCGCTTGTGCTGTCAAAGATTCATATTCTGTTCGATAGTGAGAAACCAAAGAGGAACGCTCCGTAACTTCATCAGCAAGATGAAAAAGTTCTGCTCGCTTATGTTCCAATGAAGGATCCGTTTCTGCATTCCAATAGTCGTCCAAAGAATTGAAAGCATCGATAAACTCGTTAGTAGACCGCTCCAAGAAAGATATATCGATCTTCGCCAGGCCAGCAGAAAACTTCAGGAGGGACCAAGATTCTGGCAAATGACCCCATAAGTTGCAATTCTCTATGGTAGAGGCGATCCCACTTAAGCCAGTCCTCATCGCTTCAATCTTAAAAGAAGGAAGGTTCTTCATAGGCTCAAAATCCAAAGGAAGATTTAGCGGTGGTCTTTGGGTTGAACTGCTATTGGAATTGAAGCCTGTAAAAAGAGGAACTGCAGATGTCTCCATAATAGGAATATCCGCTATGGGGGTAGAAGGCGGAATTACTGTCAAAAAGAAAAAAAATGATAAAGTAAAGGATTTCTTTCAAGGGGACAAAGGCCTATTATTTATCTCAAAAGACTATTTCGTATCTGGATGAGGAGGAATCACCTCCTCTCAGAAGTAACTGCTTGCTTCTGTTTTCCTCTAATATCAGCATCAGTAGTAGTAGTCTTCCTCTGAGGGGGAGAAGAAGATATGTGTAAAGAAGTCTGCCTAGATACCGGAGGATCCTCAGCATGATAGTCAAATTCTTTGAATGGAAAATTGCCACCTCGAGTATCCGGCACTTCCGAATGTTTTGCTTGACCTGAAGGGGTGGCAGGAGATTCTAATTGACCATGTACTTCTGAGGTAGGAGTAGGAGAGGGGAGATCTGTGAAAGGCTGATTATCTAGAACAGAAGTGAATGTGCCAGCATCTGTAGATCCTTTCTTTTATTTCTTCTTCTGAACAGATTGGGCATTCATTACCTTGCTACCAGCTACCCATCCTTCTAAAGTGCCAAATGATTTAATTTCTCTTATCAGTTCATCATAAGAGATAAAATGACAATATCTCCCCACTGATGGAGCTCTCTCTATTTCTTAAGAATATCCGATATGATCAATCTTCAAATTATTCGGCACTTGTAGCGGAGGTACCCAGATTGGATAGTTGACAGGTTTGTTATTCCGAACTAAATGATATTGGTGTGCCCACCACCTCATCCATGCATAAGAACTATGGACACTGTGTCTGAAATCGGGAACTATGAAGCGCGCTTGAGTACTCATAGTTAAGAGCTACTTCCAGATAAATACCTAGTTATAAGGGCCCACGCCATAACTCCTCATCGGTCTCGTCACTAGTTTAGAAGACATAGGCATTGTTTGATCAAAACCGAATTGCTAAGCAAATCTACTAGGAAAATATGGTTCTCTCCAAAACTCATTGCTCTCTCTCAAAGGGAGTGTGCTTGAACGAATAGAGATAGGAAGCTCTTTTTCGTCAGGGACAATGAATCGTCATCTATAGAAGCCTTATCATCGAGCCCTGAAGAGATAGGGAAATGGTTGAATATGAAAGCTTGTGTAGACTTGATTTTCTCCATCACCCATGGATAGGTCGGCTTGATCATCTTCCACTACTGGAAGAACCATAGAGGAAGGTGTTCTGAATGAATGTATGCTTTGTCACTCACGTTATACACCCAAGGAAAGTATACTCCTAGCCATCCTGATAGAAAGTGCCATGGAGCATATGCAGAGGAAACTCCTATAGTTGGGGATTTGCAATGAATTGTTGTATCACCCAGAGCACGATATAGGGAGTAGAGTACTAGTGGAGCCAACGAATACTTCTTACCCTCAGTCATGACTCCTGCAACGACCAGGCTTAAAGCACGGATTCTGTCAGCACATTTAGAGCTCGGGAGGAGCACTATATTTAGCTAGAAAGTGAGAAATCCACCCAACTCGTAAGTGTCTGAAAACTTGATAGGGTCCCGAACTTGGCTCCAGGATTTCAGTAAATCAGCATCATCGCATTTCGAGAACCCGAAAGAAGGAAAAAGACTATAAAAATAAATGAATAATGATGAAAGAATCAACAGAATTAGACAAAAGAAGAATAAGAGAAAGGAATGTACCTCAGTTCTCGAGTAAAATGACCCATCCAGTCATTGAAGAGTACTCTACCAGGGTTTTTGGAACTTAGCAAACTCCTCAAATAGTTCGATAGTGGTCTTAGAGATGGAAGGCTCTCGAGTAACACGATGATAGTAAGCAAACTCTTCATTCGTGGGGACAAACTCATTGTAATAAGCCCCAGAGATAGGGAGGCCAGCCATTATGTACAGATCCCATAGTGTTATACTTCTCCTATGGGAAGATGGAAAGAATTAGTTGTCAGACACCAGAAATTCAAGAAACCTCTGTATATGGTGTGATCTTGGCAGAAATAACTGGAAGTGGCTTCTATGATTGAATAGAGGCTTGAATCAATCAAGGACTTGCGGTACTTCTTGAGGATAGCCTAAGTCCAATTTTTATAATGGTCTCTTTTGCTTAAAAAACCACGGGACAAAATTCTTCTTTTCCCTAGAAAGTACATTCTTCGAAAGGCATAACACTGAATCTCTTCTGCAGTATCTCGTAATACCGCGTTGAAAATATAGTATGAGGGCTATAGCTCGGCATCAGAAATCTCATTGGAATCATGTTGCCAATTTGTTGAGAGGAACCATTGTTGAGTGCTTAAATGTGTATATTCTAATCTCATTTCATCACTAACTATGCATTGTTTTCAAGCTTAAAGACTATTCTAATTCGTGGTTTCATGATTGTAGGAATGAAAGGGACTCCGCCCAATTGATGACTAAAAAAAGCTCTATTTAGGAGCCTTGGATGAAGACCAAAGAAAGAAGAGAGCAAGGAGAGATAAGAGAGAAGGAAAGAAAGAAGGAAAATGCAAAAAAATAGGTCTGACCGGTCTTGACCGGTCGGCCACGTCTTGCTACTTCTCTGGACACTTAATGCAAAGAGGCTGACCGGTCAAGACCGGTCAGCCAAGGTTTTCCCTCCTCATGCAGGCACGCTGGACTGTCCAAAAACAGGCTAGATCGGTCGGCTACTTGAATTTCAGTGTGATTCCAGCAGCTTCCTCTTGAAGCTCCGATTTTCTAGTGCAAGTGCGTAAGTACTACGCAAATCTGAAAGTTTCTGAGGTGGTAGAGCCTCTCCACTATAAAAGGGGACCTAGGGTACGTAGCTAGGGGATCCTAGAAGAGATCTACGAAGCTGGGAAGCGGCGGAAGTCGGATTCAGAGCTCCACAACTCCTCCTAGTTTGTGTTTTCTAGTTTTATATTTTTAGTTGTTTTCATGCTTCCTTGGATCATGAACGGCTAAACCTCTTAGCTAGGGCTAAGAGGTGAAGCTTGTAGTGATTCTAAGATGCTTTAATTCATTTTATGTTGGTTTCAAGTTGGATTTATTAAAGAACAATGGTTTATAGAAGTTTGAATAAAGTTCTAAGCAGTTTTTCTTAATCTTATGATGGTTAATGGATGTTTGGGAGAATTGTTTTAGTTCTTAACTGTTTTGCATAGTTCTAGACATGTACGCTCCGAGGAATCGAATTCAATACGCTCTAGACTTGGATTTCCATGTGGGAACTTCAACCAAAGTTCTACCTTTTATACTAATTTCTGAATTATGTGTTGATGGTATATGTGATTTGAATGAAGTTCAAATCATGACCTAATTGTGCTTTGTGACAGGGTATAATGATGATTATGATTGTGATCTTCATCTATTGGAACTCGGATTGACCTATGTAATTGAGTGTGCTCAAGTCCTAACTTGAATTGAGGGAATCATGTATAGAATCACACATATGACATATTGTGTAATACAACCGCTCTATCATCCGACTAGATAGGATTTGATTTCGATTATAGTTGTGTAATTGGGAAACCACAACAAATTATGCATTAAGGATTGCTACAAGTGGATCCTTGTACCCCTAGTGCTTTCTTATATTGATTATATTCACTTTTAGTTTAAGAATCATATTTACATTCAATTTTAAAAATCTATTTAGTTAGCTCTTAAGTAGAGAATATTAGAAGTAATTTTGTGGATTCCTAACAAGTCCCTGAGAACGATCTCGGTCTCTATCGAATTATTACTACATCGTAACCCTACAATTGGGGAAGCGAACAAGTTTTTGGCGCCGTTGCCGGGGAATTTCGGTGGTTTTTACAAAATTTCTGAAAATAGTTTCTATTTGAGATTTTTAGGAGTCCTACTAACTTAGTTTGTTTATTTTGTTTTCTTTTGTTTGCAGGGATCCTAAGAATCGAAGGAGTCACTTCAATTAGGTTTTTCTAACCCTTTTTAATTTTTATTTTTCTGAGATTTGCATGCCACATTGGGTTCGGGATTCTAACAACCGACTCATTAATGAAGGGGGAATTGTTGAAGGGATTGATAAGGAGCCACGTGCTAAGAGACGTTTAGACTCTCCACTTTTGTCTGATAGTATGGCTGAGAATCAACCAAATGCTATGGTCAATCAAAATTTGGGCCAAACCAAAATGGGTGAGAATTAGGTTGAGAATGTCCCTCGACCTAGAACTTTACGTGATCACTTGCAACCTGCAAGAGCGAGTACTCCCTCATGCATAATTTTTCCAACCAATGCAGGGAATATTGATCTAAAACCGAGAGTAATCCAACTCCTTCCAAAGTTCCTTGGCTTAGACAGTGAAAGCGCATATCAACATCTTAAGGAATTTGATGAGGTGATAGCCACGTTGCACTTTGCAAACGTATCTGATGATGTTGTGAGACTCAGGTTATTTCCTTTTTCTCTTAAAGAGAAGGCTAAGGCTTCGCTTCATGCATTAAGGCCAAGATCAATCGGCACATGGACTGAGATGACTAGGGAATTCATTAAAAAGTTTTTTCCTACTCATAAAACAAACATGTTAAGGTGCCTAATCATGAATTTTTCCCAAAAAGAGGATAAGACCTTCTTCCAATATTGGGAGAGGTTCAAAGACTTATTGAACGCATGCCCACATCATGGCTATGAAATTTGGTGGGTAACAAGCTTTTTTTATGAAGGACTGACTTCACCCATGCGCCAATTCGTAGAGATGATGTGCAATGGGGAATTCATGAATAAGGAAGCCGAGGAAGCATAGGACTATTTTAATATTTTGGCCGAGAATGCACAATCTTGGGATACAACCAAAGCAGCAAATCCCAAGATAAGCCAACAAAGAGAAAAGGGAGGAATCAATGTCCTTTCCGAAGAAGACAACATAAGTGCATGTGTGGCTAGCCTCACAAGAAAAGTTGAGGCCATAGAATTAGGGAAGGGAGAAAGGACTAAGGAGGTTGAAAGTATTTGTGGAATTTGTTCCGGTAACCAAAATGCAACACAGGATTGTCCTACAATCTTTGCGTTCTAGGGAGTTCTACAAGAACAATAAAATGCCATAAATAATTATCAACGTCCATTTAGCAATCCAAATTCGAACACATATAATTCTGGTTGGAGGAACCATCCCAATTTCAGTTGGAGGAATGGGCCATCAGAGAATGCAAACAACAACCTAAAGGCTACACTTGAGGAAATAGTGGCTACATTCGTCTCGGCCCAGGTTGAGTACAACAAGAAAATTCTCACAAAATAGATGGGTTCATACAAGAACAACAAAAATTCAATCAGAATTCATCTCAAGCCATCAATGATTTGAAAACTTCAATGGCTAGAGTTAAATCTCATCTTAGTGTTAGGGAGAAAGGCACACTTCCTGCCTAACCTCTCCCTAACCCAAGAACCCAATTCGAAATACAAGACCTCAGCCCATCCTCCCAAAATATGGAGCATGTTCAAGCTATCACCACCTTGAGGAGTGGCAAAACAATTGATAAATCTAATCCGGTGAAGGCCCCAAAGCCTAATGATTTGGAAATTGCCAATTAGGAGAGTATATATTGAACAAAGCTCCCCATGAGAAAGAACCGGAAAGACAATACAAGCCGGTTGCCCAGTTTCCACAAAGGTTGATTTCACCCAAACCTTTAAACAAAAACCTGAAAATTTTAGAGGTTTTTAAGCAAGTGAAGATCAACATTCTGTTGCTGGATACTATAAAAAAATACCTTCATATGCTAAATTTCTAAAGGAATTGTGTACAGTCAAAAGGAAACACAATGTTCACAACAAAGTACTTTTGACTGAGAATTTGAGCGCCATTATTAAACAAGAGGTGCCCCAAAAATACAAGGATCCGGGTAGTCCTACCATCTCATGCATCATAGGTGACTACCGGATCAAACAAGCTTTACTCGATCTTGGGGCAAGTGTTAACCTCATCCCATACTCGGTCTATGAATAACTTGGGTTAGGTGAATTAAAACCCACCAAAACCACACTTCAACTCGTAGATAGATCTATTCTTATACCGAGAGGGATGATTGAAGATGTCATCATCCAAGTCGATAAATTCTACTATCCAGTAGATTTTATTATCTTGGATACACATCCTATGATGGGAACCGGTGCTCAAATTCCTGTCATACTTGGCCGCCCTTTCTTAGCTACTTCAAATTCAATTATCAATTGTAGAAACGGGCTTGTACAAATGTCCTTTGAAAATATGACACTCGAGCTGAATATTTTTTATTTATGCAAACAATCACGGGATGTTGATGCGAGGTCCACGAAATAAATCCGATTGAATCATTCGTGGAAGACAAATCCCTCCTTACATTCTATTCTGATCCCTTAAAGGAATGCTTGGCCCATTCTCATGAAATTGATGATGACATGATAAGAGAGATGGATGCCATTTTAGACTCTATGCCGGTACTTGATAATAAAAGATGGAAGGCACCATTTGAGCCTTTGCCCTTAAGCGAGAATAAGCCACTTCCATCTAATTGTCAAGGCACCGAAGCTCGACCTAAAACCATTACCCACTGATTTGAAATATGTTTATTTAGGTCGAGATAAGACATATCCGGTGGTGATTTCTTCCCACTTGGATGAGGAACAAGAGAGTAGGCTGATAGCCACTCTAATAGAGCATAAAAGTGTCATTGGATGGTCAATTGCGGATCTCAAAGGCATAGACCCCCTAATTTGTACTCATCGCATACACCTTGAGGAGAATGCAAAGACATCTAGGCAACCACAAAGATGCCTCAATCCAAACATGAAAGAGGTGGTTAACGCCGAGGTGTTGAAACTATTGGATGTGGGTATCATTTACCCAATATCCGATAGTCAATGGGTGAGTCCAACTCAAGTGGTGCCTAAGAAATTCGGAATAGCCATCGTAGCCAATACTAATAATGAACTCGTGCCAACACGAGTCACTACCAGTTGGAGAATGTGTATTGACTACAGGAAGCTAAACACAGTTACAAGGAAAGACTTCCCCTTACCATTTGTTGATCAAATTTTAGAAAGGTTGGCGGGTCATTCTCACTTTTGCTTCCTTGATGGGTATTCAGGGTATAACCAAATAGAGATCGCCCTCGAAGACCAAGAGAAGACAACATTCACTTATCCATTCGGCACTTTTGCCTATCGAAGGATGCCGTTTGAACTATGTAATGCCCCTGCCACTTTTCAGCGTTGTATGTTAAGTATCTTTTCTGATAAGGTGGGGACGATTCTTGAAGTCTTTATGAACGATTTCTCTGTATTTGGTTGTAACTTTGATGAGTGCCTCGGGTACTTAAAAACTGTTTTAAAAAGATGTGAAGACAAGAACCTTGTGTTGAATTGGGAGAAATGTCATTTTATGGTTCAAAAGGGAATTGTCCTTGGTCACATCATCTCACAAAATGGAATCGAGGTCGACAAGGCTAAAATTGATCTTATCTTTAACCTTCCATCCCCCAAAAGCGTACAAGATGTGCGGTCCTTTTTAGGACATGCCGGATTCTATAGACAGTTCATAAAGGACTTTAGTTCACTCTCTCGTCCTTTATGTAACCTCCTTTAAAAGGAAAACTCATTCGAGTGAAATAAGGATTGTCAAAATGCCTTTGACAAATTTAAAGGTATGTTGACATGTGCTCCCATAATGCAACCACCTGATTAGAGCCTTCCTTTTGAAATTATGTGCGATGTAAGTCACTACATTATTGGGGCTGTGTTAGGCCAAAGAAAAGAGAAGAAGCCTTGCGTCATCTACTATGCAAGTAGAACCTTAAACTCAGCTCAAGCAAACTACACTACTACAGAAAAAAAAAACTCTTAGCCGTAGTTTTTGCTTTGGACAAGTTTCGGTCCTACTTAATCGGATCCAAGATCATCATATTCACCGACCATGCTGCGCTTAAGTACCTCCTCTCTAAGAAGGATGCTAAGCCACGCTTATTAAGATGGATCCTCCTACTCCAAGAATTTGACATAGAAATACGAGACAAGAAAGGAGTACAAAACGTAGTTGCTGACCATCTTTCTAGACTTGTCCTCACCGATTCCCCTGAGACCACCACGATCAATGACATGTTCCCTATTGAACAACTTTTTAAAGTCTCCCAATTGCCATGGTATGCGGACATTGCTAACTATCTTGCTACAGGTACAATTCCGACACATTGGAAAAAGCAAGATAAGGACAAGTTCTTCAACGAGGTGAGAAAATTCCTATGGGACGACCCGTACTTATTCAAGTATTGTCCGAATCAAATTATAAGGACATGTGTGCCGGATGATGAACAACAAAGTATCATCTCATTTTGTTATTCACAAGCATGTGGTGGCCACTTTTCGGGTAAGAAAACCACAGCCAAAATTCTGCAATGTGGGTTTTATTAGCCCACCATGTTCAAAGATACTCGTGAGTTTTGTAAAGCATGTGAGCCTTGTTAGAAATTGGGAGGAATATCCCATAGAAATATGATGCCACTCAATCCCATCTTGCCAATCGAAATTTTTTATTATTAGGGCATCGATTTCATGGGTCCATTCCCATCTTCTTTTGAAAATCTATATATCTTACTTGTCGTCGACTATGTTTAAAAATGGGTTGAGGCGATTCTATGCCGGAACAATGACCATAAAATAGTCATTTGTTTCTTAAAAGAAAATATTATTTCCCGGTTTAGAACACCTCGAGTCATTATAAGTGATGGTGGATCCCATTTTTTGTAACCGCCCGTTTGAAGCTTTAATGAAAAAATATGGCGTCAATCACAAGGTGAGCACTCCCTATCACTCACAAATAAGTGGACAAGCTGAGATATCCAACAGGAAAATTAAACATATTTTGGAAAAAACAGTGAACCCCGATCGCAAAGATTGGTCGCTTCGACTTATCGATGCACTTTGAGCTTACCGTACCGCTTTCAAGACCCCCATTGGAATGTCTCCCTATAGACTTGTCTATGAAAAAGCCTGTCACTTGCCCTTGGAATTGGAACATAGGGCATATTAGGCGTTAAAGAAGATTAATTTCAATTCTGACAAGGCAAGCTCGTTGCGCAAACTTCAATTGAATGAACTTGCAGAACTTCGAAAGGAGGCTTATGAAAATGCGAGAATTTACAAGGACAAGACGAAGGTGTTCCATGATAAGAACATCCTTCGTAAGACCTTCACGATCAATCAAAAGGTGCTTATGTATAATTCTCGGTTGCACTTATTTCTTGAGAAATTTAAGTCTCGATGGACCGGTCCTTTTGTTGTGAAAACTGTTTATCCATATGGGACCATCGAGTTGTTGAATCTAAGGAATGGTAATATCTTTAAAGCAAATGGTCAACGCCTAAAGCCGTTCTTTGAAATTTTTTCTTCAAAAGGTATGTCCATACCTCTGACTGATCTTGTGTATCAGGACATTTGATCTCCTAGTCTGATAGAGGTATAGAGTAGTTAGGATTAGGATTTTACTGCTTTTGGTTTGCTTTTCCCATAGGGTTGTTAGAAGGAGGTAGAATTCTAATCCTTGTTCTCTCAGGTACTCTCATTCCTCACTCCCTTTATGTTATGCTTGCTCTCATGTTTTGCCTATTGCATATCTTTTACATTGAGGACAATGCATGATTTGGTTAGGGGGTGTGGGATGAATCTAGTGTTTTGTATCATCTCGAGCAATATGAAGAAGATTTTTCAGATTTTAAAATTTCAAAACTCCATTGGAAAACTTTGTTTCTATGCATTCGGGATGGTGTAAGTACAAGGAAAAGAAAGGCGAAGTGAGTGATGTTGAATATGTTGAACAATCTCTAAGGTACTAGTCTTGCATGTGAATTCCCCTTTTTTTTTTTTAAGATTGCTAGAAATTTTGAACACTTTTACACCTAGTTCACTTTACACGATTCTCATGTTTTGAAAGGATTATTAGATTTGTGAATTAGCTAAGTATGGATTTGAGGTTTGAGAAACCAAGCCGGGTTATTTTGTCCATCCTTGTCCATGGAAAAATAACAAAAGATATGGATTTCTAAAAATCCTATCTAATGAAAAAGAAAACGGAAAGGAAGGATAAAAATATGGGAATGATGGAGAATATAGTGGAAATCCGAAAAGGGCTACCTATTACCAACTGGGGGATGGTCTACTCATAACCAAAGCCGGAAATGGGACGTAGGTGAAAGTCATCGGAAGGACGGTAGGGCAAATTCCTATCATAGGCTTGTTGTTGATCTAAACACCTTAAATTCCATATCTTAGCTGATTTATGAAAAGATAAGCCCGAATTTCCATGAGATGAACATTCACTGAGCACACTAGGTTAAATTGTTCAAATACTTCTATTTATCAATCAATCAGCAGGAAGTCCATATGAGTACTTTTTATGTTCTTGAAAGTTTAAGCTTTCAACCTCTAACACTTGGTATTTTCGATTTTTGTACTTGCATGTCTTAGAGTATATAGAAGCATAGTTTATGGAGGAGAGTTGGGTTTTGGAGGAATGGATTGTTTCATGCATGTTTTGCTCGGGACTAGCAAAATGCTGGTTGGGGGGTGTGTTGAGTGCTTAAATGTGCATATTCTAACCCCATTTCATCACTAACTATGCATTGTTTTTAAGCTTAAATCCACAAGTCTACATAATCCTTTCAAACCATGAAAATCATGTAATGTGAACTAAGTGTAAAAGTGTTCAAATTTTCTATCAATCATATAAATAGAGGAATTCACATATAAAACCATTATATTAAAGGTAGTTCAACATCACTCACTTCTTATCTCCTTTTCTTATACTTGTATAATCCCGAATGCATAGAAATAAGGTTTTCTAAAAGAGTTTTGAATTTTAAAAAAATTCATAAAAAATTTCAACAAATAATGCTCGAAATGTCCACAAACTGCTAGATGAGAAATCTCATCTCACCCCCAACCAAATCTTGCATTGTCCTCAATGTAAAAAAATGTGCAATGAGCATGAACATGAGATCGATAGTAAAATAAAGGAGAGTCAGAACAATAGTATCTGAGAGAGTTGATCATGGAGGTCTACCTCCGATATCAAAATCTACTAAAGTACTAAAAAAACAAACTAAACCTAATCTACTCTATACCTCCGTCAGACTAGGAGATCAATCATCCTGATACACAAGATCATTCAGAGGGATGGACATGTCCTCTGAATCAAACTTCTCGACAAATGGCTTAAGGCATTGTCTATTCACTTTAAAACGGTTACCATTTGCCGCATTCTCCATTTTGATAGCCCATGAGAAAAAACTTCTTTAACAATATATGGGCCGGTCCATCGAGATCGCAATTTTTTTGAAAAAAGATGTAGTCGAGAATTGTACAAGAGCACTTTCTGACCTTCCTGGAAAGATTTCCTAAAGATATTTTTGTCATGGAAGGCCTTCATCCTGCTCTAGTAAATCCTTGAGTTCTCATAAGCATCGTTCCGGATCTTGTCAAGCTCATTCAATTGGAGTTTGTGAAGCGAGCTAGCCTTGTCAACGTCAAAGTTCAATGCCCGAATTGCCCAATAGGCTTTGTATTCAAGTTTCACAGGCAAGTGACAAGCTTTCCCATAAACAAGTCTATATGGGGACATTCTAATAGGGGTCTTGTAAGTGGTACAGTGAGCCTAAAGAGCATCAACTAATCTCATCGACCAATCTTTACGATCCGGTCTCACCGTCTTTTCCAAAAATTTGTTTAATTTTTCGATTGAAAATTTTAGCTTGCCCACTTGTCTGTGGGTGGTATGGGGTACTCACTTTGTGTCGAATGCCATATTTCTTCATTAAGGCTTCGAAAGGCCTATTGCAAAACTGAGAACTACCATCACTTATGATGGCTCGAGGCATTCCAAATCTAGATAATATATGTTCTTTAAGAAACTTTAGAACCGTATGATGATCATTGGTTCTACATGAAATAACCTCTATCCATTTAAACACATAGTCTACGGCAAGCAATATGTAGACATGTCCAAAAGATGAGGGGAATGGTCCCATGAAATCGATGCCCCAACAGTCAAAGACTTCAAGATGTTGAATTGGAGTAAGAGGCATCATATTTCGACGGGACAATCCTCCTAGATTTTGATAGCACTCGCATGCTTTGCAAAACTCGTGGGTGTCCTTAAATAGAGTGGGCTAATAAAAACCACACTGCAAAATTTTTACAGTGGTTTTCTTAGCGAAAAAATGACCCCCACATGCTTGATCATGACAAAAGGAGATGACAGAATTTTGTTCATCATCAAGGACACATCTCTTAATTATTTGATCTGGGCAATATTTAAAAAGTAAAGGTTCATCTTAGAAAAATCTGCACACTTCCCTTAGAAATTTTCGTTTATCCTGTGCAGTCCAATGAGTCGGCGTCGCACCTGTGAAAAAATAGTTTACAATATCAGCATACCATGGTGGATGCGTAGCAACAAAGAGTGGCTTATTAGGGAATGAGTCCTCAATAGGTGAGTCGTCAATGGAATTCGGTAAAACTAGGCAGGATAGATGGTCCGCCACCACGTTCTCTACTCCTTTCTTATCCTTGATCTCTAAATCGAATTCTTGAAGGAGTAGGATCCATCTAAGCAAACGAGGCTTAGCATCCTTCTTAGAAAGAAGTATTTCAGCGTCGCATGATCCATGTAAACTATGACCTTGGATCCTATCAAGTACGCCCTGAACTTGTCCAAGGCAAAAACAATGGTTAGGAGTTTCTTCTCCATAGTCGAGTAATTGACTTGGGCGGGATTCAAGGTCCTACTCGCATAGTAGATAACGTGGGGCTTATTGTCCTTTCTTTATCCTAACACCGCCCCAATAGCATAATCACTAGCATTGCATATCAATTCAAATGGAATGGACCAATCTGGTGGTTGCATGATAGAAGCAGTTGTCAACATGTCTTTTAGCTTTGAAAAAACTAATTGGCATTCGGCACTCCACTCAAATTGGTTCTCCTTTTGGAGAAGGTTACATAAGGGCCTAGAGATATGGCTGAAATCCTTTATGAACCTTCTGTAAAAGCCGGCGTGTTCAAGGAAGGACCACACATCACGTATGTTCTTGGGTGGTGGTAGGTTGGAAATGATATCAATTTTGGCCCGATCTACCTCTATTCCATTAGACGAGATGATATGTCCAAGGACTATTCCGCTTTGTACCATAAAATAGCACTTTTCCTCACACCTTGTTAACACCGACTTCAAGTGTTCGAGGCACTCTTCAAACGTACAACCAAAAATAAAAAAATCATCCATGAAAACTTCAAGAAATTCACCCACCATGTCTAAGAAAATACTCAACATGCAACGTTGGAATGTGGCAGGTGCATTACATAATCCAAATGGCATCCTTCGGTATGTGAAGGTACCAAATGGGCATGTAAAGGCAGTCTTCTCTTGGTCTTCCGGGGCTATCTTAATTTGGTTGTAGCTGGAATAGCCATCGAGGAAACAGTAATAGGAGTGACCCGCTAACCTCTCCAAAATTTGATCCATGAATGGAGAGGGAAGTGGTCCTTCCTAGTGACCGTGTTTAACTTCCAATAATCTATCCACTTACGCCAACCGGTGGTCACTCTAATCGGTATAAGCTCGTTGTTGGCGTTTTCTACGATGGTAATAGCGGACTTCTAAGGGACAACTTGGGTAGGACTCACCCATTAACTATCCGAGATAGGTAGATACCCATATCTAGTAAGTTTCTTCTTGACCTAAGTATACATATTTCAGCTTGGATGGCAAAGGTTTAAGGTCAAGCTTCGGTGGTTTAATGTTAGATGGTAGAGGCTTTGATGTGGATGGTGGCAATCTTTCAAAATGGGGCCTCTACTGGCTAATACTAACTACCGGTTTCTCAATATCAATGCTTGCATAATTTCACTTATGATGGGGTCTTTGAAATCCTCAAAATGTGCCAAGCATATCTCCAAGCTTTCTAGTGGTTCAAGTTAGAGGAGCTCTTCTTCTTCGAAGGATTCGAGCATGTTTACCTCGAAGAGCTCGTCATCATCAACATCCCTATGCCTTTTGCCCAAATGGAACACATTTACATCCAATGTCATGTTTCCAAAGGACAATTGCATGACCTCATTTTGGCAATTGATAATTGCATTTGATGTAGCCAGGAATGGGTGGCCTAAAATCACTGATATTTGAGTGTTGGTATCCATAACCAGTTGTGTTTCCAAATCGATGAAATCCACCAGGTAGTAAAATTTATCGACTTGGACCAATACATCCTCAACTATCCCTCTTGGTACACGAATGGATCTATCATCGAGTTGCAATGTGGTTTTGGTGGGTTTTAATTCACCAAGGCCTAGGTGCTCATATACTGAGTGCGGGATTAAATTTATACTTGCCCTCAAGTCTAGCAATGCACGTTCAATCCAGTAGTCACCAATGATGCATGAAATTGTGGGACTACCAGTATCCTTGAATTTTGGGGGGGTCTTTTGAGTGAGAATGGCACTCACTTACTCATTTAGGAAGGCCTTTTGCTGCACATTATATTTGTGTTTAGTTGTGCATAAGTACTTTAGAAACTCAACATAGGACGAGATTTGTTTAATAGCGTCAAGCAATGGAATATTGATCTTGACTTGTCTGAAAATCTCTAGAATATCATGAGAGTTTGGAAGAGATTTTGGAGCAACCAATCTCGAAGGGAATGGTGCTACAAGCTTGTAAACGCGTTCCGTTTCTTGTGGGGTTGAGTTAGATCCATCCCCATTCTCAGAATTTACCGGATCATTAAGCTTTTCGGCCTTCATCGGAATAGATTTATCAATTTGTTTACCACTTCTAAGAATGGTGACGAATTTTTCTTGCTCCACATGTTGGTTGGGAAGATTAGGGATGCTCAATTCATGTACTTACCTTAGATTAGGCTGAGGTTGGGCAGGAAATGTCCCTTCCCTAGCATTCAAGCATTCATTAATCTCATCAATTGAAACTTTAAGCTCTTGAAACATTTGTTGGTTTGTTTATTTGCGTTTACCCTTGCATAAACGCCTTTAGAGTATCCTCCATTGAGAATTTAGATGGGGCCATGTTTTGCATGGGTGGCCCTCCTTGAGAGTTCATAGGATTGCCCGTGGGAGCATTCTTCCAACTGAAATTTGGGTGGTTCTTCCAAGTAGAGTTGTACGTATTACCTACAGGTCCGTTGAAAGGCCGTTGATAACCATATGTGGCTTTTTTTGCTCTTGTAACAACTCTTGAAATGCAGGAATTGTAGGACAATCTTAGGTAGAGTGTACATCAGTGGCACAAATTCCACATATGTTCTCAATAGCTTCCATGGACTTAGAAACTCCACTTTTGCTTAGTTCCATAGCCTCGACTTTTCTTGTGAGGTTGGCTAGCCTTGCATTCACATCATCTTCCTCCTTAAGGATGTAAATCCCTCATTTTTCTTTTTTTTTTAGGAGGCTTGAGGTTACTAGATTTGTCCAAGGTATCCCATGATTGAGCACTCTCGGCCAACATGTCTAGGTAACTCTATGCCTCATCTGGATTTTTGCTCATGAACTCACCATTGCACATCATATCTACAAATTGACGCATTTTAGAATTTAATCCATCATAAAAGAAGTTGATAATATGCTAACTTTCATATCCATGATGTGGGCAAGTGAGTAAGAGTTCCTTAAACCGTTCCCAACTTTGAAAGAATGACTTATCCTCTTTTCCCATAAAGTTCATTATAGATCTTTGAAGGTTGTTAGTTTTATGAGCCAGGAAATTTTTTTTTAAGAATTCCCGAGTCATATCAGTCCATGACCCTATCAAATGCGGACTAAGAGAATGGAGCCAACTCTTGGCTCTTTCTTTCAATGAGAAAGGAAACAATATAAGTTTGATGACATCCTCTGAAACATTATTGTATTGCAAGGTAGCAATAACTTCATCAAACTCCTTCAAGTGTAGATATGGGCTATCAGAATCTAACCCATAAAACTTTGGCAAAAGTTGAATCACCCCCGACTTTATATCAATATTCCCCCCGATGGTTGGAAAGACCACGCAAGAGGGTGTAGTTGTACGAGCCGGTTGTAGGTAGTCCTGTAAAGCTCTCATTGGAGGAGCTGTAAGACCCGTACCCTGAATTGCCCTCCGTACGTTTAGTTTTCGGTACCGGTACGTCCCGGACGGACCAGATTAGAGAGCCTTGATCGCGACCCTGATTTAGTACCGCAACGACCCAAGACTTGTACCCTTGCGACCGCGCGGGCGCCACGATTCCAACGCCGCGCGGCACGCCCCATTGCGATACCCGGTGTGTAAGATGCATACGTTCGTGCAATTCGAGGTGGGCCACGCAACGCGCAGTGTGGCGTGGGCCCCACTTGCACAATTCCCAACAACATGTCAAATCTATCACCATCACCCTCACCCATACCCCCATCATTATCTAGCCATCATCACCATACCCACCCCATCCTCTCTCACCAAAAGTCAACTCCAACCCATTCCTCCCATCCCATCATCATCATCATCATCATCATCATCATCATTACATCATTCACCCCCCTCTTCCCATACAAGAGCCATACGTAGGGGGGGTGGCCTTCTCATATTCCAAGGTTTGAGAGAGAGAGAGAGAGAGAGAGAGAGAGATTAGAGAGAGAGAGAGAAGAAAGAGATTTGAGAGATTGAGTGAGTTTAGAGAGAAATTTAGAGGGAGATCAAGAGAGAAAGAGAGAGATTGAAGGTGAAGATCAAGCTTGGAGGACCCCGATCATCATCCGGACCGTCCGATCGACAATCCAACCGTCCAACCATCATTGTGAGTGCAAACCTCCCCCTTTTTTATCATTTACCCTTCATTTTTCCTTCCTTGGACCCACCTTGTGATGGGCAAGGAGATGGATGAGTCGGATCATCCATGATTGGCCCCATTTAACTATAATAATAATAATAATAATATAAAAAAAAAGAAAAAAAGAAAAAAAATGAAGGAGAAGGCCGCTGGACAGCCAGCGTCCAGAGGACGCTGCTGCCCAGCAGTGCTGGGGCTTTGGGCGTTGACCGTGGGTCCCCACTCGTGGGACCCACCTTGATGTATGTATGTAATCCACGCTGTCCATTTGTTTCTCCAGCTCATTTTAGGGTTGGACACAAAAAATGAAGTAGATCCAGATCGTAGGTGGGCCACACCATAGGAAAACATTGGAGAAAATGATGTGGACTGCTGAACTTCTTGGGCCCACCTTGATGTTTGTAGGCCCCGTAGCCTGCCCAATATTGGGCTCATTAGGTTCCCAACGAGCTGTGAAACCTGATAGATGGAGTGGATCTTTCCTAAGTGGGCCCCACCTGAAATAAACTAGAGAAAAGAAAAAAAAAAAAAAGAAAAAAAAATGGACGCTGGACGTCCCAGCGTCAGAGACGCTGGAAACGTCCAGCGTACACTGGAGGGGTTAGTGGGGTCCCCACTCGTGGGACCCACCTTGATGTTTGTGTTCCATCCACACCGTCTATCTGTTTTCCCATATCATTTTAGGGCCAAGGCCCAAATCTGAAGCCGATCTGAATTTTAAGTGGACCGCACCGTATGAAACAGTGGGGAGACGATTTGTACTGCTGAACTTCCTCGGCCCACTTTGATATTTGTAGCCCCCAAAACATACCCAATATAGGACTCTATGAGTTCCTTATGAGCCGAGGAAACCGTTAGATGGGGTGGATCATCCTCTTGTGGGCCCCACTGGGTGAAAACCATAGAAAAACAAAAAAAAAAAAGAGAAAAAGGAGAGGAGAGGCGTCCGGGCGCTGGGCGTACCAGCGTCCACGGACGCTGGGCTCGCTGCCCATCTGGAGGCCACCCTGTGGGTCCCACCATGATGCATGTGCTGTATCCACACCGTCCATTCTTTTGGGGAGATCATTTTAGGGCATGACCCCGAGAATGAGTCAGATCCAAGTCTCGAGAGGGCCCCACCACAGAAAACAGTAGGGACAGTGGCCCTACCGTTGAAACCTTCTTATGGCCCACCGTGATGTTTATTTGAGATCCAACCTGTTCATAAGTTCACACATACATGGAGAAAGGAAAAACAAAGATATCAGCTTGATCGAAACTGCTGTGGGCCCCACTTGTTGAGAGTAAAATAAAAAAAAAATATATATATATAAATAAAAAAAAAATAATAATAATAATAAAATGCTGGTGCTGGACAGACAGCGTCCAGGGGACGTTGCTGCCCAGCAGCTTAGCCTATATGGGTAATGTCAATGGGCCCCACTCGTTGGGCCCACCTTGAATGTATGTGCTTTATCAATCCAGTCCATATGTTTTTCTAGCTCATTTTAGTAGCTGAGCCCAAAATTTAAGCACATCCAAATGTCAAGTGGGCCATGCCACAGGAACCAGTGGGAATAATGATCTCCACCGTTGAAATCTTCCCAGCCCTACAGTGATGTTTATTTGTCATCCAACCTGTTCATAAAATCACATGTATATGGGTAAATGGAAAATAGAAATATTAGTTTGATTCAAAACTCTTGGGACCCATTTGGGTGCTACGCTCCAAGCAGCGCGCAGGTGGCCCACCTTGTGGGTCCCACCACGATGCATCTGTTTTATCAATGCCGATCATTTATTTTTTTCATATTATTCTAGGGCCGTGGGCTCTCATGTTGAGGTAAAAACAAACCTCAAGTGGACCACATTGTAGGGAAACCGTGGCCATTGATGCCCACCTTTGAAACCTTCCTTAGGGCCATTGTAATGTTTATTTTTCCATCTAACCAAAGGTGATGGGGCCCAACTTTGGGTCCCACCTTGATGAATGTTGAGTATATCGTGTCGTTCTTCTTGGCAGGGGTGTGGGCCCAGTTTTAGGTGGGCCACACGTAGAAAATAAGGGTGATTGAATGCCTACCATTGGAAACTTTACAGGACCCATCTGTTATGTTTATTTGCCATCCTTCCTGTTCATAAGTCACCCAGCCATGGGTGGGGTTCCACACGTGTGGTGTGCGGGCCCCACCATGGTGTTGGTTTGCCATCTCACTTGATTAGTGGGAAAGCACAAATATTGAGTTGATCCCAAACTGTTGGGGCCCATTGATGTATGTGGCTTCCCCACTCCTTCGTGCGGTCATACCCAACCCCGGGTCCACCTTGTTATGCATGTGTTCTATCCACGTCAGCCATTGGCCTCCATGGTGCGATATGTATGTTGGCCATCCATAAGGACCGCCTTAATTTTGTGCTTGATCCAAACCATCCAAATGAATGGACCCTAGCATGTTATGTACAAGATGGCTTTGGGACCACCTTACTGTGTGTGTGTTCGAATGACCGCATTGTCCATCCCGTAGATCCACCTTGATGATTAGTTGAGTAAACCCTTATTTAAAGGTCATCCTTAGAGTTTGCTTGATCCAAGTCGCAGGGCTACCTTCTTAAACTCACCTTGTTGAACCGTCTTGTCAATTCACCTTGTTAACTCACCAAGTTGACCCGCCTTGTCAACCTGCCTTATTGACTCACCTTGTTGACTCACCATGTTGATTGATCTTGGTAACTCAGCTTGTATACTCATATGACTCACCCCTTCTACCCTTGTACCCAACTATTAAAAGACTACCATATTGTGTATATCTCATCCACACCGCCCGTTTACCTATAGGACGAGTATGGGGCTCATCCTCGACGTTCGTATGTCATCTAGGCCATCCATTATATGGAGCCTATCTTGTAGCATGAGGTTAGACCTGTCGTCCCTTTTTGGACTTCATCGTGTTGACCATCTATCTCATATTACACTACCATTTATGATTCTCTGTCATGACCTGTCTATCTTGCAACCCGTTCTATGACATTCCTTCTACGGACCATTCATCGTGTTTATCTCAACTGTACTACAGGATTATGGGTCTCGGCATGATTTTGAGTATTCCACTCTTGCCGCTCAAGTAGGTTCTACCTTTGATGTGTCGGTAGTGTATTCAATCAATTTCTTTCCATTTGGGTTATCTGAATGTTGAAGGTTAATCCACACCGTTTTGTTGTTGGACCATCTGTATTGTTGTATACCATCCATTTAGAGTCTTATCTCGTTATGTTTACTTGTATTATAAGTGAATTATCTTTTTATGCTATTTTTGATATGTCTGTTGCCACACGTAGTGTTGTTGGAATACTCATATGTGATCTTTATACTATATGCTTCGACGACCACCATGCATGTGTAATGAGTATGCATCCCGAATCACCATTGTTAGTTGGGGACCACTAGGGCATAAATGCATTCATAAAGCATTCGAGATGTAGTCGCGCAAATGTAATTCACGTGCTCTCTATCGCAAACCTCTCCAATAGGTATGGGACTATTCGAGGACAGGAATCTATCATCCTGACTTACACTGTATGGTAGGAATAGCTTATCATACCTTGTAGCCCTTGGTGCGAGATTCCCTGGCTAGCGACATCCCGCACTATGACTCGATCATTCATATGTGTCCCCTCATCTTAATGATATCTCAAATAGGTTGGACTAGATTGATTTATTGCCATCGTGGTAGATGGACTACTTGTTGGCACTCATACTGTATACTTGACTCATGCATCATGAATGCTTGGCTCATCTGATTGTCTTGTATCAACCGGCCATATCGGTCATGATTGTCGTGCAGTTCATTACCAGCTGACGGTGACATTGTGTTTGAGACCTTATAGTTTTATGGTGCTCTTTGGGAGACTTGCACGGGTATGTCGTCCCACGTTTGTATGCATGGTTGCATTTCGCACCGTCTGCTTGTGCCGCATATAGCATGGTTACTACGTTGCAACCACAGCTCCATCGTGGTTTGCAGGAACACCGGAAATATGTTATCTTTAAACTGGATGCCAAAGATGTCCCTGGGTGAAAGTCCCTGATCCCGTTGGTACCAAGGTGGGTGCTCCATTCAAGGACCGGGTGGTTTAATCATACACCAGTATGCCGAATACCAAACGGCGGTGTTATCCACTGCACGTGGTCAGTTTGGAAGGAGGTCTGACCTAACCTGCCGGAAGAGTGTTGGCAAAGGGGGTTGAGTTTGACCAGCTGTAAGTAGGTCCGCTATTGCACCAGATAGGCTTTGGCATTCTACTGGTGAGTAGTGAGGTCTGTGAGACCCCGGTGATGTTCCGTTTCAGAGATGGTATTGGTATCAGTGATGTGACTGATGTTCTGTATGGTGTGGGACGGTCCTGATGTGGGCGGGTGTGATGTGGGCGGGGCTGTAAGCCTGGGCGAGCTACCACACTGGGCGAGCTACCAGTTCCGAGTCCTGCATTGCTTACGTGACTACGTTATGACTGTTCGTATCTGGACCACTGTACTGAGAGGTGGTGATTTGCATACATGCATTGGATCATTGTATGTGACATTAGGCCCTGTAGGCCATTGCACAGTATGAGTATATAGCCTTGGTAGGCTAGTTACCTGTATTGCACGCTCGCATAGCCATGGTAGGCTAGTTATATGTATTGCATGCTTGCATAGTCGTGGTAAACTGGTTATTCATATCACATGATCGTGTAGCCTAATTAGGCGGAGTCTTGGTTTAAAGTTCTCATCATGCTTTACTGCTTACTCTGATATTTATCATGCTTGTCATACGCATTGTGCACGCACACACGCACTCACAAAGCTTCGTTCGAAGCTTATGCGCGTTTGTTACGCTGCAGGTTCTACCAGAGTATATCAGCAACGTTGAGTTGGAGTTAGGAGTGCAGTAGCAGGAGGTGCCGGATTGTGCACAGTTTTTATATTTACGCATTGTGTATCTACTTTTCAGTACTGTATGTAAACGAAATGATTTAGTGGAAATATTGTGTTTGTCTTTGATGGTACTCATATTGTGATGCTCATGTTTTCAAAAAAAATTCAGACCCTAAAATCCTCCTTGTGGTATCCCAGGATCGGAACTTGACGTGTAGGGTTAGGATCCGAGATCGGGGTACTACGGAGGCTGCCACCTCTAAATTCGGGTTACAGCGAATGGACGTCGAGAACCGAATTTGGGGCGTGACAGGAGCATTATGCACCTCATTCTCTCCTACTCCCTTATGATTTGCGTTTGTGGTTGGAGTAAGGTGGGGAGGATTCCCTAATGGGGTTTGATCCATACTTTCCAAATTTTCACGATGTGTTACAAACTTTTGGACTCGTCTATAAACGGAGAGTGGTCCAACTAAACCACCTTCGGTTTGGAGACGATTGTTATGGTCACATTCCCAACGGGACGTAAACCACACAATCCACAATCTAAACTAATCCTAAGCCCTAAAAACAAAATTTGAAAATAAAAACTGAAAACTAAAAGAGTTCAAGTTGGAAGGATAATACCCAATTTACTTGAACTAAAAGAACTTCCTACAAGGTAAAACAAACCTTCTTAGTTCTATAATTCAGAAAAACTAATCCTAAGAAATAGTAAACCCTAACTACTTCTACTTCTATAGCTACTAAAACAATCTGGAACCGTGTAACCTAGATTCCCTGGCAACGGCGCCAAAAACTTATTGGCTCGCCTCAAGTGCAAGGCTGCGATGTAGTTATAAATCTCGGTAAGACCGAGGTCGATCCACAGGGAATTAGGTAAATCAATTCAATCTATTCTAGCAACTCAAATTTCAGCAATTATAGGATTCAAATTCAAAAACCAACTTAAAACAGTAACTTGTAAAAATCTGTAATTTAAATGGAACTAAGGCCTCAAGGATACACTTGTGGTAGCCCCCATGTGAATTCATTCATCCAAGCATAAACACAACTAGAATTGAAGTTCTATCTTTCTTCTAATTGGAAGATATCGCATTCAAACACAAAAAATCCCCGCTTAAGTTGAAGAATAAGATTCTAGTTCTAATGAAGCATGTAGAAGTCGAATATGTAGCCTTCAAAGTAACGACCATGCCAATAGACTATGGTACACTCAGGGATACTACAATTCAAATCTAATCAATCCAAACATGATAATATCAGAGAATTGCAAGGAACTCATGTTTAACGCACATGAACTCTCATAAAACATCCAAAAATACCAACTTTTATCCAAACTAGAACTTAAAATCCAACTTAACGAAGTACTTGACTTAAAACGAATTCAACATGATTACTACTCATAAGCTTCAGCTCTTAGCCTTAGCGAAGAGGTTCTAGCCGAGCATTATCATGCTTCAACTAAAAATAATGAAAAACTGATAAAAAGCATAAGAAAACTAGAAAAACCCTAATTAGAGGGGTTGTGAACGCTCCACGATGCACTCCTTCAATTCCCACGAACTTAGAATTCTTCTATGATGCCTTAAGAAGGATGTAGAGGTGCCCTTTTATAGAAAAAGATGGCCACCGACTTAGAATCTTCTGGAATTGCGTAACTCCTTACACAGTTGCGTAGACAGGTCCGATTGATCGGAGCTCCCTCCGATTGATTGGACTATGATCTTCGATTGATCGGACGATGATCCGATTGATCGTAAAAGTGTCCAGAGAGTTGTTGTTTCTGTTGCTATTTTCGATTGATCGTACATGATTCTGATTGATCAGACAGCTAGTTTCGATTGATGGAGGTGTGCCGATTGATCGGAAAGATGTCTAGAAAAATCTGGTATTTCTGGTATATCCGATGGGTGGTCTGATTGATCGGGTACCCATCGGAGCCTCCTTCGATTGGTCAGACACCTATCGGCGATCCATAAAAAATTTTGCTTCTTCATTTTTTTCTGCATTCTCATTGGACTTTCTCCGTCATTCTTTGGCCCACCTTTGATGACCAACAAGAAGGCTTCTAAGTGAGTCTTTTAAGTATCAATTGAGTGAAGTCTCTCTCTCATTCCTACAATCACAAAGCATGCATTAGATGGGTCTTTTAAGCATGTAAACATGCATATAATGTGATGTAATGGGTTAGAAAATGTATAAATTAGAGGCTTAACAAGGTCGTAAAAAAAATCATCAAGGGGCACCTCAAGACTGAAATTGCATCGAGGGATACCCTATATGCATATGCACGGAAGCTTGTCGGAGCTTGTAGAACTATGGCTAAGTCCTAGAGGGGGGGTGATTATGATCGTTTTAAAATCTTTTTAGAAACTTATTTCCTAATTAACCAATTAAGTAAGAACACTTAGCTTCCAAGCTTAAATGGGTTCAATCACAAAGACTAGCAAAAGATAAAACAATTAAGCTACCTAGTCTAAGCATGCATAAATTATCAAATGACTTAACTTATCAAGCACCTAATTTATGTAACCTATGTAGACTATATGAAAATAGATCATATGAGCTAAAGTCTACATTACTTAGTGAAAGTATATCTTGTGAGTGAGTGTACATATCTAGTGCCTAGCATACATTCCTATTAAATATTAATAATTAAGCAATTAAACATACAATGCTAAGATAACAATGTGCTCAAATACATCACTAACACAAGCATATATAATGGTTCGACTATGTGTCTACTCCACTCCCAGTTCAAGTACTCATCTCTCGAGCACACTAGCATTCACTAGGGAGTTTAAATCAGGTTTCTCCCAACCTAGGTGTTTCAAATCGGTTCCACTCTATCGAGGAGTTTGATAAAGGTTCTCAGAACCTATAACAAAAATTTTACTGGTTTATCTCTCAACTAAGATGTTTAAGGGATCCATCCTACCTAAAAGTTTGATAAGGTTACTCCCAACCCTTCGGTTCCAATCCAAGAACCTAGCGTATACTCCTGCTGGAGGCTCCCCTTGGAGACTTAATTGAGTTTGTAAATCCAAACTCTCACACTCAATCCTTTATAAGGAAGGAGTGCAACTGGCCTCTCACAATGACACTTACTCATCGAATGAGCCCATTATTTAGCGCCTTCTTGAGTTGCTTGATCTCTGCTCCCTGTGCTTCAATCAGATCCCCTTGCTCCCCCGGTCGCGTTGCCGCTACGTTGCCAATGCCTTAACTCCACCGATCAATCACCCCGCATGTGATGCTCTTGAAATGCCCAATGGTGATAGGAGATGGTGTGAATTATCTACAACTAGTAGGAGTTGGTTCCCTAGAGGAATTCCCTCCTAATAGGATCTTTAAAGGGGTTTAGACAAAGGATTTACCTATGGTTAAGGTGCCTAAACATCTAAAGATCAAGAAAGAGGAAGTCCATCTTCATATGAGCTTTGAATGCTCCATCTTGTGATTAAACACAAGGAAGATGGCTTGAAATGATTAGGATTAGAGCCTAATGGTATGGGCAATAAGGGTGGTTCTAATGCACTAAAATCTCTCTCCTTACCCCCAAAATCGAGCCTAGTCTTTATATAAGAAAGATCCAACATGTTGAAAAATGGATGCCAACGGCTCTCTGCCGATCGGTCGCCCGACTAGTCGAATTAAGGCCTGGACAGAAGTTTGGTTGTTCTCTAATTTTCTCCCTCTGGCGACTGGTCGGGCGACTGTTCGCTCCCCAAGTGTAGGGTTATGATGTAGTAATAATTCAGTAGAGACCGAGATCGTTCTCAGGGACTAATGTAAAAATTCTCAGAATTTCTTCTAACAATCTCCAATTAAAATCAAACTACAATAATCTGTAAATATGAATGTAGGAAAATAATCTGTAACTTGTGATAAAATTAACAATCTAAAAAAGCACTGGGGAGCCGAGGATCCACTTGTAGCGATCCTTGATGCATAATTCACTTTGGTTTCTCAATTACACAACTAGAATCGAAATCAAATCCTATCTAGCCGGAATATGAAGCGGTTAATTCAGCAAACAGTCCGTCATATGTGTTGTTCATCAACATGATTCACTCAATTCAAGTTAGGACTTGAGCACACTCAATGTATTGGTCAATCCTAGTTCCAATAAGTTAAGATCACAATCATAATAATCATCAAACCCTGTCACAAGGCTTAACTATATTACGATTTGAACTTTAACCAAATCATATAAATAAGCAATACATGTTTCAGACTTCTCATAAAAAGTAAAACTTTGGTTTGAAGTTCCCACATGAAGAACCAAGTCTAGAGCGTCTTGAATCTAATTCCTCGGAGCGTACAGGTCTAGATCTATGCAAAACAACTAAGAACTAAAACAATTCTTGCAAACATCCATGAGTCATCATAAGATTAAGAAAAACTACTTAGAACTTTATTCAAACTCAACAAACCATTGTTAAATCAATAAAAATCCAACTTGAAACCAATAAAAATGAATTAAAGCATCTTAGATCTACTACAAGCTTCACCTCTTAGCCCTAGCTAAAAGGTTAACTAGTGAAAAGCATAAAAACAAACTAGAACTAGAACTAGAAGAAGAAAACTAGTTGTATGAGGCTAGGAAGCCTTCTAGGTCTTGAATCCTTTGCTCCCCACGTTGTTAAATGCCCTAGGAATTAAGTGAACGTCTCCTTTTATAGATTTCACACCCCATAAACGAAGAATCTTCAAGAATTTGCGTAGAATTTATGCACTTGCGCAGCAAAAGTCGGAGTTGAAATTAGCAGTTTCTGTTCTGGGCGATTGGACGATTGATCGACTAGGCTGAGTGATCAATCGGTTGTGCTGGGCGATTGATTGCAAGTGGTGGACGATAGATCGCACGGGACAAAAAGTATCCAGAGAGTTTCATCAGCAATTCTTTAAAAATCTGCATTTTATCGATTAATCTACAGGCTAGGGGATCAATCGCTCAGGCTGGGAGATCAATCGCAATTCTGCACTTTAGTCCAGCAACAAATATGCCAATTTTGTTGTGAGCGATCAATCACTCAGAGTTGTCAATCAATCGCTCAGAGCTATCGATCAATCGCTCGGGATGAGAGATCAATCTCTCAGGCTGGGAGATCAATCGCTCAGGATGAAAGATCAATCTCTCAGGCTAGGAGATTAATTGCTCAAGATGAAAGATCAATCTCTCAGAATGGGAGATCAATGTCTCAGGCTGGGAGATCAATCTCTCAAGGTGATCTTTCTTCTTTTCTTTTCTTCTTCTTGCTTATTTTCTTTGATCTTCAACATGTATTAGGAAGGTCCTAAGAAATCAATCTCTCAGGTTGGGAAATCAATCTCTTAAGGTGATCTTTCTTCTTTTCGTTTCTTTTCTTCTTCTTGCTTCTTTTCTTTAATCTTCAACATGTATTAGGAAGGTCTTTTATCATCAGTTTCATGAAGTCTCTTCCTCACTCCTACAATCACAAAAGCATGATTAGATAAGTCTTTAAACATGAAAATCATGCATAGTGAGTGATGAATTGGGTTAGAATGTGCACAATTTAGAGCTCAACAGCGACCAGTCAAATTAGCCCAAGGATCAACTATTTTATCAGTTTGGTTGTTGTCCTATTATGGCCCCTTACCGACCTATCGGGTGACCGATCTAAAGGCATGTTTTCTGCTGTCTTTCGATTGTGTTTTACAGTAGCGCATGTAACCTCTTTGGCCATCCTTTGGGTGATCTTTTGGGACACCTAAGGCCAATATAAGATGACTACAAATATGCCTATTGGGTTAGGGCCATCTAGAGGTTTAGGTTTTGGTTTAGTTAAAGGTTAAAGGCTCACCAAGGCATCTCTTTTACCTGTTTCTTCTTCATTGATGCAGCAGGTCCGCTTGAGTTTTCAGTCTTCATCTTCTTTAAGCTCAACCATCACTAGACTCACTGACCTACGTAATTGGCAAATAAGGTGCACTAGTATGCCACAGAAAAGTGCACTACCAAAGACGAAACTAGGCCAATGCAAAGGTGCATGGGCCGAAGAGCTTCCGAATGTTCTCTGGGCATATCAAACCACAACTGATAAGTACTAAATATTGTATAATTAACCCTGGTTGTTAAGATCATTATCATTATTTTTCTGGTTAATTATGTAATGACCCAAGATTTCGAGTGCGTGTAGATATGCAAGTGAGTAAGCACACTACATTAGTTCAAGTATATGCATATATAAATTCATCAACCCGTTGATTCCAAGATGAACTATCAATTACACTTGTTCATCAAAACCAGCCATTCAATTAATTATTCATCACTAGGTAAAGGTATCTGACCGTCCACTTCAAATTTGGACAAGCCGATCATAGTAAACTAAACCCTTGATCCCCATAGCTGCTCATACACAAATCAATTTAACATTCTGATCCGTTCATCTTGTTTATCATACATTGACATGCTTAACCTACCGTCAAAACTGTGATCTGATGAAATTTCATGAGTAGATAAGTCATTAAAGTCTAACGGTGTATATGTCTCACCAATAGGCCACCCAAAGATCATATTAGGAATATCAGTTTAAGAAACTAACCGTACAATAACTCATACTTGTGTGTAAGAACATAAACATCTAATTAGAAAAAAATTAGCCTTCATATAACCATCCATCGAATTCGTATCCGCTAATTGGGCCACCCAAATAACAAACCGAACCGATCATTTCGAAGATCATAAGATATATACCAAGGCTACCAGTTAAATTTTCTATTAGATATGTATAAATGTCACTTTGGATCACCGAGTGTGATGGATCACTAAAAAGGCATCTTGGTCATCTGTAAGAGATCAAGGCCCAAACTTAACCCGTATAAAGAGCACGAAAAATGACAGGCCTTGGTGAAGTTTCACCGAAAACTGATGGTAAACGGGATCATTACAGGTGGTTGAAGTAAAAAACAAAGAAAATGGTAAATTTGGAATTAACTCAAATATATATGTTGTTGAATGGTTACGGTGAGTTTTAACGTGATGTCTACTTACCATCTCTTGCATGGAGCGGCCCACCTAAACATCGGATCTGCCTCATTTTTGGTGTCACCCCCTAAAACTCCCTGGCCTAACTAATGAGCGGAGTAGATTTGTCACATACATCACGGTGGAACCCACGTGCACAACGTGCACGTCATCCCTCTCGGTCAACGTGCATTGACCCCGTATTCAAGAAGACGAGCGTCTTCTTCGCTGGACGCTGCAACAGCGAACGGACGCTGTCCGTCCGCACCATCCACGCCGTCCGTGTGTGGGCCCACATCTAAGATCTGAACCGCCCATTCTTTTCCTTTAACCCACGCATGGGGTCCCCTTGAGTTTCTTTCACAACGGTCGCTAATCCAGTCTTTTCCAAACCACCGTCCAAACCAAAAGATCCCAAGATCCGGTCCGTTGCTCTGCATGGGCGGACCAAACTTCTTCCGGGGGTTTGTGTGGACCCCACCTAGGTTTCCAACGTCTCACTTGGGGTTTTGTCTACAAGAAACGAAAATGGAAGCCTTCTCCATCTCAAACTCTACCACCTTTGGTCCGGTTGTAGTACCGCGAACTCAGGCCATTCAAGTCCATCTTAGACCGTCCAATCTCATCTAGGGTGGTGTATTAGACCCCCCTAGGTGTCGTTTCCTAGAAGAGAAACGTAGAGAGAGAGAGAAGAGCGGGTAGAGAGAGAAAGAGAAAGAGAGAGAGTGAGTACGAGTAGAGAGAGAGGGAGGCTTTGTAGTGAGAGAGAGAGAGAGATTTCTGGGGCAATATCCCAGCAGCAAGGAGAGAAGAAGAAGAAAGAAGAAAGAAAGATTGAAACAGTGAGTTATATCTCATATATTTTCACCTGTAGTTCTAGCTTTGAATTTCGTTTATCTATATTTTAAAATTTCTCATTGTAGAAGTTCAATTTAGTTTTGTATAGGTTTGATTTATGATCTATATCGAGGTTATGTGAAATTTTTTATTTGTTTACAAATTATGTTTCATATGAATTGATACCGATTAAGGTTGTATATGTGTGAGCCGATTTTGAATTATCCTGAAAAAATATTTGGAATATTGATTTGATTCATGCATAGCACGATTTGAGAACTCCAGTTATTACCATAGGGTGAGCACCCCGGTGTGTGCAATAGACCCATTGATGATTGTTTGGGTGAGCACCCAAGTGTGTGCAACAGTCCCTGGTTGAGCGCCCTGTGTGTGCAATATACCCTTCTGATAGTCCATCGATTGTGGACGGGTTGGTTGAGCTCCCTGGTGTGTGCAAGATACCATACTAGCGTACCCGGTGGATATCAGATGATTTTGGCAGGTTGGGTGAGTTCCCTGGTGTGTACAAGAGACCAACTCTGCAGTTGTGAAATAGTGTAGGCCCGACTATAAACTGGCCCTGGATGTTCTATTGATAACCGTACTGAGATTGTTGAAGCATACTTGCATACCATGCATCACGTGCATGTTTAAGAGATTTTGATTTGATGAAATTACTATTGAAATTGTAGTGTTTTGTACTTTAATGGTCAAGTGGGTTTTCTACATCAAATTACATGTGTTAAACTATATGAGAATGCTCACCGGCTTTTATAGCTGATGCAGTGTTATGCGATTAACCGTAGTGACAGGTGATGATTTAGAAGACTTCGAGGAAGCGGTTCCAGATGAGGGAATACTCTAGAAGATTTTTTTTTGAATTAGTTATTTTGATTTTTTGTTTGAAAGCATTGATGTAATAAGGCCCATGAGATGGCCATTTGTTTAGACAGTTTGGAACAATTTCATAGACTCGTTGATTATAGTTTAATTTTCAAAGTTGGTTTATTTTTATTCCATATATTTGGTACCTTTGTGAATGGAAAGGATAAAAGTTTCAGTTGTGATTGTGAAGGATTCATTCATAACACCCTTGATTTCGAGATTTGAGTTATACACTTGAGTGTCGAATTTTGGGGGCGTTACAAATTATCCCTCATTAAGTGAACTTTCTGTCTTCAGGTGATTAGTAGAGGTTGGACAAGATCTAAGTCAATCAGAGCGCTTAAAGGCCCAAAAGAAAGAAAGATCAAGCATGGAGACGGCCCTAGAGGAAATTGAAATATAAAGGTCGAAGGCTGGACCATATTGTAAATTGAGATAGAAGAAGATGCCCAGAAGGACCTCATCAAGGTCACACAATTTGGAGGTCCAGGCTGTGTGCAGATCAGATGGAGATCCCATCATCTTCCCCATCCATTCAACCATCAACCATTTGATGAAGCCCATGCACATGCACAACATGAGAGGACCAACAACATTAAAATCCCAAGTCGTCCATCCATCAGGACCAGCGTCCATCCTCCAGCCATCCATCATGTGTGACCGACACGTGTGTACCAGCTACACATCTGATGAGAAGCAGGTCAGCTATGGTGGACCCCATCATCACCGTCCAGTAGCTAGGGTGATCTCCACCCGCCATCACCCACATCCAACTGATGGTGTGATCTTCACCGTCCAAGGAAGGCAGCAGCTGACCACCGTCCATTCCTTACATAATCAGCTATCCATCTGCATCAGCTGTAGCACGTACCAGCCATGGATCCAGCAATTCAGCCACCGTCCAAGTCCAGTTGGTGGACGTCATCAACTCCATCAAGTCCCCCAGCAACCATGCGTGCAAAGCATCCAACCATCTGCAGCACCAGCACGAACCAGCAAATCAACGTCCAGCAGGAGGACTCCACCAGCATCTGACACGTGCTGGCCCAGCTCAGATCCCAGCCGTTCACCTCATTTCCAACGTCCGACAAAGGACGTCTATCCAGCCATGCATCCAGCTATCAAAGTGGGCTCCACCAACTTTCAACATCAACCAACGTCCATTGCACCAGGCCGTCCCACACGTGCAGCAGCATGAAGATCCACCGTCCAGATGGCAAGTGGGCCCCACTTCAAATCCGTCGTCCACTCAAACTGCAGACTGTCCAAACATATGGACAGCGACCCCATTAGATCTCCACCGTCCGTCTTGTGTGGCCAGCGTGAACATCCACTCCATTCATCTTCCATCAGCCACCCATCAGCAGCCGTCCATCATTAAGGCCAGCACCGTCCAGCTGCTTCAAGATCAGCAGCCATCCAATCCACCTTCAATCACCAGCCGTCCATCCTCCATCACCGTCCAGCTGCATGCGTGTCAAGCTACAGCAAAACCTCCATCACCATCCATCACAGTGGCCAGTGCTCCAGACCGCACATCCATACTCTTAACCGTCCAGTTCAGGCCACCAAGCTGTCCACCGTTCAGATGGAGATGATCTCTCCAACGTCCAGCAAGGTGCTTCCCCTTGCATGCACATCAACGGCTACAAACACCTAGCATAGGCAACAGCCGTTCACCCAGCTCCATCCTAAGAACATTTGGGAGATCAAAATCTCCACTGTCCAGTCCACCTTGCACGTGCAGAAAATGGCCAGCATGCTTGGCCATGGAATTCCAGTCTCAACCGTCCATCAGGTGGACCACCTTCAACAGATGGACGTTCTCCATCTGATCAGCACCAAGAGCTGTTCTCCGGTTCACGTCAGTGCAAGAATTGTTCTTCGACTCCACGTCCAGCAGCTGTTCCAAACAGCAACCAACATCTCCACACATGCCAACAAAGGAGAAGCCTCCCATCTCACGTGGTAGCAAGAGAGGAGCTCTCTCTCTCTCTCTCTCTCTCTCTCTCTCTCTCCACACATGTGTAAAGCATGGAAGTGCCACCTCATCATCCAAGCCTCGCTCCAAGCCCAAACCTAAAGAAAGTTTTGCTTTAGGCTTGGAGTGACACCTAGGCTTGGAGTACTTTTCTTGTCACATGTCATTCCAAGCCTAACTCCAAGCCCAAACTTAAAAGAAAAGTTTGCTTTGGGCACTCCAAGCCTCACTCCATTCTCAAACCTAACTAAAAATTTGGTTTAGGCTTGGAGTGCCACCTAGGCTTGGGAGCCTCTCAAAAGTTTATAAAAGGAGCTCCACTCCTCATTCTCAATCATCCCATCATCCCATCCACAAATCTTATCTTCTTTAGTTTTCTTTTTTTTTCTTTCTTTTGTAGTGTAGAGTAATTTTCTTCTTTGTAGAAGTCTTTCATTGTAGCATGGTTGGCTAAACTCTTAGCTAAGGCTAGGGGTGAAGCCTTTGAAGAAATTTGCAAGCTTTGGTTCTTTTGGTTCAACAATGGTGTGCAAATGTTGGAGTTCTCTTTGGTTGATTGATTCGATTATCCACCTCGGCAGACGCTATTGTTGTGTAAGCTTCTTGATCCATCGTCGACTCCGGGCACATTGGATGCTTGGGATCCCTTGCACACCAATTAGCTAGTTCATGATCGATAAAGTCCCTTGATCCATCGTCAACTCCGGGCACGTTGGATGCTTTGGATTCCCTATGGTCGTCGAGTTAGTGCAGGTAAAGTCATCGATCTGTAAAATCCCTTAATACATTATAGACTCCGGGCACATTGGATGCTTTGGATTCCCTGCGATTGATAGACGAGATCTTAACGGTTGAATCGGTCAATCAAAGCCTCTTATCTTGTAAGTATGCATTTAATCGTATGATTTGTGATCTTATCGGTCGAATTGTTGGCAAAGTTGTTAATCTGTACAATTCCTTGATCCATTGTCGACTTCGAGCACAGTGGATGCTTGGAATTTCCTGCGATCAACTAACGAGTGCTTCATGGTCAAATCAATCGGTTCAGATCACCATCTTTTATGAAATATACAGTGGTTTAATCGTTTTATCTTCCGATTAGAATGGATCTTTATTCGATTCCAATTGAGTTATAGTTGGATCAATGAATCAAACTTTGTGGATAAATCAAAGGTGGATCCCTGATGCCTTAGCCCATTTTCTATTTTTTTGTCTTTCACCACACACAACTTGCTCCACTCTCGTGGATAAATCAGATTTCATCTCTTACACCTAAACTAATTCCTCTAAGTGTTCTTAACCTCAATCCCTGTGGATCGACCTCGGTCTTATCGAGTATTTTACTACTTCGCTACCTGCACTTAGGTGTGCAATCTTCGGATTGTAGCAACAACTCGGTCAACAACGGGCGAGACGCTATTATCTTTAACTTTCGGAGCTGAGGCAGTGGTCCATTAAGTTTGATGACATCAAAGACCATTCGAAATATCAATCGAAGTTGTCTGTTTTTACACTTTTTTTTATTTTTGAACTCCGAACTTTCTTCACTTGGATTCTTCCTTTCTTTTCTTCTTTAGTTGATCTTCGAAGTGCTTTAAGTAATCCCTTTTAGCATTCATGAGGTCTCTGTCCTTTTCCTGCAAACACAAATACACATATAAGATTTCTTCTTTAATACTCAAAACTATACAAATGTGTGAAGAATTGGGGTTCAAATATGCACAATTCAGAGCTCAACAGTTACACACCTCATTGTTGAGGCTCAAATTCACACCCATGATAAAAAAACATGCGACAGTCCATCTACGACAATCCAGATTAATTCCAGGGTTGGGAAATACCCAGAAAATGCCAGCATAGCCCTAACCCTAGGTGACCTGCGTAGTCATGACCAAAGCCTATGAACGTCATTTCGTAGCGGATCTGGAGATGCATATTGCCGCCAAATGATCTGAAATACCCAAAAACCCTTAACTAGCAAGTTTGAATGTCTCACGACGCATATCTTTACCTATGCACCTTGAAATGTGTTTTGCCCCTATCTAGAGCTGACTGAAAGGGTCCAAAAGCCTACAAATGTTATTCGAAAGGGAACTAGACATGCGTATTACCGCCAAATGATCCAGAATACCGAAAACCCTTAACTAGCAAGTTTAATTTCACGCGATGCAAATCTTTACTTGCGCACCTTGAAATGTGTTTTGCCCCTGTTTGAAGCTGATTAAAAGGGTTCAAAAGCCGATAAATGCTATTTTGGAAGGGAACTAGACATGCGTATTACCACTAAATGATCCGGAATACCTGAAAATCCTTAACTAACAAGTTTGATTATCGCACGGCGCATATTTTTACCTGTGCACCTTGAAATGTGTTTTGCCCCTCTCTAGAGCTGACTAAAAGGGTCTGAAAGCCTACAAATGCTATTTCGGAAGGGAACTGGACATGTGTATTGCCACCAAATGATTCAGAATACCCGAAAACTCTTAACTAGCAAGTTTGAATGTCGCGCGGTGTTGAGCTCTCAATTACACACATTCTAACCCCTTATGATCATCACATTATTCATGTTTTCTATGAAACAAGACCTATCTAACACATGGTTTTGTGACTGTAGGAATGAGAGAGTGATTGTATGTTTTTTATGCCTAAAGAACCCTTTCTAACACCCTTGAAGATCAAATGAAAGGAAGAACAAAAGAAAGAACAAAAGAGGAAAGAAGAGAAAGAAGGAAAGAATGAAAAAGCCAACCCATAAGTTGGTCCGACTGACCAAGACCGGTCAGCCATGCACTTTCTAAATTCGGATTTCAAACAGCAAGCATATTTTCATTTTTGGATTTTTAGCCCAATTCGTGGGGCCCATCTTGATGATTATTACAAATTCAATCCATCTATATTGAAGATTAGCTCGACGCCGAAAAAAGCCAAGTGGTTTCGTGTCAATCGGAGCTACGGATTGACCGTGGTGGCCAAAACAATACAAACTGTCCAGAAAGTTTCTTGATTTTGCTGCTCAACTTTGGAATGGTCTAGGTGGCCCATCATTGATGATATAAAAAATCTAATCTGACCATCTTCTAGAACACATCTATATATGAATAACACAAAGTTTCAGGTCAAAAGGATGTGTGGTTTGATCGTACCGGCTGAAGAATGATGGACCATTCAGAAAGATTCCAACTGTGCAAATCTTCTAAAAGGCCTAAGTGTTCTAATTTTCGCACCCAATTTTGAAATTTATTTTAAAAATTTAATTCATCTATAATCTAGAGGAGGAAGGTTTCTATTAATGTTCCAAATATGAGATCAATCCGACCTTTGTACACTCTGTAGCGTTGAAAGCAAGATGACTAGTTCTGGAGGTACCCGAATTGCTCGATTTTGAGAGGCGATCACTGATCTAATTGGTGGGCCCATTCAAAAAATAATCTTGAAAATCTAAACCATCTATGAGGAAGATCAAGTTCTAAGGAAGCTACAAATCAAATTTGAAGGCAATCCGATCATTGGTTAGGCCGTATGAAGCGAAACAAAATCTATTATGTTGTTGTACTCTTGCTGTATTATAAAAGGAGGTGCTCTCTCTTCTAATCCAAGGCAGTCAAGGACATGGGAAGAAAGGAGTTCAAATACTAGGAGGCTTCCTAACCTCCTATAGCTAGTTTTTCTTCCTTTATCATAGTTTCAGTTTTAGTTTTTCTATGCTTTCTTCTAGTTAACTCTCAGCTAGAGCTGAGAAGTGAATCTTCTTAGTTTTTAATCATGTTTTGATACATTGATTTTGGTTTATGCTTTAAGTATTGAACAATTCATTATGGTTTGAATAAAGTTTTAGATGATTCAGGGAGTTTGTGTGCCATGTACATGAGTTCTTGTTGTATTTATGAGATTAATTAGATTGGTTTATGGGTTGTTGATTGATGGAAACTTTTGATTTGAGTTCTCCATGGATCAAAACAGTGGAATCTGTAAGTGCTAAGCACAAAATATGAGTATTAAGCACAGTATAATTGTCATATTTTGTAGACACTAGTTTAGTGCATGAGATTGTGTGGTCAAGCTAAGTTCTTTGAGAAGACAAGTGTAACACCCGTACCTTAATTAGCCCTCCGTACACCTCTTTTCCGAACTCGGCATACCTGGAACAGTCCAAACCGGCGAGTCCCAATCAGACACCCTATTTTGGTACCGCAACGACCCGAGACTTATACCCCGGCGACCGCGCGGACGCCACGACTCCAACGCCGCGCGGCACGCTCCGATTCGATACCTAGTTTGAAAGATGTGTTCATGTGCGTAGATCGAGGCGGGCCACGCTACACATGCATGGTGTGGGCCCCACTTGCACAAATCCCTAGGTTGTCCCATCAATCAATCAATATCCCATCAATCAATCCATCACCATCATTCTCACCTACACCTATCCCATACCCCTACCCTACACACCCCATACCCCCATCCCTCTCTCTCCTCCCAAAGTCAACTATAGCCCATACCCCCCATCCCTCTCTCCCATGCACCATCATCACCACACCATCACCTCATGATTCCTCTCTCCCCCCCCCCCCCCCCCCCCCATACAAGTCCATACGTAGGGGGAGAGAAGAGTTCATTTTGCAAAAGAGATTTGAGAGAGAGAGGAGAGAGAAAGAGAGAAAGAGATTTGAGAAAGGAGAGAGAAAGAGAGAGATTTGAGAGATTTAAGAGAAGTAGAGAGAGGTTAGAGAGATTGAGGGTGTAGATCCTTGCTTGGAGGGCCCCAACCATCATCCGGACTGTCCGGATCGTCCGATCATCAACTCGATTCAATCCAACCGTCCATTATTTGAGGTGAGTGCAAGGGGTACATAAATCCCCCATTTTCTTCTTTCCCTTCATTTTTCCTTTTCTTTTGGGCCCACCTGATGGTGGACAACCTGATGGATGGATTGGATCATCCATGAATGGGCCCCACTTTGTAATAATAGTAATAATAATAATAATAATAATAATAATAATAATAAAAAAAAGAGAGAGGAAGCTAACCCGCTGGACAGACAGCGTCCAGAGGACGCTGCTGCCCAGCAGGGCAAGCCCCTTTTGGGCGTTGGCTGTTGGGCAGGGTCCCCACACGTGGGACCCACCTTGATGAATGTATTAGATCCATGCCGTCCGTCTGTTTCTCCAGCCCATTTTAGGGCTGGGCGCCAAACATGAAGAAGATCCAGATCTCAGGTGGACCACACCATAGAAAACAGTGGGGCTGATGAAGCCTACTGTCGGAGTTTCTTGGGCCCACCGTGATGTTTGTGGACCATATTACCTGCCCAATATTGGGCTTGTTAGGACCCCAATGAGCTGGGGGACATGATGAACGGGGTGGATCGTCCCTAAGTGGGCCCCACTCGATATGAACACAGAAAAAAGAAAAAAAAAAGAAAAAAAAAATATATATCAAAAGTGCACTGGACGTCCAGCGTCTGGACGTTCTGACGCTGGAACGTCCAGCGTCACCTTGGGCGTTGTAAGGGGTCCCACTCGTGGGACCCACCTTGATGTTTGTGTTCCATCCACGCCGTCCATCGGTTTTCCCAGATCATTTTAGGGCCAGGGCCCAAAGATGAGCCAGATCCAAATCTTCAGTGGACCGCACCGCATGAAACAGTGGGAGCAATGATTCGTACTGTCCGAATCTTTTGGCCCACCTTAACGTTTCTAGACGGAATTACATAGCCAATATGGGGCTTGTTGGGTCCCCCATGAGATGGGGAACCTGATGAACGGAGTGGATCAGACCCATGTGGGCCCCACTTGATATGAATACAAAAAAAAAAGAAAGAAAGAAAATAAGGAGTCAGCGTCGCTGACGCTGACGCTGGGCGTACCAGCGTCCTGGCACGCTGGCTCGGCCAGCAGTGGCCCACTTGTGGGTCCCACCATGATGCATGTGCTGTATCCACACCGTCCATCCAGTTGGGGAGATCATTTTAGGGCATGACCCCAGTAATGAGTCAGATCCAAGTTCCGAGGGGGCCCCACCACAGAAAACAGTAGGGACAGTAGGCCCTACCGTTTAAACCTTCTCATGGCCCGCCGTGATGTTTATTTGAGATCCAACCTGTTCATAAGTTCACACAGACATGGAGGGAGGAAAAACAAAAAGATCAGCTTGACCGAGAACTTCTGTGGGCCCCACTTAGTGAGAGCACAATATATAATTAAAAAAAAAAAGAAAAAAAAAAGAAAGGAAAGAAAGTGAGCTGGACAGACAGCGTCCAGGGGACGCTGCTGCCCAGCAGCTTGTGGTGACACCCAATGGGCCCCATTCGTTGAGCCCACCTAGAATGTATGGGCCTTACCTATTCTGTCCATATGTTTTTCCAATTCATTTTAGTGGCTGGGCCCAAAAGTTAAGCATATCCAAATGTCAAGTGGGCCATGCCACGGGAAACAGTGGGAATATGAATTCCACCGTTAAAACCTTCCCAAGCCCTACAGTTATGTTTATTTAACAACCAACCTGTTCATAAGATCACCTGGATATGGGTGAAGGGAGATCATGAATATCAGCTTTATCCATAACTTCTATGACCCAGGTGGGCCCCACGCTCGTATAGCAGGTGACCCACCCTATGGGTCCTACATGATGTATGTGTCTGATCCAGGCCGTCCTTTCTTGGGCCTACCTATGATCTATATGTTTTATCCATGCAGTATACTATTTTTGTCTGCATGTTTTGTATGTGCAGGCCCAAGTATGGGGCCGATGTGGTCTCAAGTGGGTTATGCCGTGAAGACCTTTACATTTCCAATGGGGCCCACAGTTCGGGTCCCACTCTCTGTATATATGGGCCATTCAAGGCCAACAGTACATGATATGTCTGGTAATATGCTAGTATACTTAGCTGGATAGGTCACACTGATAATATGCTTAGTGTAATGAATATCATACCCATTCATTTGTACATACGCATCATATGTATGCCTGACTGTGGACGATGTCGATCATAGCATACGTCTTACAGCTTGAGATACTTAGGGGACCCGTATGAGATAGGGTCACCCTACATGATCGCGCGGTATGCGCAGGTTTGGTGCATGGCTTTAATAGTGTGACTCATGCATCTCGCATTATATATGTCATGATCAGATTCTCACCCCAGCGGCATCGGGGTTTTGACCACCACAGTCACATCGCGGATGGTAGGAATGGACACCGGAAATATGTTCTAGCACTTGGGCGCCAAAGATGTCCTTGGGTGAAAGTCCCTAAACCCTGTGGTACCAGTAGGATGCTCCAATGTCTAGACCGAGTGGATTTATGAGCGCATGAGAGCCAAATACCAGTAGGCCGCGTCTCCCACTGTGTCGGGGTCGGTTGGAAGGGGGTGTGACCTTACCCGCCCGGGGTGCAGAGGGCTATATACTAGGTTGAGTTTGACCAGCTCGTGAATGGGTTCGCTATCGACGAGCCGGGTGAATTTTCTTATATGTCATTGACGAGGCGGATAGTGAGGTCTCTTCCACTTGCTTGGTTATGCGCGTGATGGGCGGCAACCAATGTCTGGAGTGTACTAGACCCCGGTGATGTCCCAGTTGTAAACCGTATGATATATGACAGTTGAGGATTGACATGCGCACATGGCATCATTAGCATAGGACACTCGGCCATATAGGCCCATTGCATTGCATAGCCTCGAGATGG